>OX596263.1:101541-446999 GCA_951394255.1 Polyploca ridens
TACTATTGTCTAAAGATAAGGTATTCAATGAGGCTGTTTTCAGTTCCAGATACTGTGATGTGTTCGCGACGGGTCTGGGCAGATTCACTGGTGGTGCGGTGAGCATTCACGTGCGTGAGGGGGCGCGGCCGGTGTTCATGCGCGCGCGGCCGCTCGCGTACGCGCTGCGCGAGCCGGTGGAGCACGCGCTGCAGCAGCTGGTGCGCGACGGCATTCTCTCTCCCGTCGAGCGTTCCGACTGGGCGACACCCATCGTGCCCGTCGTTAAAAAGGATGGTAACATTAGAATTTGTGCCGATTACAAATTAACCTTAAATAAAGTCATAGAAATGGACCGTTATCCTTTGCCGAGAGTTGAGGAGTTATTACTACGTTTGAAAGGCGGTGTACGTTTCAGTAAAATTGACTTATCTCAGGCGTACGCACAGCTAGAACTCGACGACACTAGGAAATATACAGTAATCAATACACACAAGGGTCTATTCATGTACAATCGCCTAGTCTATGGTCTCTCTTCGAGTCCAGGCATATTTCAGAGGCGATTAGAACAATTATTGGTAGACTTGCCTCAGGTGGGAGTCTTCCTGGATGATATAATTATAACGGGGTCCACGACAGAGGAACACATGCGTAATTTGTGTAGTGTTTTTGATCGCTTAAAGGAGTACGGGCTGCGGGTAAAAAAAGAGAAGTGTGTGTTTTTCGCGGAATCGGTTAACTATCTAGGTCATACGATTAGTAAGGAGGGAGTACACACTTGTCCAGACAAGGTGACGGCGATTATCGAAACACCGGCGCCCGCGAACGTTTCTGAGCTGAGGGCATTCATTGGCATGGTTATGTATTACGGGAAGTTTGTGAAAAATACTAGTACCATTTTAGCGCCCTTGTATAACCTTTTAAAAGCTGGTGTTAGATACGAATGGAGCAAAGATTGTGAGGATGCTTTCGGTAAAGTGAAACATCTATTAGCGAGTAGTGAAATATTGATACACTATTCACCAGAGTTGCCGTTAATTCTAACGACGGATGCGAGCAGCGTAGGTATCGGCGCGGTGATATCGCACACGACGCCGGGCGGCGAGCGGCCGGTGGCGTATGCGTCACGATCGCTCACGGCGGCCGAGCGCGCTTACTCGCAGATAGATAGGGAGGCGCTCGCCATTGTGTATGGAGTTCGTAAGTTCCATCAATATTTGTACGGTCGCAAGTTTGCACTTAGGACGGATCATAAGCCGTTGACATATATACTAGGTGATAAAGTAGGCATACCGGTGATGGCCGCTTCGAGGTTACAACGTTGGGCAGTTTTGTTATCCGGGTATACCTATGATATAGAATATGTTGCGTCTAGTAAGAACTGTGCGGATGCGTTGTCACGTTTACCACACAAGGAACAAAATGCAAGTAAATGCCGCGAAAACACTTATGTTAATTTCGTTGAAAGTTTTTTACCGATAACAAGTGCAGAGATAAAAAAAAATTCGGCGCAGGATATCATACTCAGTAGGGTGTTAGCATATATTCAATCAGGGTGGCCTACAAGTTGCCCAGACGATCGCATTCAACCATACTTCTTGAGGCGCCATGAACTATACACGGAATGTGGGTGTGTTATGTGGGGTTATCGCATGGTTATTCCGGCATCATTACAACATAAAATTTTAAAACAGTTACATTGCAGCCACATGGGAATAGTCAAAACAAAAGGGCTAGCGCGGAGCTACGTATGGTGGCCTAACATAGACGCAGCGGTAGAAGCGATGTGTAAGCAGTGCGAGACTTGTGCGGGTGAGGCCGACGCGGCCCCGCGGGCTCCTATACAGCCGTGGCGGTATCACGCTCGCCCCTGGACCCGGCTACATATTGATTTCTTGGGTCCTTACAAAGGTTTAACATTTTTAGTCCTTATTGATTCCACTTCAAAATGGTTAGAAATTTTTGAAATGACTCGCACTAATGCACCGGCGGTTATAAAGGTACTTAGATCTACCTTTGCACGATTTGGTTTACCGGAAGAGTTAGTATCTGATCAAGGCCCACCATTCACCAGTTTAGGGTTCAAAAACTTCTTAACAAATAACGGCATAAAGCAATTCTTTTCACCAGCTTATCACCCTTCTTCAAACGGGGCGGCGGAGAATGCGGTAAAATTATGTAAGCGAGCAATTAAGAAAGCACATAGGGATCGCGTAGATATCGATGCCGCTTTGCAAACATTTTTGCTTGCTTACAGAAATACAGTGCATAGTACTACCGGCGAAACACCCGCTATGCTATTGCAAAGGCGAAATTTGCGTTCGAGGTTAGATTTATTGCGTACTGAGCGTGTTGTCGAGGACAGGGTGCGTGAGGCCCAGCAGCGGCAAGTGGATAACGCAGGTGGGGTTCCGCGTAGCTTCAGAGAGGGCGACACGGTATGGGCGCGCGAGTACAGTTCTCGAGACAAGTGGGTGAAAGGCACTGTGGATGGTCTAGATAGTGTACGTAGGTATTCGGTGGTAAGGGATGACGGTCAATTACTGAAAAGACATGTTGATCAAATGCGCCGGAGACCTCGGCTATCTGATGTTACCTGCCCAGAGGGCAATAGGGAAACGCTGGGTGGTAATGAGAATGTCGTCACACCACTCATTAGCGAAGGGGTAGATAAGGGGCACACGTCACCCGAGAGTTTGAATGAGGCTAGTGAGTGTATTGGTCCTTCTGAGCAACCACCATCTCAGCCATCATCGCAACCCGGATCACCGGTGAATCACAGATCAAAGCGTGTAAGGAGACCTGTAGATAGGTTTAAGGTAGAATAAAATATTATAATAGGTTAGTTAGGTTAAATCAATGTTATATTATATTGTTAAAGTAGAATAAGTTGTTTCATGTATGTATTGTATTATTGTGTGGTGTTGTGTAGTATTGTATAGTGGTGGAGGTGTGATATATGTATAAAGTGGGTAGTTTTAGGTACATGTATTATAATGTGATGTAGGTAGTCAGTCTGCGAATATACGTTAAACTGTTAAGTTGTGTCCTCATTGCTCTTCCCTTTATCCAGACTATCCCAGCATATTCCCTAATATTCTTCAGTAACGAACCAAAACTAGTTTTGTTACTGGTAAGTTTTAGTTCGCAAATCACTCTGTTTAGGTTATCGATCGTAAAATTTTATGTTACTGTTAAATAAAATAAAAAACAGTGTAATGTCCCATTGTATAGCATAATCTTCTATCTATCTATATTCTATATCTATACATATAATCTATACATATAATAAAACTGTAGAACCGGCGTGTCTGTACATTGAATATATTTACCAAAAACTGATCGGGGGTGATTTGAGATGAGGAACTGAATACAAAAAACTAAAAAAAAAATTTTTTGTCTGTCTGTCTGTTTGAACACGCTAATCTCAGAATCCACTGAATGGATTTGCATGGAACTACCACGAGCAGATTCGACTTTTTTTGGAGCTTCAACTAGGCTTTGTTTCATTAAAAATGGCTGACGGGAAGAAAAGATATCCCAATTTAATAATTTTGCAGGCCGTCTCACGGCTACACACAGATGTAAGTACTAAAATATTGATGACTAGATAGATGGCGTTGTGTTTTTCCTGAATCGCACTATGGTTTCGTTCTCACGATTTTATGACACGTTCAATAATTTCTGAATAGAATTTTCTCCGTGTAAGGGAGGATGGCACCAACAGCTTCTATCAAAAAGAAATTTAAGATGATTTCGGATGAAGAATATAAATTCATCAGAGACTCCCTCCCATTTAGTCCACTGAAAAAAAGCCAGTTTAGTTACATAGCAAAAGCTAAAAAAAAACACAGCTGTATTGATAGATTTTTTTTAAAAAGGCCCACCTAGGCATCGAACCAGCGAAATTAAAAATAAATCTTATTAAAAATACTTTTTCTCCAAGCAGCATGCTGAGGGACGACTTCCCACTGTTCCCGTTACAAAGGTGCCGTAATAAACCGACTCAAAAAAAAAGAGAAGGTTCTTTGATCGACGCGTATGGGTCTTTTTTTCCATGTATGTATGTAGGCGTCTCTTTTCACCGCCAAAAGGAGTCCTTTCCACCAGGCTCCTGATTTCCAAAATATATCCTTGCCTATGTGCGATTGTGTTGATCTCCTCGGCATGAATTTAACAGCCAAAATAAACTTGGACTGTTCTATTGAGTCGAAGGCATAAACAGCTGTTAGATAGCTGGGAACCTGTCTAAGATTAAGCGGTACTTCATGCCTGAACAGTAACAGGATATAATTGTGTCGAAGAGTGTGCGCAGGAATTATTCCACCATCCCCATTTTTAAACCGAACCACTAGACGCTGGGAAAATTTTCAGACGTATGTTGTTGACATACCGAAAGTACGGACACAGTAATTTATATATCCTCATGTATAATGCGGACAGCAAGGGAGTGGGAGTTGCGTCCAACGTCTAGGGACTTTCTCAAGGTGAGAGTGAATAGGTTTCTTCTGGGTAAGTGTGCTCCATCTTAGGCTTCGTCATCGTCCTTTATGGATTGGTCAGTGGCAAAACGCAACATCATTTTATTAAAAATAATATTCACCGATTCCTCAGAAATGGCTTAGGCGCTTCGCTCGCGTAGACTATAAGATTTTTACATTCGTGTAATCAACGCTAAAATGTTCGTGAAGATAAATTGTATCATGATCAGACCATACATTTTAAAAATATGATGTAATTCCTCGATAAACAAAATAGAAAACAAATAAAAAGAAGTGAACAGCCGTTAACAAAGAGAAGAGCTGATCTACTATCAGTTGGTATTGGATCAGCTATTGAATCGCTACCAGCTGCCTGTAGCATGCCTAAAGCATTGCCGGCGCTGTATGGTGATGCTAATATACATTTGCGCGGCTTTAGATTTTAAGCACAGTCAGCTTCACTGCAGCTATTTTGACGGTCTCTTAAAGGTGTAACGTTGCGTGAGTATCGACACAAGTTACATCCCATATTAAAGGCTGTCCTTTCCTCTAGGACATTAATGTTATTCCATCAGGCTTATTACCGTCAGCGTCGTCCCGCATCAAGCCACTCGATTCACGAATAGCTGACATGTGGGCACTGGCAGGAGCCCTATGAATGATGTCATTAAGATCGGTCGGAGTGGCGTGCCTGCGCTTCTTACGCACAATAGCATGTGGTGGGCAACAAAACTGATCAACAAAAGTACCATACTGGCATCGATGCAGCACATAAGTAAATAGGTGTACCTAGATGCAGATAAGATACAATTTTTCTTTAAGTGGCAAATATGCATACTGCCAGTCTGATAGTAGCCTATAGACGCTTGCACCGCCCTGGGTATCAATCGCGCGTTGCCGACCCTTACTTCACTTTTTTTTTATGCGATGAAGTCGGTATACAAGCACACAGTCCGCCTGATGGTAAGCGGTTACCGTAGCCATATGGACGCTTGCATCACGCGTTACCAACCTTTCCTCCTCCCCCAACGAGCTTTGGTAACCTCACTGACGCGCACAAACACAACATTAAGTTATTTGCTGCAGTATTCTGTAAGGTGGAGGTACTTTCCCATGCAGTACCTACCTCTCTTACTTCCATTCACTCGCTCTTCATTTTCCCTCAACATCATAAAAACTAAGGGATCCTTGGCGTTGATATCTCTAACGTTCTGTTCTGTAGTCATCTAGAAGACAAAGTCAAACTGGTATCCAAAAAACACGGGAGTGCTTAATAGAGCGAAGCATTCTCATCGGGGCAAAGACTGCAACATTATAAGTCGCAAGTCCGACCCCATATGGAGTGCAGCTGTCATCTGTGGGTGGGAGCACCTTGATACCAGCTTGGGCCTCTAGACTCAGTTCAGCAACGTGCCATTAGAATTCTCGACGATCCCGAGCCGACAAGTGGTTTAGAGCCCCTTAGCCTGAGGAAAAACTTTATTTCCTTATGGAGCTCTGGCAACACTGACAATCGGGGAATCCTATAGCCTAGCCTATATAAATCCACTTTTGCGGGATAACAAAAGAAGCCTTTAATACTTGGGGAAAATGTAACACCTATTAGTGAACGAATACCATAACACGGGGGTACTTTGTACTCATCTGGCTGGCTACCACCCTCAAGTTGAAACTCTGCCGCCAAGCACCTGTCGGTGTGTTCCGACAGCTGAATTTGAGAGCCAGTTTCTTCTAGGCTTTGTGTGCTGCGTGTACCACCTTCGACCACATCGTCACTTACCATGGTGAGATTGTGGTCAAACACAGGCCTACACTTAGTAAAAAAAAAGTGATGTCTTGCCGCGTCCTCATCCCCTCAATACCCTCATACGGTCGGTACCGTCCACCGAAGTCCACAAGAATATACGAGTATTTTGACAACAACAACAACAATCTTCACGAAAAATATATCGTTGATAACACGAATGTAAAGATCTTATAGTCTACGCGAGCGAAGCCGCGGGCAAAAAGCTAGTTGATTATAAGTGTTAAATTTTTTACGGGGGTATCTATATAGGCTGAAGTATACAATATAAATAGCTTTATATCCATACTTATATGTATAAAATTCAATGTACCTTTTGTCTCTTACGTCGTTCTTGTTCTACGCCTAAACCGCTGAGCAAGCAGATACCCGATGGTATGAAGACATATATGCTACTTTTTGATAGCTACGCAGCTAGTTTTCCATGATACAAACTAACAGTTATAGGTTTGTCAAATAAATCTAAATATAAAATTATTTAAATGAATAGTCCCCGTATATTATGGTACAATGAAGTCAAACCCTTGTTGC
This sequence comes from Polyploca ridens, assembly GCA_951394255.1. NCBI lineage: Eukaryota > Metazoa > Arthropoda > Insecta > Lepidoptera > Drepanidae > Polyploca > Polyploca ridens. Next base: position 108,337 of record OX596263.1, read on the forward strand.
CAAGTATTTAAATTGCTAAATGACAAAGTTCCCGAATTTACGGATCGCTAAATGTACTGGCATCCGAACCGGGTGCCGCCTCATCATTTATATATATTATTATCTACTCATTGCTATCATAGGGCTTTTAATTTTTAGGTATACTTCATCATCATCATCATCATCAGCATATAATGTCCCACTGCTGAGCACAGGCCTCCTTTCACAAATCACGGTGAAAGGGAATGGGCAGATACTCCACCACGCGTGTCCACTGCGGATCGATGGAGGTAGGCTAGTGGTCAACCTACTGTTGGTGTTTACAAGCCGCCTAGCAGGCCTCCAACTAGCTTAACGATTATCACAATTAAGTGATAACCGGGACCAACGGCTTTACGTGCCTTCCGAAGCACGGAAACACTCGATTTGAAATACCACTAGGCTAGTCACCCATCCAGGTACCGACCACGACGGTGGTAGCTTAACATGCCGATCGATTAAGAACGGCTTATCATGCTACAGCACGAGCGTTTAAGGTATATTTACTGTTCGCTAATGTCCGGTCTTCGCACTATAGGTCACCAGATTCAACGCAACAAAGGTATAGGTCCGCATACGTTACCAACAGATAAATAGACGTATATGATTTTTATTAGAATTTTACTTCAAACTCAAAACTCATTTATTCAGTTCAGGCTTGATTTAACACGACTTAAGTACATCCTTTTTTTAATTTTTTTAATGAATGTTATGAAATATATTTATTTGCCTGAATATGGTAGGTACAGATCTTAAAATTAAAAATAAATGTTTAACATATTTCGCCATACATTCGCCATGCAAATTAATTATCCAAAAATAATTTATCAGTCAGCGAGAGAAAAAAAATTTAAAAATAAGTAATTACTTACAAGAAAGGATGACTGAATATTAAAATGTCAATTTATAAAGTAAAATGATTAAAATTGTTTTCTTTTGTCAGTAAGAGAAACCTAATAATGAAACTAAATTAATTCATAACGCAATTAAACATAACATTAATTCATAATAAAATTATAGTCCATAAGTCCATAGACTACGGTAACCGCTTACTATCAGGCGACCAATACACATATATTAGTCAGCCACAAAGCTTCACTTAGCTTCTGCTTGCAGCTATGTAGTTTGTAATGTAGACAATAACTATATGTCTGGAGGGCCATGACATCATCATATGGGTGCTACAAAACGCAGGTGACACGTAGAGCTAGCTTCGTGTCGCTTCGGCAGAGTCTCGGTGGAGCGATTGAGGGGAGCAGGATCATTCATTCCATGATCGATACTCGGGATAATAGTACGAGTGTGCGGTAGTCGCGTGCCGAGGAACTGTCTCACGTTTTGATAGTGTCCATATAGTTTAATATTGTATTGTGTATACGCCCAGTGAATATTTGAAAGACAATGGTGCCGATTCTGTTGTAAATCGCACTCAACTAATTTTAGTCACATCTCATCTCTTTCTTACGAACATTATTGAAAAAGGATAGAACATATTTTAAGTTGTCAAATTAATCTCTGCCGTCTTATTTTGCGTGTATTTAGGCGTAACCGCGATAGATGGCGACTAAATTTATATTGAAAACAAGCATTGGACTAATTTGACAGGACTAAATTTCTTACATCCTTTTCTTATGTTCTTTGTTAAAAAGAGACATAGTGAGATTAAAATTAGTTTAGCTGTGAATAACAGAATCAGGGCCATTGAATGTGAATATAGTGTAAAGAAACTATTGTGAAAGACAATTAAAAACCGAATTGTAACTATTATTTTGTTATAACTAATTGGAATATCACTTGATATCATCGAAGATGTCAGATACATATCATTCTCGGCCTCCTGTACCGACATATACAGGGTGTAAGGGACATCGCCGCACAAACGGATACCATGGGTCCAGGACATGATTCTGGACCCCCCCATGTTGGAATTTTTCGTCGGTTTTTCCCAATTTTTTTTTTTTTTTATTTTTTTTTACTTTAGACTGTTCATAATCGTTTTTCTTACCTAACCCAAAGAGATTTAAAATAAATAAGTTATTAATTCAATACTTTCACTAAAAGTAGCAATGTAAATAAAACTAGAAACGGTGTAGGTATTATTGTTGTTGGCGATATTCGCCTGCAGTCAGCGACATACTACGTAGGCACAACGTTATCGCGCGTTTAAATCGCGGTGTTCACAATACATTGCGCGCTCGAAAATGACAATTTCTATAACCGATCATTAGCGAGGTGAATGACTTTCACAATTTGATTAGTGGCATTAGGTGTAGCCTTTTCGCGAAGTTTGCGTTACCATGCGAAATACACCCTGTATATATACACCATAATTGCACTACACACACTCACACGACTCATGAGTAAGGACTACCGGCTTGACATGTCTTGATAATGTTTACACGAGGAGTTTACTAAGGAGTTCATCTTAATAAAAATGCCCTTGATACGATACTTCGGAGCCTCACCTCATAGTCACCTCACCTCAGTTCGTCTCCTCATAGTCTTATTAGGATTACTTAACTAATCATCAACATAGCAATTATCTAGTTGTTAATAATGTAAGGAAAGCTGCAAGACCTGTTATTATTATTATTGTTATTCCCCTGTTAAGTATGTTGCTCTTATCTAATTAACTTAATAGAGTATTAATTATCAATTATATCTCATTCCTCGTTTATATTGGATGGATCTGTCATTGTAGGGTTTCGTTCTTCATGCGAAAACCCTTGCCGTCTTATTAATAAATAAGGTGTAAGTCAAGTATAGTTAAACCTAGGATTAAAATATATCCGTCACTTTCTAATGTCATATAAACAAAAAGGGATGAAGCTTTATTTCAAGACTGACTTACACCTTATTTATTAATAAGGGGGTTATAGTTTTCTCAGGAACCTGATTCTTCAGAGGTATCACGTAAAAATTAAATCTAATTGTCTCTCGGAGGTGTTAAAAAAAATCAAGCTTCTATATGTCAATCAAAAGATACAGTCATATCACATGTTGGGATACTCGCAAAATGACTTATCATAAAAAAAACTTAACAATATTTGAAATAGGTTTTTCTTCAATATCCCACTTTTATTTATATTAAGTAAATATTTACAAACAAAAAGTAGTATATGTATTATATCAGTTATCTGGTTTCCATAGTACAAGCTCTGCTTAGTTTGGGATCAGATAACCGTGTGTGAGGAATGTCCCAGGATATGATTTATTATGCAAAAAAAAAGGGAATTAATTGCTGAGTTTATTTCCAGCTTAGCAAATGCAACCCTCCGAACCGGTAGAGTTAGACTATTCATAAAAGCCCGCGAAGGACTATTTGAAACAATACACTGAAAAAAAGGTTCTACAAAACTAGTTATGTAAGTTGACGTTTTGTTGTCGGGAAACTAACTTTAGTTACATTTAATCAAATAAGTTAGTAATGAACCAAAACTAGTTTTTTTACTGGTAAGTTTTAGTTCGCGAATCACTCTGTTTAGGTTATTGGTCGTCAAATTTTATGATACTGTATGAAAAAATTCAGTGTATATTTGAATTCTGAAGCCAACGGGTTTATTTTTTAATTTAGGTTTGGTTGATTTAGAGTGAAGCTAAAGTTAGTCGAGTTGATATTTTAAATTAATTACCTTACTTTTCATGATAACAGAAGTATACAAAGCAAAGCACTAAGCACGAACGATTTATTGAATCTGATCCATTGGTCATAAACGCTACACACTAATCCACAATAATTTATTTCATTGAGCTATTTTCCGCGCTACGGTTGCATCCGATAAACTGATCCCTAGGGCATCCCGTGGCATTTACTATTTACACTACAATTGTACTTCACTACCCACATGACAGAGTTTAAAATGGCTTGAATGTGAAAGGGCAGTATGTTGGGATTCTAGAATAGCCTGTCCCTAAATTGTTTAATTGTGAAACCGTAATCTATTGCCTTTGCTAGTGTGGGTAGTGATTGATAGACAATGCTACTGCCTAAAAAATATCATCAAATATATTACCGGCACCGGTTGTTCTTTTAAACATATATTTGTTGGTAGATTAATCAAAGTTGGAATTGAAGTTCTCGCTCAAAGTCAAAGTCAAAGCCATTTATTCAATTTTGGCCGCAGAAAGGCACTTACGAAGGTCACATTTCCTGAAGATACCACCGGTTCTGATCTCGGCCTTCAACTGAGAAGAATCCGGCAAGAAACTCAGCAAGGTTACATTTTTAAAATATTTTTTGGACAATCAATTTTGGATAGGCTTGTATTTTACTACACTCTGGCCATGTTAGTTGATAACGTGACCAAATTTAGTAAGGACATGAAGCATAGTTGAGAACTGGCTCTCAAGTGTAGCTCTGTGTCGGACACATGGTAGGTAGGTACATGGCGTGGCGACAGATTTTCCCTAAAACACTGCAATAAATTAACTGTAATCCTCTTGTCCTTTGCGAACGATAGGACAAAATGCAAGAAGGCCTATGCCAAAGGTCACACAGACAAAGATTTCCGGTGTCTAAGAGATAGGAAATATGATTAAATAAAATATTATTGAAACGCATATTGAATAATTTAAGTAATTAATGAATAATGTAATAATTGTATTGTAATTTTATTATAATAATATCTAATGTAAGGACACCACTATAATTTGTTTATGTATCTTTATTTATTTATCTTGTCTGGGTCTATTTTTTTTATTATTTTTTAAATGATATTTGCCTTATTTTACGTTTATCAAAATAAGAGAAGTCATACATGCTGACACCATGTCTTAATTGAAATGTTGATAAAAGCAACGACTGATATATTTCTATATGTTGTATGTGTAGGCTGTCTTCACACCTACATATATTTACATCGAGTGTCGCGTTAGTGCATTTGAGTCCGATTTCATTTTACTGTTATGTTTTCGATGGAACTTTTATGTTCGTGCACGCATAGTTGGATTTTACTGACTATAAAAATAGGAATATGGTAGTGCTTTTAATTTATTAAAACAATATGTGTAGGCATACCCGATAGCCGGATACAGATATTTGAATTTTACCATTATTGTTTATTAGAAAAAATATTTCCAAAGCATTACCTTCACCATCTAAAGGGAAAACGCTGCCAACCTGCTGGGATCTGACTAATTACACAGATTGATCTCTCTAAATAGTATCGGTTACACGTGCGAGTGAAACCGGTGATGCTGCAAGCGTCAATGGGCTACGATGACCGCTTACCTTCAGATGGACTGCATGCTTGTTTGCTACCTTAGTAGTATACAAAAAAATATGTACTTTAAGACTTACAAAACAAAACGACGAGCCAGTTGGCGTAGTTGGTTTAGGTTCACCTTACACGCCGCAGGTCGTGGGTTCGATTCCCACACAGGACATGCATTTGTGTGCATGAACATGTCTGTATGTCCTGAGTCGGGGTGTAATTATGTATATTATATTATAGTATGTATTTACAAACAAAAAGTAGTAGGTATATGTATTATATCAGTTATCTGGTTTCCATAGTACAAGCTTTGCTTAGTTTGGGATCAGATGACAGTGTGAATTTGCTACGCTTATAAATTTTGCATGTAAGTTTAACAATGAAACGAGCATCAAAAGCCAGCGGCATTTACCTAATTCATACCAGCTTATGTACCTTTTAATTAACCCACCGGTGCGGTACTAAATTCAGTTACTAATGTCATATTCAACTCTACAGGTCGAGTTAAATACCCAAAATGATGGTACAACCCAAATGCCAGGTTCAAATATAATGGAAGCAATTTTCTGGTGCGGCTTTGGCTTTCCCCGAGCTAATTATGCATACTAGTATTGGACTACCATTCACTCGACTGTGTTCCTGTGAACAATACCAATTAGACTGGCATTTGGTATGTCTGTATATTATGTACTATTTACAGTTTTTTAAAGCTGTTGTTAATCTCACATTCTCACTAATCTCACTTCTCATATTATTAATATTATAAATGCGAAAGTTCGGATGTTTGTGCCTCAATCACGCTTCAACATCTGAACGGATTTGGATGTTATTTGATACGCTGCCTGATAGAATATGTTCCGAATTAACATTTTCCCGGTTTTTATCCCGGGAAAGCAATATATTCCTCGGGTACGCGGGTGAAACCACGGGGCGCAATAGTAAAACAAAATTTACCCAAGTAATATAATAAATATTTTATTATAAGCTACAGAGTAAAGACTTGTACAACTGCAGGGGCAGCTGCGGCAGGTGCGGAAAATTCAAAATTCAAAAAATACGTTTCGATTGGACCCAATTATATTTTTATGCCTTTTGCGGTCGAGACCATGGGACCGTGGGGGTTCCGAAGCTCGCCGTTTTGCTCGCACTTTGTCATTAAAACTGATCTAGTCCTCCGGAGACCAGCGGGCGGGGAGCTTTTTCCGCCAACGCGTCAGCTTGGCTATACAAAGAGGAAACGCTGCCAGCCTTCTGGGAACCTTGCCGTTAATCGGAAGCAGCGGCAGCCTTGAGGAAATTTTCTATTTACAGATTGTATTTTGTACATATTTGTTGTAAATAAAGATATAAAAAAAAATAAAAGCTACTGAGACACAAAACTAAGTTGGTAGTATTTTTGGACACTCCGTGTGCGAGTGATAAATGGTATGGGTAAGAAAGGATGGAATGCTGGTATGGCGGATAGAAAAGCCAACTGGAAGAAGCGTACATATTGCGCTGACCACAAATGAGAACAGCCCCCCTAGACAAGATGGTTGTTGACAATCGTCATCGTTACTAAACGATCAACCTTTGTATGGGATTGACATTTCGAATCGGCTAGAAAATAGCCGTGTGCGAGTCAGACTCGGCATCGACTAAGCAAGCTTCTCAAATGAACTTTAGGAGGGCAAAGCGCATTATAAGAGTTTCACAAAGCGATGTAACAAACAAATGTTCTTCCAAACCTAGTCTCTAGTCTAATGTTACATCTATCCATACAAGTGTTCACAAAGCTTTATAGTCGTCACAGACGGTGTTCCAATGTGGAACGATAGCGCGGCGATAAAACAGAGTGGTCGGTCCGGTGACGTCATAACAACGGCATCGGAGTATCGTTATATCGCGCGGTATTGATATCGGTAACGATGCCCATTGTAACAGCCGGCAATATCGAGTGTTGAGTGCGCTTTCTTGTTCGGTCACTGTAATGTGCGATGCAATTTAGTCGAATTACCTCCACAGGGTAAAGAGGTGCTTATGGTAATTGTTGATAATTGGGTACTCATATATGTAGGATGTGGATTTTAAATTTGGAAATAGATTCGTTTAAGACGAAGGGCATTATTCAAGGGCGGATCCAGCCTTCAGGTCAGGGGAGGGTCACACACTTATATCCAGCTTGGATGGGTTTCAAAATACACAATACTATAGCTGTTATCCACAGATTCACACGAAAATAGAGTACTACATTCGTAAGAATTTTCAAAATCGGTCCATTAAGTAGTAGTGATTATGTCCTACAGAAAAGAGGGGCCGCGCAGCGTGAAAAATTCATACTTAAAACCAGTGAAATATTTTGCTATAGAACACGTCATGCTCTTTCCCCCCGGGCCCCATCACAGGAGTGTTGAGGTAAAAATAGAAAAAAAAAGACCTCTGGTTGAGCTAGACGGCCGAGGCCCAGGGCCCCCCTGGATCCGCCCTTGGTATTATTATTGTCTATCAGGACTGGAACATCTGCGGCATGAGGCTCACATTATAATAATGCCTTACTGTACATGATTTTAACAAGTCAATCATCGGATATACTAACTGAAAGTAGATAGAGTCAACAATAGAGCTCAGTTTCACCCTTTGGGTACTGGAACCCTAATGAAAATTATGAAACGGATTAAGACTTTCCACTATCCCTCATTTTGCAGGGAGCACTGGGCCACTTCGACAAATAAATGCCATAATCACCCAATCTCCGCAGCTCGTGGAATTATTGAATCAGTAACCAGACGGTAACACACACACCTCATGCCATTGGATCACAGACTATGGAAATTTACCTAAATAATAATAATAATAATAAAAATAAATAATAATAAAAATCTTTATTGCATGATAGGGTTACATTACAATCACATAAATGGCTATATTTATAATGACATAATTGCATACACGTCAGCATCTGTACTAGTTAGAAAACTGTATCACAGATGCTAGCGCCTTCCATAAAGAATGACACATTAGATATAAATGCTTCAGAACATGAGTTGAATTTAGTTCTTAGATTTAATTAAATACATTTTTATTTTAATGGTTATTTCTAAATAAATAAAATAAATATAATAATAGAAAACGATAATAAAAAAAAATATATATATAATAATAGTTAAATAAATAAGATAATATTAAAAATAGATGATTAATATTGTATAAAGATAAAATGTGATACAAATCAATAAAATAATAAAATACTAACTATATTTTAAAAGATTTTCTGTGTCATCATAGGTTAAATTTTGAAGCCAATCTTTAACTGTTGCTTTTACTTTGTATAGTGGATAGGGAAAAATCGGAATTACTCTATTAATGCAATTGTACAACCACGGGCCTATGTTGGGATAGTGTCGGCTAGCTAGGGCTGTTCGACGGGGTGGAATGTAGCACACTCGGTCCTTTCTGCGTTTGCTTCTGTTGAAAGTAGAATCATAGGAGAGGCAGTGATGCTTACGTAATATGACTTGGAGAACAAACAGCTGTCTCACCGTTAAAACATTGCAGTCCTTATATAATAAGGCAGTGGGGAACCTGAATGGTATTTTACACATTACTTTTAGGACAGCTCTTTGCGCTCTCTCAAGTCGCAGCATAGTTGTTTTACAGGCTCCTCCCCAAGCACAGATACAATAGGATAAGATCGACTGCGCCAAAGAAAAGTATACCATTTTAAGAGTCCGCATATCAGCCACAGACCCTAGCTTCCTAAAGACATAAATGAGCTTACGGGTGCGTGAGACCAGGGATTCTATTTGGGATTTCCAGGTCAATGTCCCATCTAAATGAACCCCCAGATATTTAATGGTATCAGTTTTCAACAGTGGCTGGCAGTTGCAGTTGGTAAGGATGCTGTTAGGGCAATGACAGGAGTGGGCTTTAATACAAATTTGATCAAGATGGGGTTGGGAAGAAAATCTAGGAGAGAAGGTAATATACTTGGTTTTTTCAATATTCAGAGTAAGCAGATTGGAAGAAAGCCACTTCATAACTACACCAAGAGCACCCTCGGCAGTTTGTTTAGCTTCATCCCATGTTGAACCATGAATAACTAATGCAGTGTCATCTGCATATGTGTAAATATCACAATGAGGAATGTTGAGTTGGCAGAGCTCATTTATGTATATAAGAAACAGGGTTGGGCCTAGCACACTTCCTTGCGGTACTCCATAACTCAATTTTCTTTCTGAACTTGTGAAGTTGTCTATTTTGACGAACTGACTACGGTTAGTTAGGTAGTCAATAAAGATTTTTAGTACTATACCTCTGATTCCTAATGATTCTAGTTTCAAAATAAGCATGGGAACAGAGACAGTGTCAAATGCTTTAGACAGATCCAAGAAGACACCAACAACTTTAGATTTATCATCAATATGATTAACAATTTTGGTAATGAGATCAACAACAGAATCTTCAGTAGATACTCCTTCACGAAAACCATATTGATTATTTGATAGAAGTTTATACTTGTCTAAGTATTTTATTAATCTAGAATTTAGAAGCTTTTCCAAAATTTTTGATAATGTTGTTAGCACTGATATGGGTCTATAGTTATTGACACTGTCTCTGTTTCCACTTTTGAATATAGGGTGCACGAGAGCTTTTTTGAAGACAGTAGGAAATATTCCAGATGAAATACACAAGTTAAAAAGATATGTCAAATGGGGCACCAGTGTACTACTTGCTGCTTTAAGAATAGCTGCAGGGATGTCGTCCCATCCCACCGCACAGTCTATACGAAGGTTCATGATAATATTTCCTATCTCTGCTTCATCTGTATCAATTATTGCCATAGAATTAAGTGCACCATGAGAATAACTGGAATTGGTCGTATTTTTAGTGTTAGATGAGAGAATTGTCTCTGCCAGTTTTCTACCCACATTCACAAAAAAGTCATTCACCTTATTAACTGAAGATTGGGGGTCTTCAGCATAGTTTAACAAATTCGAAGCCTTGGTTGGTACACGATTTAGGTTTGCAATACTTTTTATTGTATTCCAAGTGGCCTTTGGACTACTCCTGGCTTCCATCAACAGATTTCGTTCAAAATTGCGCTTAAGTTTTTTTAGTATATTATTGCAGAAGTTACGGTAGCGAGTATAGGTGATTTTAAGGATAGCATTATCAGGATGGGCTTTTACTTGTTTATTCATTTTATCGCGATTTTTAATACATCTAAGGAGACCAGGAGTTATCCAGGGTTTAAGAGTTCTTTTTCGATGTGATATTTTATTTATACTTGTGTGAATTTGTATAATCCTAGATATAAGGTTAACTATGAACAATGCAGCAATATTTGCATCTGTTTCATTATATAACTGAGAAAAATCAGCTTTTTCTAAATCCACAATGACAGCAGGGTAGTTGATACGCTTGACAGTGGATTTCGGTTTGGGAATATTACTGTTTAGCTCAGAGCAGAATAGGACTGGAGCATGGTCTGTGATTGAAGTTTGTAGGACGAGTGTTGTAGCCTTTGTAGTAGTTTTAAGAATAACATGATCTATACAGCTACTCTCTCGTGTGGGAAATAAGTGGGCGGGTAATAGCGCATGAGAAGCGGCAACATTTAAGTAATCATCTGAATGAACATCGTTGTTATTTGGTACTATATTTATGTTTATGTCACCGACAACAGCAACCGTTTTATATGAAGATAGGGAGGATATTGTGGTATCAAGACTAGACAAAAAATTGTCTATATTTTTAATTGATGGGGATCGATAAAGGGCGATCATTGCGAACGAATTTGAAATAGTCACTAATAAACAACTGGCATCTAAGAAAACGGGTTCCGTGATTTGACAATCTAATTCAGTTTTAAAATAAATGACCACACCATCGTTTTGGTTTTTGAATCCGGACATAATAGAATTATAGCCATCGAGCACTGGAAGGTAGCTCACTTTACTTAGCCAACATTCTGTAAATACAATAATATCGCATTGAATATTCAATCTAGTTAAAAGTACATGTGCTTCATCAAAGTTATGATTGATACTGCGTATGTTAAGCTGTAGAACTTTAATAGTAGTTTTATATGAACTGTCTATATACAGATTACATTGCTCAGGTTGGCACAGAAATGAGCTTGAGTTACATAAGGAATCTAAGTCCTCATTGATCCTGGTAGTAGTGTCCATTTTTATTGATAAAATGAGAAACTGCGTTATTTGATTTGGTTATTAAAAGCAAACGGTTATAAAATGCATGCTGATGGATAAATTCCAACCCTAATGAGATCCCCGTATATTTTATACAAGTAAAATTGGTTATGGTGGAACCCGTTACTATAAAGTTAGACAGAAAATCAGTTGTATAAGTTAATAATAAGATAAATATAAGGCAAAATGTATACAATATACGTTTAAGTAATATTAATACGTAATAATATAAGTGTATCGATATGGATGGTGGTGAGTAATAATATATAAACGGAATATATTTAGTATAACAAGAGTTGTTGATTCTATTTTGGAAACAGTGCTTATTAGTACTCTATTGAAAAATATTAAATTAAACAGTAGAATTACATGGAGTCTAAGTATGTAGGTATTTAAGTGTAACTCAGGTAGTCACTTCTGCAAGCGGAGTTTGGATAGAACATCCTCGCTATCCACACGGATGGTTGGTGATCCTTCTTTATCACGTAGATACACGTTGCCATGTGCAACCCAGCAGAATGCGAAGTTATTTACTTTCGCAAAGTCTCTCGCTAAGAAATGGAGTCTTTTCATTTTCGGGATTAGACTTTCTGATATAAAAACTGGGGTTTTTGGAGCATCAATTTGCATATGAGTGGAATTCAACTTATTTTCCTTGTTTGAATAATTGAAGGATTTAACAGCATTTAAAAATTTTTCTTTCATTATTACACTGGAAAAATCAGCTATAATTGGCTTGTGAGATGTTTGTTGAGATCCCGACTTGGTATTTATGCGAAAGGTATCACGAATATCTGATGGTTGGATAGTCAACTTAACAGCCTGCCCTGCATTGATAATGATTTTTGAGAGGTCATCTTTTGTTTCTGGCTTCTTAGTAGAAGGCACATTACGGAATTCAACGCAGGACAATTTTGATTGGCGTTCCAGATTATCTATTTTATTTTCTAGGGTTTGAACATACGCCAGGTTTAAGTGTCGTTCCTTTTCCAGTTTATCTATTTTTACTTTAATTTCATCGTACTGACTTGAGAGAAAATCAATTGAAGTTCTTATTGATGTGTTTTGATCCTTAATTGCATTGACAGCTTGTTGCAATGAATCGAATTTCTTGCACTGCTCGTCTTTAAAATTTGTAAACATTGTTTTTATTTCCGCCATAAAGGCTTGTAGGTCATCATCATGCCGCCTTCTCTTTCCACCCCCACACGTCAAGGTAGATGTTTTTAATTCCTCCGAAGTACGATTCTCAGATGTAGCTTTAGGCGTGGAACCGGATGACTTCTTGGTTTTGTTAAAAGAATTGGGTGGCGAGTGTTCAAACGGCATAATTGACGCAAAATAAATTATCCGACGGCAAAGCTAGGCCTATTTACTCGTCCGTCTATCAATGCAGTAAAAATAAGGTACGTACGTAGGTTATAGGTATGTACCTATGCGTCGGGGCAGCAGGTAGTCAAGATTCGCAGAGACGGTCAATTTGTCGTTATCTCTTTCGCACACACGTCACTGCAATCCTCTGCTGTCTCGCTCGTCGTATCAAGTGCTGACCGTAACTTCAAGTTATTTATGCGCTCCTGGTACTGCCACTATTATTTACTTCGAATTTATTTCGAATTTATAAAATAAATATTTAAAAATTTAAGTAAAGAGTAATATGATACACGTCTGTTCACTTATACGGTCCAAGGGAAGGGGGAAATATCCATCATATGAATAAACAATATTACAGTATTACCCCAACTGATAAGGCGCGTCGTGAATCTTTGTTCGCACAGAAAAGAAAGTATGGCCCCGAAGATTAACGAAAGAATGCTTAAAACTTACAATCAACCTTAGATCACTACTATAAGGATCATAATACAGTGCAGCTGTTAGTTCCGTCTCACTCGCAAGTCACGCCCCTCCGCACGGCGCGCGCTAACATGGCGGCAGCTGCCAACCAATAGTGGTTTCCCACGCATTGTGAATGTACAAAATGTATCTTCTGCGCAGGTACATCGGTAAGCCATATTAGTTGGGTACTACTGTAACCAACTATTTGATTACAAAAACGTTGATCTGATTAAATGCACATTATCTATGTATATATAAAGAGGATTCCGTGCGAACATAGTGTAGTATAAATCACAATACAAGTGAGTAGTCGAACGTTTGTTTTAAATAATGTGATATATTGCCGTGTGGCCGGGCGAAGGGCGGGCTCCGATGACATTTGTTAATAAATACTTTCCCTCTTATTCATGATCGCTTTTTAACTAAATCAGTGTAATAGTGTGCCCCGTCTCACTCTTTCGATCACCAAATGTCACCTGTCAGATAAAGACTTCGGAGTTTTAGCTAATCAACGTTTGATAACATTATTATGAATAAGGGGGTTAATGTTTTCTTCATAAAATCTAACTCCTACTTAGTGGAGCCCACTTCCAGAGTCCCAGCCAACAGGTGGATTAGCTATCCGGGGACAAGGCTTACAAGATCTTTAGGAATTTGCTTTGGGAAGAATTATTGTGGCAAATTGTTTTGTAAATAGTATAATTATTCGTTCTGATAGTTTGGTCTGTAACTTGAGGCGTTTTAAATAGTTTTAGAACCCTATAAAAAATGTGTTTCTAAGTAATATAAAACGATGTAAAAAAAATATTTAAAAATATTTTAATATTTTATGTTTTTACAAATTGTTTATGGTGGAGGTCTGCTAACGTAATAGCTGTTTTTCATAAGATGTTAAAATATTTACAGTAAATTTTTTATCATTTCTGTAACGAGAAAACGACACTTTTTAAAACAAAGTTTAATTTCGCTTCATTAGCTAATAGTCAGTTAATTATTCTCGCAGAAAATGGCTTGCATATTTAAAAATTGTTGGCGTCGTTGTAAGCGGTGCCATGCCGCGGTGGTGCAAAGTAATATCTGCTCTCGTGGACTGTGCAATTGTTTTTTTGTTACTTGGCGAGAGATATTAATGAGGTTTTATATATAGGGTGTTGTTTTGGTCGGCGACAAGCGACCCAGGAGCGGTAGTACAAAATATATATTCCCCAAAAATGGACTTAATTCCATTAAATACTGTAAATATGTTGAGAAATACCTTATTCAATTTGAAATAAAATTACTGCAAAGTATGGTTACTAGGCACGTGCACAGACTAGAGCTAGGCGCAAGCCGCCATCGCCCCACCCCTTTACTCCCTCGTACTCCCGTTGAGTATTATGTCTACACTTTAGCTTATTACATGATTTTTAAAATTTTTATTTTTTTACTTTTATTATTTAAAAAAAATAAAGTATTTTTTTCATATTTTTTTTATCATTTGTATTATCGACCCTGAGTCGCTCGTCGCTGACCAAAACAACGACCTGTATATTTTTTTTTATTATGAATAGACCGTGTTTGACTACAATCTCACCATGGTAAGTAATGATGTAGCTGAAGATAGTTCTCTCATTGTGATGTGGTACCTTTTGTGAAGGAAATAGAGTTCTCTATTGTATCGTGATCTTAGAAACTGCGCGCCCGCCGCACCGCGTCGTGTCGCGTCTCGGTGTGAACGGACCCTAAGTTGTGAAGAGTCATAAAATTAGATTGTATATGATATCATGTCATAAATAAGGTTCTCCAAAATTTTCCAGTATTGGTCATAGTTAGTAGCTATAAGAGTGAGATTAGTTTAATATTATGGACAGCTTCTCTCTACATCAGGTTGTACCATCCTCCAGCATGTCAAACTTAGTTTTCAGTTCTTTTTAATGAAATAATTGTAGAATTGAATACCTACTCTTTTCATTTTAAATAATTTAGTACCAACTTATTATTGCGTAGCTATACAGGATGTTGTTTTGGTCGGCGACAAGCGACCCAGGAGCCGTAGTACAAAATATATATTCCCCAAAAATGGACTTAATTCCATTAAATACTGTAAATATGTTGAGAAATACCTTATTCAATTTGAAATAAAATTACCGCAAAGTATAGTTACTAGGCACGTGCACTGACTAGAGGCATCGTCAAGCCACCATCGTCCCACCCCTTTACTCCCTCGTACTCCCGTTAAGTATTATGTCTACACTTTAGCTTATTACATGATTTTCAAAAAAAATATTTTTTTATTTTTATGATTAAGAAAAAATTAAGTATTTTTTTAAGGGGGGGTCTAAGCTCAAATGCACAAAAATGGGTTTCTTTGAGAGTCGAGTATGACGTAACGCAATGAAAATACCTAACACAAAAAATAATGTGGACAGAAGAGGGTTTTGAGAAAAATGTTAACCGAATAGAATATTAAAAAGTGCTTTGATATTCCCAATAAAAAATTCGTAAGTTACGTCTAAAAAAATCTTTCGCGTCGAAATTCTCCGTATTTTCAGCGATGACAACAATTTTATTTTTAAGAATATATAAGATACAGAGTTATATTAGAATGTTAACCGGACACTTATTCAATTTAATGTGTATATTCTGTATAATCTAAAGAAAACCCGTAAATAATAGTCCATTTCATAGAGTCGACACATTTATGATTTTCCATTTTCAACCTTATTCCAGTGAAGAACGAGTGCTGTCAAAATCGTAGTCAGTCCGCGCCTTAATATATTTTTTAGCACCAGTATCTATTGTATTATCGACCCTGAGTCGCTGACCAAAACAACGACCTGTATACCAACCATCAGTCATTTTCAGACCAGCCTCCTAAGACTTATCCAAGAATTCACAATAATTATTCGTACCTTATACAAACACGAGAAGCCTAGTTCATCTCATCTCACTCATGTAAATACATGTAACATCACGCAGAACAGGCAGCGACGTGTGAAATTGTGTGAAGTGATGTACTAACACTAAACAATGATCGTAATGGCTCTATTCCTGAAGCCATTTATTAACTTATGCAAATATTGTTACATTTGCGGGTTGTGACGGCATAACCACAGAACAGATTGTTACCAGAAGGAAAGTTCACTCGTACGTGTATTTGACTTACAGCACGCATCTCTTGAAATTAAGGCCTTAGCCGAATAGTACGTATTATTCGGATATCTTAATCACCTTCGATGTTGCATATCGACTCCTCCTTAGGAGGCTACTGCGTAAAGAGATTCTAATTAACTTGAATTAGTTCTTTAAATTGAGTTATTGGCAGTTCTATCACATTTAGACACGCGGTGCACCTTACTGATAAATGGATAACATATTTGTCTCGTTTAATAATCGCATGAAGAATTGCATAAAATGGGAGCCAAATTCATTGAAGGTCATTACTATTACTTACGCAGTAGCCTCTCCGATTGTCTATAATTTTTTTCATTCAGTTTTAAGTTACGGGTTTCATTTTTGGTGTTAATTACTAACAAAAGTAAACCTTTCATCAATCAAAAATAATCCAAGCAGGTGTGTTCTTTGAGTGATTATACTGGTATTTAATTTGTGTCCAATAAAATATTTTCTTAAGCTTCACCTCATCTTAATCTAGTTGATTTCATTGTGTGTGTGTGCTACACATAGGTACTACACGCACTTTGAAGTCCTTCTGTTCTTCTATATATTTAGCGTCATGTGCTTATACTAAGTAACAGAGTGTAGGCTGGGCAAACGACACAGAGCACTCAAATCAAGTGGATAGCATGGTAGTGATACAGGGTGTTCAATTTACTTGACCACTTGCACGGATTGAATGGCGAGCTGGATTGTTTAGCTAGTTCTATCAACTCGGGGCCTGAGCTTCCACTTACTACTTGCATATCAAACGTTTTGAGGACCAGATCGTAAAAAAATTTGTCTATTATAGACTGGTTGTACCTACTGTATAATTATTTTTTATTTACACGACTTAAGCCGTAACAAAGAACGTAAATTTTTAGCTTTAGCTTAAGTCAAGTTTTGAGTCCGGATTAAAACAATTGAATTTGGAATCTGATCTAACGGCATAAGGTTTATTTTCGATTAACACAATCTATTCTTGAGACTTGATTTTGATTCTCGTTGAATAATACAGGCCTTAGGTAGTTAAAGTATACGGCCCGCCTGATGGTAAGCGGTTAAAGTCAATAGGCGATTGCAGCACCAAGATATTTGATGCAGTTCGATTAATAGTTATTAACGGTCTCTGACAGACTAATAAATCGATAAAGATTAATTTTCCTCTTATATTAGGTCCCTGCGGCGTTGGTTTCTTATTTCATCCATAAATTAATTTCGAATACCCATCTAATAGAAGTGGTTACATGGGGGGATTATATCTTTATTTACAACAAATATGTACAAAATACAATCTATATATAGAAAATTTCCTCAAGCCTGCCGCTGCTTCCGATTAACGGCGAGGTTCCCAGAAGGCTGGCAGCGTTTTCTCTTTGGATAGCCAAGCTGACGCGTTGGCGGAAAAAGCTCCCCGCCCGCCGGTCTCCGGAGGTCTCGATCAATTTTGATGACAAGGTGCGAGCAAAACGGCCAGCTTCGGACCCCCACGGTCCCATGGTCTCGACCGTAAAAGGCACAAAAATATAATTGGGTCCAATCGATGCGTATTTTTTGATTTTAGTGATTACATACAGTTTTGGTGACTATTTTAGTTTTTAACTTAGTTTTTCACACGAAAAACCAGATCTTTGCTCCTCTATTTGTGAACATTCGGATGGTTAACAATTTAGTAAGTCTTTTATACTAACAACAGTACTTTGCGTTGAATTTAGGAAAAATGCAATTCCAGTTTTTAAAACACATTTTGTTTCAGAAAACATTGGTTTGCGGACAGACGGAACGTTTTGCATTTATATGAATAGAGGGAAAACAGGACAAAAGATTTAAATACATTTCTAAAAGTACAATTTCGTATGTAGTGCAGGTATTTTGTGACATTCTCCGACCAAAGATGTTATAAGATGTAGAAAGTATAAAATGGTTTCCTAAAATATTTTGTGACGGGTTTACGATATCTTTAAACCTAAAAGTCCTCAAGGAACTGGCTCTTCAGTACTGCTGACGTAACATACTAGTAGGTACGTCGATCGCTTTCCGCAGTCAGTAGCCAGGCAGGTGGGTACTGCAAAGTACCCTACTTTCATACTATGGTTTCTTTATGATCTCTTCCTCCATGTAAACTCAAGCTCAATGTAGGATTCGAACCCAAAGTAGTATTAAAAGAACTCAGTACACCCAGGTTGAGATAGCGGGAAGAGAGACACTACTTTAAGGTCTGGTGCTCAATAGGTTCGCAGAATGAAGTAGCCTTAAGCCGGCTTTTTACTATGGGATATAATATAATATATATTACATCTTGAGATATAATATTTTATCGCTCGTCATACATTTTGTCGAAAATATATTTATAGTTTGGGATGTAATATACAAAAATGTATGACGAGCGATAAAATATTATATCTCAAAATGTAATTTATATTATATTATATCTAATAGTGAAAAGCCGGCTTTAGTCTTACATCTTTGATCGGAGACAGTTTAATATTTCATAAATCATGTGAATCACGTCGAGGAAGCCGGGGGAAGTCGAGAATGTCTCGCCCGCTGTGTGATGGCTCACACAATTGCTCTAATGGGATCCTATACACGTGAGTTTACTACAAAGAGTTATAGTTATGGCGTGGGTTTTGTTTTATCTTTTGCTTGTGTCTTTTTTAAGAAATTACTCGCAACTAGATTTGCTACGCGGTTTCATTCGCGTTGCATTTAATATTGAGATGAGATTGCGTTTTGCTTGCATTAAACCACGTTCTAACGTATATTTCGAACATATTTTATTTCATTGATGTCTGAATATGGTAGGCACACAAAGCTGACAAAACAATCATTATAAAAAAGATATAGACATAAATATTTTGTTTGCCAGATTGTTCTGAAACAATAATGTAAATCGACAACAAACGACACAAGTTTAGTTTCCTCATACGATCAATTTACCTTTCCTTGTTGTTTACTAAATATAAATAAAACCAAGTTTGGCTTCCGAATAAACTTTTATTGGACAAACGAGTACTTCTTCCGAAGCCTTTGTTACAATTTACATCAACTTTACTAATAAAATACAATTAGTTTATAATTATTAATTCAACTAACTAGCTTTATATAATATATATAGTTACACCACCCAAACGTAACGCTAACACACTTATATCAAATATAGAAAAAAATAAATATCTTACTATAGTAGTTATAGTAAAAATATCAATTAGAGACTCGATTAGTCTAGAAGGTGACGTTGATAGAGCTATATTTGTACGTGAATTTCAAGTTTTTTAAGGGAACGTAGGGCAAAGTAAGGTAAATAAATTAGGTATATCAAAAATTAAATAAAAACAAAATAATTCGAAAAATTCGGTAAAATTTTCCGGATGTTCTCCTATAATTAAAAATACATCAAACTGATTGTTGCATCAAAAACTGATAAGTAAATGGAAATAATAGGAACTGTGACCGACAAGCATTTAATTACATTCACTGGTTGGGAGTGAACGGAATTAAATAACTAATTGTTTAATTATTAATTCTCCGAAAAAGGTATTTTCATTAGAAGATTTTGATTTTGTAAAAAAAATGTTTTATAAAATTGCAATATTGTTAATTATATTTTCCTGTACTATTTTTTGACAAAAAGTTTATATAAGTTTTAACAATATTTTGTAAAAAATATCTCATAATTGCATTAAAATATATTTTATTTCAGATGTCTCATGGATTACAAAAGTAAGTTCTAGAGCACAAGTAGAAGTGAAACAGACAGACAACATGTTGTACCTATAGATATGACGGTTGTTATAATTATTACGTTATACAATATAATACAGTATCCATTTGTCTAGGCCTCGTCTCTCGCTGCGCTCTCTGTGGACAGAAATTAAAAATATATAAGAATTTTCATACAAACATTTTGGCAGTAAAATATTTTTTATCCAGTTCACACTCATTTGTTTTTGCCACTATGTCCAACCATACCCATTTTCCCTATTAAAGTATCTACAGTGAGTCGAAGTGTAAAACCGTCGTTTTTAAAAGTGTTTCGCTATAATGAAACAACGCGTTTACGCGTGATTTGATCTTGGGAACTCGCTATTACAACTTTTTGATTGTTTTCACTTGTTTTCGGGTTTACATTAAGCTTCGGGTTTCACGAGTATTATTAACTAATTGGTTTTAGTGGTTCAAGAGCTATTTAGCTTTAATTTATTTATTATAAGGCTTTTGTATAAGTTGCTAATTAATGTTTATTTATAAAAAAACTTGCTTAAAATGAAATAATAAGATTAATTTTTTTATTTTATTATACCATTTTTAATAAAGTTTTTATAATCATTATCACGTTTCAGGTTGTATGTACCTACAATTTAGGTCGTGAATTCCATACCATCTTGACATTTGGATGGTTGGTGTAATTAATAGTTCCTTTAAACGATTTTAGAATTAAAATTGGAAAGACTCAATTCATTTCCGAGAGCTTATAATATTTAGCTTTAACTATGTACTAGAATTTTTCTTCTTTTATTTACTGCACGTTGAAGAATATTTATGTGCAAATGCCTATAATAAACACATTTTTCACAAATAAACAGTAAATTCAGATTTGTATCTTCCATACGAAATTAGTAGAGTAAACAAAGAAGATTGCTTATCCATTTGTATACACGATACCAAGTGCTCAAATGAATAGTCGAAATATTCGACTCACGGCTGAGTAGTTCCGAGCACAGGTGTCCCAACCGTCGTTTGTTTCTCTTATTATAGTTGCCTACACGCTTGTGGACCCATCCGCCGTCCATCCGTGGAAAACACGCTTGACTGGAAGGACACAGGTCAATGGGTCCAATAGTAAGACATAAATGTCAAGAAAATGGCAACTTTTTATGCATCTACGATCAAAAGACATAATCGTAGCAGTTTGCTACGAAAATGCTACGATAAATTCCGATTTTAGTAGTTACTACTGTTGATATATTAATATTCATGTCTATTTATTAAACAATACCTATAATGCGTTCAGTATAAGTGTATTCACAGCTAACATGGATCTACATAGGTGTGACAGAGAAGGAAAGAAGAGTAGAAGTCTATCAAGCTGGTTCTAAACTACACATCCAAGGAAGAGATATCGGCTAGTGAGTGAGACAGGAGTGTACTACAGGTAAAGGGTGTGAAAGAGATAGATTGCGTGAGTTTTGTCGATAGAACAAGGAGTAGTGTGTCGAATGAAGCGGCACTATGGTGCAGTTCGAGCGTGGTTACCGTGGTCGTCATCGAGCGCGTCCTCCCATTGCCCCGAGCGCTTTCCCCACATCCCTCTTAAGTTCGTCCAGCCCGGCTCCCGCTTCCAGTAATATGCTCCTGTTGGTTTCACATACACCTTTGTATTGTCGAGATTCTCCCAGATTTCGGGATGAGGCTTAATGAATACAAAATCGCTTTTCATCAAATTAATGTTGAATTATAAATTGTAACGCGTGAAAAAATCTTTCTTACGAGAGTTTTTCAAGAAGCCGCCATATTGACTCGACGGATATTAAATTTAAAAAGCCGGCTGAGAATTATTATCTCATTGGAGGGTGGTCGCGCCGCTCGGACAAATTCCAACTTGGCAACAATTTATTAGGGGAGCGAAGTCGCAGTTAAATTCAAACATCAAATGAAGGCAGTTTATTATTTAACACCCGGGCGCACTGGTACCGCCACTGCGATACCACCCGCATGCGTCGACGATATTATGTACCTAGATACATTTTTGACTCAAACATGTTTCTTGCATTTATGGTTTGTCTTTTAAATACAATCAAGCTTAAAATAATATTAAAAAACTCAAAAGGTCATTTAAAACAATCAATGAAAATATAACAAGAATATTTTCCGTACAGTTTGAGTCACAAAGTAAAGAAATAAAATCGGTGGTTGAGTAACTTATGAATTTAATTAGGTATTGTATGAATGATTGTCGATCAATCAATTTAATGTGGCATCCGTCAATCAGAATAAAGCGAGCCGCAATTAATTGTCCCGCATTGCCGTACATTTAACTTTACAGGGACAATTGATTGTCAAAACTTTTATGAAACCTCCGACGATTTATTACTTCTTATTGAGTAGGCCTTATTGTTGCTAAAAATAAATTGGTTTGAGCATCTCGATCACATAATTATTTTTATACCAATAGGAAGCTAATTTTATTTTGAGATGTCAAAATATGGTCTATGAAGTGCCATCCTCGCAATGAAGTCATAATTGCCAGCAGCGTTTTATAAGCTGTGCATTGTACAGCTATAGCTATATTGTGGTCTTACTGGAATATCTTATTCACTTGAATGTAATTATAATGACTCGTACACTTCATAAGATAGCAAAGTATATGAGTGACATGGTCAAAAACTGGCACGCCACTTACATTTATGTGATCATTTGACTGTTCGGCAGGTCTTGACAAAAGCTGAAGGCTACATTTTCCGTAAAATTTAAGATTTTGTTTACAGCAGTCACGTGACTTATCCTTAGTTTATGTAATTTTCCATACAAAATAAACATTACGCAAACTGTCGTACGTTCCTGTCTAACGTTATGCTTGAATGTTGGTAGCATTGTAATTTCTTGCAACTTCTCACACGCTCTCGTAACTGATGTAAATGGAACTATATTAGAATCATGTAATAATTCAGTAACAGTTATATGTTTATTTACCGCTGTTATAATGAGCTTGCTTGGCTGGCCGTTTTCCCCACGCGCCGTGCAGGGCTGACCACGCCTTCTTCTCAGGGGTTTCCACTCGCTCGCTGTTGTCCACCTGCTTTTGATATTAAGATCATCGTAAAGCATTTAATTTTGAGCATCAAATAAATGCTAGTGAAAGTTCTACTCTTAGAAAAGATGGTTCATCTAGTTTCCACTGAAAACTAACATCGTAGCATTAGGGCAGAATGCTAAGTTGGGAGACATTTTCAAGTTCTTATCCTTAGAATTAGCCGTATGTAGCCTTATCTCAGTAGGTTATGTAAATTGTTATAGATTTCGGTAATTGATGTTTTGGACTGGATTCTATTCTAAAAATGTATACTACTTCATATTATATGGTTTAATAAAGTGCATAAGCGCTCGTGGTATAGCATGATTAGCCGTTCTTAATCGATCGGCAAAATTAAGCTACCACCGTCGTGGTCGGTACCTGGATGGGTGACCGCCTAGTGGTATTTCAAATCGAGCGTTTCCGTGTTTCGGAAGGTAAGTAAAGCTGTTGGTTATCACTTAATTGTGATAGTCGGTAAGCTAGTTGGATGCCTCCTAGGCGGCTTGAAAAATTCCAACAGTAGGTTGACCACTAGCCTACCTCCACCTATCCGAAGTGGGCACGCGTGGTGGAGTATTGCCCATTCCCTTTCACCCTCATTTTGTGAGAGGAGGCTTGTGCTCAGCTGATGATGATGATGATGATATAAAACGTTTCACAGTAGTATGTTAGTAAACTGTAGTCAGTGCGTTTATAAACAGGAGTAACAAGTTACCTGTTGCGCGGGGATGAGTTGTTCGATTGCGGCGTCGAGTTCCTCGTAGTCCTCAGGGCCGGAGCGCTTGCCCCACGAGCCGTGGAAGTTTGCCCACTTTTCCTGACATAATATTATTGTATTGTTAATAATTACTATGAGAAAGTATTACTTAGACCCTGTTCTCCAGCTAAAAAGACTGATCCTGATTGGATGACATCATGCACAGCCCAAACTGATGGCTGCTTGATTTTTTACACGTTTCTTATATAACGTAGCCTTTCACTAATAAAGGGTTGTTCAAAATTTAACGCCAAAGGGCAGTGTTGCCAACCCCAATAT
The DNA here is from genome assembly GCA_951394255.1 of Polyploca ridens. Lineage (NCBI taxonomy): Eukaryota > Metazoa > Arthropoda > Insecta > Lepidoptera > Drepanidae > Polyploca > Polyploca ridens. The sequence continues at coordinate 132,565 of OX596263.1, forward strand.
AGACTAAAACTGTAAAGTAGCTTTCAAAAAGCTGTAGAAAACTGTAAATTTCTACTTAAGACCTGTAAATCTATAGCTTTTCTTATTTTGTATGATTTAATAGCATTAATCAAACGATATAATAAAGTAAGAAAATTATACTTTAATCGTAAATCATCATTAAATTTTAACAAATTTCCTCTATTTCTACTAAAACTGCCTTGTTTTCAATTTGCATATCCTCTTGATTTTCAATTTCATCTTTATTTTAAAATCGTACATATTATTGTTAAATCTCTTTAAATGGTCATTGGCAGCATTGAACTCGAACCAATTTTTAATTTCTGATTTTTTATGTAAATTGCCTTTATGGTAGTGGTACATAGCTAATGCGGATTGCGCAGTGAATAAAATAGATGCCGCTAGCATTATAAAAACTGTAGATTTGGAGGTCTGAACAAAAAACTGCGAAGATATCGAAAAAACTATAGAACTGTAGAGTTGGCTACACTGCCTAAGGGATTTAAAGAAAAAAGCATATAACACAATATCGGCATACAGTGATGTTAGCATAATGATTATTTTTGTTGGTTTCCATGCCAACAATTTGTTATTTCATTTCACTTTATATTAGTGAGAAGATTCCACAAGTTATATGAAAATTGCAATGAATGCTGCGAGCAGTCCAGCTAGAACATTGTGAAACGTATCTTTTGAATTTTAGAGAATCTCTGCTCCAGCACAACTACTTTGGCGTGAAATATCGTCCGCCCGTGAATTTTATATTTAACGTTGTCATGGCAATATAGCACCTATTTGTATAATATTAAACATATTTATTGTAGCCTAGAAAGCACTGAGACGATGATAGTTCAGTTAGAATGCGGTGGCGAAGGTAGTTGGTTTGAATTACTTCGAATTAATTTAAGCTTTTGCTGAAGGAACACAATAAGAGAAAATCAAAGGGTATTTTATAGTACCCACCTGGCTGGCTACCCACAAGTTGAAAATCTGTCGCCATGCACCTATTGGTGTGTTCCGACAGCTGCACTTGAGAGCCAGTTCCTTCTAGGCATTGTGTGCTTACCACCTTCGGCCACATCATATGATATTATAGGATATTGTGGTAAAACACAAGCCAATTAACGGTTAAAAATCTTTTTTCTTTATTTAACAAAAACTTGTAATAGGTAAAGGAAAATACATAATCTTACGCCGAAATAATTATTGACTTATCCTTAAAATAATAATTGAGGAGCACTTTCCTATCTGAAATAAGCCATAAAAGCGCTAAAATACCTAGATAAGCCTCAGCTTTAAGACAATATTTTGTACAATAGTCTATTTGTCAAAGTAGGTACTAATACCCCGTTATAAATGGATGTGGCTTCTAAAGATCAAATGATTATTCTGAAACGAATACTTTAATTGATATTCAGGGCTTTCCAGCGTAAGGTCCATCTATCTAAGCATATTTCAAGATTTAAACAATGTAATTTGAAAATCAGGATCTAAGGCATAAGGTTTACTTCTGATCCTTCCGATTATCAAAGATGCTTGAGGATTGACTTAAATTTTGATTCCCGTGTGGTTAAGCTGAAGAGTTTGAAATGTTTCCAACGTGGGGTAGCTTTAGGTACGTTATCTTGCAGGTATATCTTGCACAAATTATATTTGTTGTTAATAGATGGAGCTAGTGGGGATGTTAGAAACATGTTTAGCTTCTGAATTCGAGATAAGAACAATGTCCGTTAAGTGCTACGGCAAAATCTAGAACTTCATGTAACTTCGACTTAATGAAATGGTAATGAGAAAACTCATTAAAAACGGAAAGTCATTAAAAAAAGTAGATTGTTACTTACAGGTGCCCGTTTTCCCCAAGCTGAGCTCATGTCCTGCCAGCCACGCTTGCCCCAAGCGGAGCTCATGTCTTGCCAAGCGCGCTTGCCCCAAGCACTGCTCATGTCCTGCCAGCCCCGTTTGCCCCATGCAGAGCTCATGTCCTGCCAGCCACGCTTGCCCCAAGGAGATTGAGACATGTCCCTCCAGGCGCGTTTGCCCCAAGCAGAGTTCAAGTCTTGCCAGCCGCGTTTTCCCCAGGCGGAGTTCAGATCTTGCCAGCCTCGTTTGCCCCACGCTGAGTTCAAATCTTGCCAGCCGCGTTTACCCCACGCAGAATTCAAGTCTTGCCATGCTCGTTTGCCCCAAGCAGAGTTCAGGTCCTGCCAGGCGCGCTTGCCCCAGCCCCCATGTAAGCTCGACCACGCTCGCTTGTCCTCGTCTGTTAGTTCTACGTCGTTATCCGCCTGAAAAAGTGAACTTCATTAATATAAATGACAAGAAGATACTTGACTTGAGAAACGTTTTTATATAATGTTTTTGTTAGTTTCTTATTACAGTTTTTTCCTCGAACAAAATGTTCTCATGGATTTGCTATTAAACTACCTCGGATTTATTATATCCTTGATTTTATTCTGATGAGAATATAAATATAACGCTAAATTATATTTTTCTTGTGGTAGTGGTAAAGTAAATTCAAGACTAAATTAAATTATGCTTATTAGATTTATAGAGAAGAAGCGACGCACCTAATTATTTTTTGAAGTTCCTAAAGTAACCTTAGTTATGATAATCTATTTAATCAAATTGTGTACCTTCACACATATTTTCTTTTTCAAACTCAGCAAAGATTTTAAATGTTCAATGAATTGTGTAGCTAATTTCTGTTTTATTTATTCATAAGCTATTTCGTGGTATCGTTATAAAGAATAAAACAAGAGACTGAAGTGTTAAGTGGAAAAATGTGGATAAACGCAAGTTGTTTTATTATTCTACTAGCTGTCCCCCGCGGTTACACCCGCGTTTACCGGGATAAAAAGTAGCCTATGTCCTTCTCCATGCCATAGGCTATCTGCATGTTAAATTTCATGATGATCCGTTGTGTAGTTGAGGCGTGAAGGCGTAACAAACAAACTCACTTTATTTATAATATTAAAGTTAGGATTAGGACGGCATGTTGTTCGGTGTCGCGTATTGAGGCGCCACGGCAGAAGAATGGCGACGCTTAATAGATTATGTTGTTTTGTCTTTTTGTACCCATTTGAGTAAGAAAATAATAATATAACTCCTAGATTCTGAGTGACCGTTTGGACAGAGTTCCGGTGCTATCTAAAAGGTGCTATCCTAAGTTTTATTTCAAGCCAATCAACGTGACTGAGTAACAAACATTATATACTTTCAAATTATATACATTTTATTTTCTAACCTGTTATTTATATGCAATTAGATAACATATACATATAATTTGATCATAATAAGTTTGCTCGCAGTTGAGCCTCATGTTCAACAGTTTGCCACCGTCGGCGTCGGTCGGAAGGCGGTTTCCAAAGTTCCCCGGCTCTTTTAAACTTGGTTGCTTCCCGCCAACTCGCGTTACGCCTCTCTTCCTTTACTCGAAAACTTTCGCACGATTCAATATGTTCCATAAAAATTACCTTCAAATAAGGTTATTTAATGCTGATTTCAAAACGTGTTAAAACTGCGTTTTAATTTGGTTTATATTTATTTTTATAGTAGTACGATGGCAAGCAAGCAGGTGACCTCCTGATGGTAAGCGGTTACTGTAGCCGGTTTATCTATGTTAGTTTAGATAATAGACGAAGAGAATATGAGATAATTTTGAAATAGCTATCCGTCAATTATCTTACCAAAGTAAAGCCGCTTTACTAACTAATAACTAAATGTCTACTAGTATGTCACTTAACTTCGCTAAATGTCCCTAAATTATTTATGGACAATCTATTAATTTTTGATAGACGCTTTGCGAGTTCAATTAAGTTGATTGTCTTCGTGACGGCGGTAGAGGGCGCCACATAAAAATTAACAACCCTTGAAATTAATGCAATCTCTGTTATTTTCGGAGACGGAACTGGCCGCGTTACTGAAGCTATATTAATAAAATGTCTCTTTTATGAATATTAAGCAAATTAACGGAGACAGCACAAGAAGGATCTTGTCCACAAATCTGTGTAATTATTTTTGAGAACCAGTAGGATAAGACAGTGTCAAACGCAAAATTTTTCGCATGCAAAATTCGGAATTTTGAGTGAATATTGTATGCAGTCACTCGACAAAGCCTATGTAATTTTCCATACAAAATGAACTTTCCACAAACAGTTTCGCTGACAAAGTGGCTGTTGTCTAAATCTAGCTATCATAACAAGATTTCAGCATTTCAAACAAAATAAATGCTGGGCCTATCTGTAGGTATATTCTAATTTCGATTACTTAAACAAATATGCCTGAAACTATCTAATCACTTTCAGCTGTCGCTAATTCGTAAGGTCACCTCAAACGCACGACTCAAACTATCCAAGGGACATCTGTTTTGTAAAGTTGACGAAGGCCCAAGATGTCTGTGAGCCTACGCGATGTGTTTGTATCATCCCCACGATTGTTTGGGACGTTTAACAAATTTCTACATTGTGTATTTAAATGGGAATCTGGAGTTGGCGTTGTTTGTTTGTTCGGGAACAATAGGTTGGATATAGATAAAATACTAATGAAACCGCTTGCTTTGCTGCGTGGACGTAATGTAGGACGCTTGTTCACGTGGATTCGAGGAAATTAAGCTGGCTATTGTATTTAGTTATTCTAATTATATTAGAACACGTTGCTGTACGAAGGAAATTGGAAATGTTTGTTGCTAACTCTATCACTTGGATAATTTTGCGGCTCTGAACAGAAAGTAGCTAGGAATTTTAGTGACATAATTTTTGGACTTTTGTATAAATCTACAAACTCCACCACTTTCTTCTTCTTTTTAACCGACTTCAAAAAAAGGAGGAGGTTCTCAATTCGAATGTATGTTTTTTTTTTTTTTTTTTTTTTTTTTATGTTTGTTACCTCATAACTCCGTCATTTATTAACCGATTTGGATAATTCTTTTTTTATTTGAAAGGGTACGCTTCCCGTTTGGTCCCATTGTCATCAGATCAGGATTTGATTACTTCTTAGTGTACTTTGAAGTCGGTTTATGGTTTTTGTAAAACAGTCCAATTATTTAGCCACAAATGGCTTATCATTGCGGTGTGGCAGCCACACGGTGCAGCAATGGACGTTTTGTGACTATACCGTGTAACCTACCTGTGCAGCGACATCATGGCGTGGCTCGTCAGCGACGGCCACCGCCAGCGTCGTAAGCGCCGATATCCACAACGCGGCCACGCAGCAACGCATCTGTGGACAAACACAATACATTACTTTACATAACACAATACTGTATTAGTTTATTATTAGGCAACTATCCGAAATAAGGTAGATTAGTCTAACAGGCATATTTTTAAAGGTTTACGTTGGGCCAGAGTTGGTAACCAAAATAGAAGTAAACTAGCAGGACGCCATGATGACAGTTTTCACATGGTTGTCTTTTTTGTCTCGCTATGTGTATATGTTTTAGCTCAGGTATACTTTTATCAGAATATTCAACTCTATTAGATTTAGCAAGAAACACTAACTATATTCTTAACATTTCCTCGTCGAGCGTGTCTCGGGAATCCGTCAAAGCCTCAGATATCTCAACTTGAGCACGGTTCTACGAACTCTATCTAATAATAACAACACAAGCACGTGTGTGAATGTCAAACGGTGTGCCATAGGTTAGTTGCGGGCGATAGGTCAGTACGTGTTATTAATACATATGACGTCAGGACAGCTAATAATCTATCGAGTAGATAAGTGCGTTTATATGCCTATGAATCGGGGTCGGCCCAGATCTTCTTTTGTTTTATTGTGCTGTGTTTAGACAGTTACCATTTACTGCGAGCGTGTACCGATTGACTACCTCATTCCGAATGTAAGTCTAAGATTGGAGATTAGGAGCCATTCGATTTTGTCGGTGTAACATCTGACCACAACCGAACAGCTCTGAATAATAAGAAAACAAGAAAATTACATTGAGTATTGAGTGTCCCATCTAACGAAGTATTTAATCTATGGGTATGTAGGGATGCCACAAGTCATTATATTGCCCGTCTATACTCTGGCAGAAAGAACAAATAAATCAAATGATTCCATTTAAATGATACGTTTTTTGTATTTGTTACGAGGTTCGATTACTTAGTTGACTGAAAATCTCCACGCAAGGAAACACCGCATTAATATATGTACAAAATATTCATTGAATGCATAAATAAATGAACACAACCCTAAGATAGTTAATAAACCAGATATAACTACTCTATCAATAGTAGCAGTGAACTAAAATACCGAGAATAATATTATTCAAAGAGGTCTTTTAAAAGATTTCATCATGGCCCCACGCTTCAAAGGACTCTCCGGAGCAAACAACGCAAACTCCTTCATTTTCCCACTTACAAAGCGTTTTTTCCGGGACACTCCAGTTATGCAGAAAATGCTTGGTGCAATAGTTTTTCTAAGCTTATTTATCTTTGTGTAACATATTTCCTTGTTATATAACTGTTGCTATCAAATAGCAATGAGCCTATTATTTAATTCCTTTAACAACAATATATAATTTTAGGACAGTTTTTTTTTAACGTTATGGTGCGTCAACGCTACGACGGAGGATGGACAGAATGATTCACGAGGAAGGCTTAGGTGTATAATTCTTTATGGTTTTGTGTAAAACGGTTGAAATTTGATAATTATTGTTGAAGATGTCGGAAAATATCAAGCCGCGTGCGAAATCGGGTCGGGACGCTAGTTTACAAATAAAATTAAGAATCATATGTTATTCATTCTAATATTATGTTGAATGTTATGTTGAACTCTATTTTTAGGGTTCGGTACCAAGCTTCGCTGTCCGACCATTCCGTCCGTCCGGTCTGTCAGTGGGCTGTATCTCATGAACTATTAGAGTATTAGAGTCAGACTTTTCATAAGTGCCTGCGAAGGTCTATTTGAATAAATGATTTTGAATTTTGAATTATAAACGTAATAGGTAGACTAGATTTAGATTTATTTTAGTAGCCAACATACCAACTGTTAATACCAATTCGTTATAGGAAAAAAAATGTTTTTTTTTTTTTTTACAGAATAATTGCCCATACAAGAAATGCCTTTTCAGAACCTTCCATATGCGAGGCCTACTCGCACTTGGCCGGTTGTTTTTATCATATGTTTCAAACTACTCTGTTAGTAATTCCAATACCATAATTGCCACAGCCATGGTCCTTGTCGAGGTACTAACACACAATCCATTTAGGCTCACTATAGCCCTTGAGTGGTTCAATCTAGCCACAAACATCCTCGTCACAGATTGGAAGTTGGTACGGCTAATAGGCCCATTTGTCTACAAATCGCTTGTCTGGTCTCTGGCCCTCACAGTAACCTACATAAATACGGGATTGTTTAGATAGATACTCTGTGTGGAATATTATAGGGAGCTTGAAGGTTCACGACAAAAAGTCAAGTGTTTATGTATAACAAACGTATTTCTAACATTATAATCATGTTAACAAAGAAGCAGAGATCGTAAACATTTTGCTTTCTAAATTAAAACGTTATAAAACACAATTATTATAAAAAGCATTTTTAAGCTTTAGATATGAATCCTTGCATTTGTAGGTTTCCTAAAACTTATGTAAATCTAGAACTCTTATGAAATGCTAACTTATAGTAATTAAGGTTCAAATTATTGTCATGGGTTTCTAATCGAAGCTTTGCTAGTAAACATTACATGATAAGGCGATGATAGCTCAGTGGTAGTGACGTCGGATACCGAGACGAAGGTCCCGGGTTCGAATCCTACAATGAGTTTGAGCTTTCGGTGAAGGAAAACATCGTGAGGAAACCATAGCACAGTGGTAGGGTACTTTGTAGTACCCGCCTGGCAGGCTACCACCCTTAAGTTGAAAATCTGTCGCCAAGCACCTTTCGGTGTGTTCCGACAGCTGCACTTGAGAGCAAGTTCCTTCTAAGCTTTGTGTGCTTACCACCTTCGGTCACATCATCACTTACCATGGTGAGATTGCGGTCAAACACAGGCCTATAAAAAGTAAAAAAAAAAACATATCTAATTTGGCTTAAAAACTACCTACGCTTTTTTATTTTTTTAGTGGAGAAAAAGGTTTACGAACACTAATATTTGTACCAAAAGTATAGGTTTTTTTAAAACCCTTATTAGCAATAAGTTTTCAAACATTCATTCCTTTGTTGTGCTGACGAATGAATCTTCGAATGAAATTGAATGAATTATTTGATGCCATTCAATCAGGGCGGGAGTAAAAGTCAAAGTTTGTCGTTAAAAGTTTACGAGACCATTTATAAGGGCTTTTGTCTTTGAGGCCATGGGAAGCTTTAACTTATCACGAAGGCTACATTTAGAAGATTCTCTTCTCTTGTGCATCATTTTATGTTGGGCCAGTTGTCATGGGTCATGGGTTCGATTCCCACTTAATACAAACAGTTGTGGCTATGAACTTGTCTATCTATTTCGTGTCTAAGTGACTAATCTAATCTATACAAATATAATAAAGCTGATGAGTTTGTATGTTTGAAGTTTGAACGCGCAAATCTCAGGAATTACGAGACCGATTTGTAAAAACTATATTTTTCAGTATATTCAGATTACTCTGTTTTTCTCGTGGTAATCGAGCCAATCGTATCAGTTGTCATTTGCATACTCAATTTAGCATAGTTTTTTGTTCTGCAGCATACAATTTGAGTGGTGCATCCAAATTGCGTAATTTGGGTTCAGCATCAGTGAGCGGTAACCATCAACGTTTCGATAACGGAGACTTGATACTTTTAGCGATTCTGCTATCATATTGATACCAGAACTGCTGCATCCAAATTGCGTTTTGGAAATTGATTTTAGCGAATTTTAATCATTTATCATTATGCCATCTCAAATTAAGAATATTTTTAATTTCTACACACCTGTGACGTTTATAATCACCATAACTTAGTTCCACTTTGGGAATCTATCAAAGATTACATCGTGTAAGGGATTACCTTGCCCCGAGATTTCACCACTTCATGTATTAGGTATTTTAAAGTGAACTGACTAAATTCTCACTACCAAGGAAAGGCCATAAAAGCTCAGTGGTATTGCCGTCGCTTAGGTACTGCTGTTCATGTAGTTGGTTTGATTTGTATAATGAGGTTGCACATTCATGGGGGAGGTTCCCATTTAAAATTTGCCGTCAAGCCGTCAGTAACAACCATATAAAAAATAGCAACTCCAGCAATTTTCCCAAAGCAAGATAATTAAGAAGCGTATAAAGTGTGCGGTGTGCCTAATAGCTCGGACCACAGTGGTGGTGGCGTGGCGGACCAAGTCACAAACTCGCCACTTTCCGCTCCAACTATCAAGGGGCTGCGAGTTAATCCAAGATTGCCGCTATTGATGGCAAATTAGCAACTTTGCCCACAATCTGCTCCGCCAAATTGTATACTTTACTGAGACGGAATTTGTTGTTGTGCTGTAAATTCAGTATTAAGTAAAGATTTGTTTTTAGCAGTAAGATAACTCATTTCTTCATAAAAAGGGCGTGTTATTAGACCTGAAACCTTCCCGGTGGTGAACTGACGGACTCATTATTGGAGACTTCAACCTAAACTGCCAAAAGTTATTTATTAGTCGCAATTAAAAAAACATAAAAAATACCCTTCCGCACCAAAACCCTCAGAAACTCAAAATAAAATGCGTAAGTAGACAGGCTTTTTGTTAGAAACATCTAGGTGTCAATGGTTGATATAAAACGTCACAGTCTGCGGCGGAAGCGCTCGGGAGCTCTCCAATGGAGCACTCTAAACAATGGAGGGGAAGAGCGTCACGGTGTGGAAAACGAAGCGAGCCGCGTGAAAGTACGACCTTTGTTATTTTAATTATATTTTATATCTGCTTATTCAAATGTGGGCATCATAGCGTTCTAATGAGTTTAGCTTTAAAACAAAAAGTGCATTCCGCCTCTACTGTTTTTTTTTACAGTCTCGCAAGTAAATCCCGGCGCTCAGTCTACAAACGAGATGGAGCTTAGTGTTGTATAGTATAAGAGTGTTTGTTGAGTGTGTTGAGTCGGAATGCTTGCAATATAGTCATGATGCAGTCTGTGTCGTCACAACAGCCCGCTAAGTACTGGGTTCCGGGAGCGTGACTTACATACTTCTGTTAGAGTTTTAGGGTTGGTAACTGTAACTTTTTTGGTTATTGTAATTTTTTTGTGTGAGTTCAAAAATTATAGCTCCTAGTGCCTTAATTTGTATCAAAAGGTATCTTCATATTTAGATTTAGAATGTTTACTGTCGAGAATGTTTCAATTGTAGAATACATTTTATGCTCGGCATAAATTTCACACCGGTGCTTTGAAATGAGTATCATCTATACATACATGTAGATGATTTGTCCTAAGTAGTCCTAACTTGTTTTTTGTTTCTGTGTCAGCCGAAACCATTAGAAGAGAATTTAAAAACATTTTTTTAAATATACCTGGTTTCTTTTTACGGTGTTGGCATCCATTGAGAAGAGGATAAATGAGTGCAGTGGAATGAAAAATCAGGATACAAAGCATTTTTTTATGTAATAGTCAGTTGACATTAATATCTCTTTTACAAAGTCTATATTTTGTTATATTAGTAGCCAAATATTATTAATGATTGCCAGCCCTAAGTAGGAATGTGATGAGCTTAATATTATAACGGGCTATTTACACGAAGTATGCATCGCATCTCATCCCATTGCGTCGCGTGCGGACTGAGATGCTTGATAGTTGATATAATCTGATGTAGACACCACATTATATGCATAAAGTTGAGTTAAAACACATTGCAGTTTCCAAATAGAGTTTTAGTCAAGTAAGATGGGATAAAACCGCATACGGGGTAAGTTCGTCTTTGAATATTTGATGATAAAAATAGTTAAAATATGTGAGGTTAGAAATGCATGATATATTTTATTTATACCTAAAGTATCAGCAATTAGACCCAGGCCAACTTACCCCGCATCCGGTCTTACCCCATAGTTGAGTTGTTCAAATATTTACCTTTACGGGGTTTACTTATCTGTAACTTATCCTGTTTGAAGATAGTCATAAGTTACTCAATTTATTTAACTACTATATGCAATTACAAATAATTTGACCACGGAATCTCAATAACTAGTATTTTTTTCATAGCTTTATCAAAAAACCTCTATACCGCATTGAATAGTTGACAGTACTTATAGTGGTAATGGGTATGGGTAGCTAAGATGGCGGCTATTGGCACTTTATAAGCGTTCCGCGAACCTCTTGAGATCTATAATAATATGGATTTACTAGCACTTCTTGGAAGTTCTGAGCTGTCGATGTATAGATTAGATACTAATAGAGTTTTTGGTATTGTCTATTTTAATTATGTGACCTATACAGGGTTACTTTTCAAAGGGTTGCCAAATTATTAGTAGTCATAATGAACATCTTTTAATATGGGAAACATTCTAAAATGGCAATAAAAACATTCTCATAATAAAATCAACACTGCACGATCAAAATAATATATGTATTGTACTCGTAAGAGTAATTTAAATTGGTATTGAGAATAGATAGTGAAGAAATTGTTTGGTAATTAGTCAATCCTTCTCACTGACGTTTAGATATTATTTCTGTGGCTATGTAGTAGTAAAACAAAAAAAAAACGTATTTTTCCAATATTTCTAATATTATATACGAAAATGTGTTTGTGGTGTATCTTTCATTCACGCAGTAACAGAGCAACGGATCGGCGTGATTTTACGGCCGGAGAGTAACATATACTTTTTATCCCGGGAAAGCGAGTGAAACCGCCGTTTAACTTATCTAGCAATTAACTAAAGTGACGAGTTTGTATCGACACTGAAAACTGTAATAGTTACACGTTCTAATGCTCTAATAATAGCCCGGAGGAACAAAGGGACGCTGAAGTTGCGGGAATCTTCCAACAACTCCGTTGTTCACAACAACTCATGTTATAGATATGTTGGAAAGTTTGAGAGGTGGCGCCACCTGATTACCTACTGTCGTTGTATCACTACATGAGTACTTGCTGTACAATTATGAAGGGTAATAAAGGTTCGATACACAAAGTGGTGGGAAACTTTCGGAGACTGAAGTAGCTTTTTGTGAAATATTTGTAGTAGGTAAAGTTTTGGTAGGTCAATTAAATTGAAATCACTGTATTATTTATAACCTAATTCTTTCTAGATTTTTTCAAATTCAAATTCATAATTCAAATTCAAAATCATTTATTCAAATAGACCTTCGCAGGCACTTATGAAAAGTCTGACTCTAATACTCTAATACCGGTTCGGAAGGTTGCATTTGCTGAGAAGAGCCGGCAATAAACTCAGCAATTACTCTTTTCAAAACAAGCTTAGATTCATTACATAATATTTACATTCTAATCGCACTGACAACAATTGCGTGCCCCGGCGCGGCGGCAAAACTACAAAGTAGACTGAATCTATATTTAATAAGTAAATAAATAAATGGCAAACTTAAGCAGACCAGCCCCCACAAGCAGCACCTGTTCACAAGTATGACGCGTGTGGCAGCCATCGCCCTCGCAGCCATATTGGAGGGAAGTGAGCGACCCGTCACACGACGCCGCCGCAAGCAGAAACCTTAAAGTGAGCATGACTTACTTACTTTCTGGTGGTTTTTAGCTAAATTATTATCTGAGTTTAAAAAAGGTACACTCAATCCTTACTATATATATTATTACTATATTACTATTACTAATCCTACTAAGATTATAAATGCGAAAGTTTGTGAGTATGGATGTATGTTTGTTACACTTTCACGCAAAAACTACTGACCGGATTTGGATGAAATTTGGCACACAGATAGAATATATTCTGGATTAACATATATAATACTTTTTATCCTGGGAAAACATACGATCCTCGGGAATGCAGGTGAAACCGCGCGGGACAGCTAGGTTGAAATAATCTGCTTGCAACTATTAATTCTTATAATCTACAACAAGAATCACTAACGTAGCCACTTTTAACCAAGTGCGAAACAAATATAAATAATTCTAAGTATAACATCTCTCATTTTATTTTCCCAAGTTATCAAGTACCTACTTAAGTAGAACATGTGCCAAGAAATAAATATCACCAAGCAGTTTCATCTGCACTCCCACAGACTGTGTGAACTTCTCATATTTCGTAGCGGCCATGTTCATTTTGTAATCTGTGCAGGACTACATTAGATACATTGCCAACTTAAGAACACAAACATTGAGATTATGCTACGAACATTTATTAAACATTGCAGTATTTTAAGAGAGGTAGAGCTGTGTTTATTCGCTCAAAGAGCACATCGACTGGGGAGGGGTTGCAAAGCTTACCATCAGGAAGGCTGTATGCTTGTTTACCAACTAAGTTGTCTAAAGTATACTAGTCGGTGGTAGAGTTCTTTTTTGGGTACTTTCTGGAAAATCCATAGATCTCTATAGGAAAATCGGACGCCAATTAGCTGTCTACGCCAATTAGCTACCGGTGTGATCTAGCATTTACAATTGAGAACCAAAGCTAAAGGTGTTGTGGTTGGCAAAACATCGGATATATTCTATATTACTTTAATTGGCCTATAGTATATTATATTGGCCCTAGCACTCTTTGAAATATCTAATATAAACGTTAGCTTAAATTTTAATACCTACCCGTATTTATAATTACTAAGACTTAAGTTTTTACACATATGTTTACCATCTCCATATGTATTACTTAAGCCAGGCCACACTATACCAAAACCTAACAATGAATATTGTCTTCGAAAGAAACTATAATTAATTTCACATACGCTGTAAATAGGACACTACTGTGGGCAAACTATTTGATACAACAAAACGCCGAGCGTGGGGTCCGCGGCGGCGGCGCTAACATTGACAAAGATACCGGCGCTATTGTTGGACCATTGTGAGCATAAAGCGCCACGCTGCGGATTATCTAGCCCTAGTTTCGCGATGACTGGTCCGTTTCACTGAACAAAGAGCTACTTTGGCTAGCGTAAATTGTTTTTAAACGATTTCAGGGGTAAATAAAATTTAATTTACTTAGGGATGATCTGAAGTACGTATCCATGTTGTATCGATATTGAATTTTCATTTTAAACATCATTATTATTTAATCTTACTACTCAACTAGATAAAACTACTTGACTAAACTCATGCATTTGAGCCGAAAATTATATTCGCAGCCTCCTGAAAACTCGTAGCTTCCTGAAACAGTAGAGCTATCTAGGTTCTTGAAACCTGCTTTCTTAATGTCCAATTCTTGCGTAGGCGACATTGACAAGGCATTAGACACTGGACGTAAATGTCATATCCGCCATGTTTCATGACAAGTGTCAAATGCGAAATTGATCTCGAAAGTGCGAAAAGTGAAAACATGATTTGAACGACGTTACGCAATTATACGAATCTTCAAATAGAAACATTTTATTCAAATAAAAATAGCCCAATTAAATCGTACCTGAGACGTACTCGGTGGGTATATTCTGCAAATTTTCATTAACTTTATACTCGAGTACTCGTATCGGTTCGCTTGAGCGTGATTGCGCGGAAATTGTCAACGATTGAGACACGAGAGTTCACGAAGCTTCGACACATACATATCCTTATCCGTAACATCGCAGTTCTTACATTCAATTACCTACTGAATATGCAACAGGCGTTTTTTTCGCACAAAATTTACGTAATTAATATTTTTTTCATATCTGTGTATTACAAACAAACATTCCTCATTCAGCATATTTATTTGATTATATTGTGCCATTCAATAAATGTCGGTTATTACTAGTTTAAGTTGTATCATCTATATTTTACAGTTCAATTATAAGGCAATGTTCATTTAAACGTTTAACTTTATATAGCTTGCTGAATTGATTAGCTATTAGTAAAATTAATTTAGCCATACAATTATTTTACAATTCCAAATTGTTTTTGAGTACATTTCTAAGGCCCGGTATCGGTTAAGATTTATTAAAATAAGACTCTTATATCTTTACTAATAATGAAGCAAAGACCTCAAAGCTTTGCATAGCAGACCCTCCCATATGGAAGTAGCTATCACAGGTAAAATTAGGTTACGCAATGATCTATATGCCCAGTTTGGCAATAAAAAAACCATACCATTGGTAAGCAAAACGATTCGTTTTTGTTTATTGAAACCGGGCATATGTGTACTCGAAAACAATTATATATTGTTGAGAATCAACCTGCAATGTAACACCAAAGGGACACGTTACAAAACTCTTAAGTCTGCTCATTAGGTACCTCAAGTTGTCGAGTGTGGGCATTCACAAAGGGCCTAACCCTTCGGTTTGTTCTTAACTCAACTTGTGTGACCATGTCCCTGCTTATGAGTAATTAGCGAGATGACTCTACATTTTGAAGGGCTCGCAGATAAGTTAGTTGAAGAACTTAAGATATTTACGTCGATTGTGGGCGAGGGCGTTGACCGATTAGCCTCCATATTAGTAATTACATGGTTTCGAGGACATACAAACTTGATAATCGTAATTACTAATTATTATTATAATGTAACCTTTGTCTACATACCATGGTCAGATTTAGGTAAAGTACAATCTCCAAAGTCTATTGGACTGTTTTACAAAAAACTTAAACCGACTTCAAAGTACACTAAGAAGTAATCAAATCATGATCTGGACAATGTGACCAAACGGGAAGTGTACCCTTTCAAATAATAAAAAGTAAGTTCCAAAACTAAAACCCGACTACGCTCTAAAAAGTATGAAACAAGAAAATATTCTGATGTGAAATTGTTATGTACACACTTTTCAATATTTATCGTCTATTAAATAAACAACTTACACGTAATATATTTTAAAAAGAATTTTCCAAATCGGTTAATAAATGACGGAGTTACGAGGTAACAAACATAAAAAAATGAGAACCTCCTCCTTTTTTTGAAGTCGGTTAAAAAGTCAACATGATTCTATTTTGAACAATGTTTAAAAATTATCTTTGTAAAGTAGATGTACTCACAGCTAAGTTTCAATCTGTAGTTAAGTTGCTCGTTATGCCGATCCGAAACAAATTGGTTTTTGCGCCAACATAGCTTCGTTCGACATCGAGTCTAAATCGATTGCGCTACCGAGTTTGTTTGATCTTGAGGAATCGATTTTATCTGTAAATCGAGTGGAAGAATTCAATGCCATTCTCGTTCCGAACTGTTTAGAATGTCCTTATTTTATTGGTTAAGACTATAACTGTTTCAATTCAGTCTTTTTAACTTTGGTGGTAAGTTAATTAGACTTTTGTGGTTTATAACCCTGCTATAAATAAAAAAGACAACATATTTAGTGGTTTTTTAGGCAAAAACCTTGATACTAAATTAAAGTAACTGCAATATAATGAATAGCTTATTTTGGACTGAGACCCCTTTTTAACCGACTTCAAAAAAAGGAGCAGGTTCTCAATTCGAATGTATTTTTTCTTTGAATGTTTGTTACCTCATAACTCCGTCATTTATTAACCGATTTGGAAAATTCTTTTTTTATTTGAAAGGGTACTTCCTGTTTGGTCCCATAGTCAGATCAGGATTTGATTACTTCTTAGTGTACTTTGAAGTCGGTTTAAGTTTTTTGTAAACAGTCCAATTATTTACTTACACTGCTCCTTGGAGAGCTAAAATAAGTAAAGATATAGTTTCACTTTACTTTTGAGAAACAACAATCTCACATTGAATCGCGTTATTTTTTATAAAATAAAACAGATAGGTCAGATGTGGCATATGCTTTCCATATGTGTACGGAATATGACGCAAATAACTTCCTAACACATACAATCTTACACGGGAAAAATGACCAGTTTATAAAGACATCCGACACCGCGATTTATTCTTGTTAAATAGTTTTATTGTTGGATATGTGTGGGTCAATGTAAGGTGGTGGATGCCAGGTCACCGCATCAATATATTTATATTGCATTATCGATCATTATGACATGTAGTGTATGGACATAATGTAAGGGAGCGATACAACTTTAGATTTCCTAGTATAGGCTTTGACGCAATGTTTCTAAGGATAGTTAGTACCTCATGGATGAAAAGCGATTGTTTTGTAAGGCTTCGGTTTATCGATTCCCGTGAACTATACCTATATATTTGCGTATACCTTTTCATAAGTAACATGTAAGAATTCCGCTTAGAGTATCACTTCATCATCATCATCATCATCATCATCATCAGCCTATAATGTCCCACTGCTGAGCACAGGCCTCCTTTCACAAATGAAGGTGAAAGGGAATGGTCAATACTCCACCACGCGTGCCCACTGCGGATCGGTGGAGGTAGGCTAGTGGTCAACCTACTGTTTCATGCCGCCTAGGAGGCATCCAACTAGCTTAACGACTATCACAATTAATTGATAACCGGAACCAACGGCTTTACGTGCCTTCCGAAGCACGGAAACGTTCGATTTGAAATACCACTAAGCGGTCACCCATCCAGGTACCGACCACGACAGGCGTAGCTTAACTTTGCCGATCGATTAAGAACGGCTAATCATGCTACACCACGAGCGCTTCACTTAAGTATCACTTAAGTTAAAGTAATACCGCATTTGAAGAGAACATCCAGTAGGTACGTTTCAATATTTATTTAGTCATACTTTATGCAAGAGCTATGTCAGGAATTGATAAGGGTATAATATAGGGTGTAATATTATATGCTTAGGTAGGTACTTAGTATTATGGCCAGTGTTTTTCTCTTAGCTAGATTTTTTTTTACTCTGTATAGGCCTGTGTTTGACCGCAATCTCATCATGGTAAGTGATGATGCGGCCGAAGGTGGTAAGCACACAAAGCCTAGAAGGAACTGGTTCTCAAGTGCAGCTGTCGGAACACACCGAAAGGTGCTTGGCGACAGATTTTCAACATGAGGGTGGTAGTCAGCCATGCGGGTACTACAAAGTACCCTACCACCGTGCTATGGTTTCCTCACGATGTTTTCCTTCACCGAAAGCTCAAGCTCATTGTAGGATTCGAACCCGGGACCTTCATCTCGGTATCCAACGTCACTACCACTGAAGATTTTGGATAAAATTTCGTGAAACTAAATTGGTGAGGGTAAAGATTAAAATAATCATTAAGTTGGATGGTTGTGCACATTGGAAAGTTTTCACAGCCGGCGGCGATGTCCTGGTGTAATAATTACTGTGTGAGGACCGATTCGAAAGGATTATGGAAATTATACTAGATTGAAGCCATTTTAGTAATGGCTGAGATAATCGGGAATTATCACGAAGTACAATAACCACCCTATGGAAATTACTAATGAATTCATAGAATAGAATTTACTACGTATTTTATTCACGTTTTCTATAAGTTTGTATGAATAAGTTCATTAACATATACCTCCTTATTACAAAAGAAGGTTTAAAGCAAGTTCAGTAAAAGCCAGTCACTCGGTCACTTTCGAACGTCATATAACAAAAAGAGTCGAGGCTATTTTAAAAGCCGGGTTTGGTTTAAATCATGTTTTATAATAAGGGGGAGTTTTGCTATGAGCTATGTAAGTTACACTTGATTTCCAACCTCTGATAGGTTTTGTAAAGGTTGCAATTCCCTTAATAAGTATCTATAGACAAAACGGTGACGTTAGTCGTCACCAAAAAGTTCTTAAATACGCTTGTTTATGGACTTCCAATTTTATGAGACTAATTAAACTAGGTCAATTCAAACACTCACTTCCTCGTTCACAACAATAGAACAAAGCTGCCGGGAGCATTCAGCAGCTTGAGATCGTCATTCATTACATTCACAATGGACATCAATATTCGGAAACGCACCAACTGTAACTCATTTCAAAACTTTTCACGACTTATTTTGTCGTTTTCTTATTGCGTCATTTATTTTATTATTGAAAATTTTGATGTTATGAAATCGACTCGGCCATTTAATGTTTTGAGCATTTAATTATTTCAATAGCTCAGATTGATAGCGTTTTTTATACGAGGAAGTATTCGGGGGGAACTTAAGCAATGTTTAATTATGATATGCTATATCTATACATATCTTTGATTGAGTAATAAATATCTACATGTACACACGGCAATACATCAAGCTATACATTTCCAGTATAAGCTGATCTCGCATTGTATAGGATTTCCGTACAATGAGAGGTCAGCTTATATTGGAAATGTATAGCTTGATCTGTAGCCGTGTGTACAAGTATAAAACAGTACTGTGATGACACATAACGTATAGCCTAATGCCCGGTTTCAATAAACAAAAACGAATCGTTTTGCTTACCAATGGTAGGTTTATTTATTGCCAAACTGGGCATATAGATAATTTCGTAAGCTAATTTTACCTTTGATAGCTACTTCCATATGGGAGGGTCTGCTATGCAAAGCTTTGAGGTCTTTGCTTCGTTATTAGTAAAGATATAAGAGTCTTTATTTTAATAAATCTTAACCGATACCGGTCAGTAAATTATTGAAACCGGGCCTAAGCCGGTAGACCTAGAGATTTGAAATTACGGGGAACTACCTACAAATATACAGGTTGTTTTTTTGGTCGGCGACGAGCAACCCAGGAGCGGTAGTACAAAAAATACATTTTCCAAAAATGGACTTAATTCCATTAAAATGCGTCGAGAAATACGTTATTCAATTTGAAATAAAATTACCGCAACGTATGGTCACTCGGCACGTGCACAGACTAGAGCTAGGCGCAAGCCGCCGTCGCCCCACCCCTTTACTCCCTCGCACTCCCATTGAGTATTACGTCTTTTAAGCAATTATTACGTATTTTTCACGATTCGTGAAGACACATATAAACACATTCATGTCTGTTAAAAAAATGGAAACGATTCGTGATAAATATTTGTTCGGAATTCCCATGTATCCACAATCAGAGTCTAAGCTGAGTAAATGAGTTTTAAGTATTCGAACATACCTATTCCTAATTGCATTCTAAAAGCTAAGCTAAAATAGTGGTATTTTGTTCTGTGTCGTAGCTATTCCCTTATCGGCAAATATTCATTAAACGGAGTCGAAAGAGCACCTGCGACCTGCACCTCGGGGGACTCTCGTGAAGGTATCATTGTAGTGCTGGAGCATTTAACACATTTGGTAAACGATGATCGCATTTGAGGAGCCACTCCACTCGTAGTAGTCGTTCATGCACTTTTGGATAATGTTCACTTTGATAATTATCTATCTGGTATTTTTTTATCTGATAGGTGGGATCTTAAATTTTTTTAATTTCACGAGTTATTATAGTGACGGAAAGATTCGCGTAGAGGTTATACTTTGACGACCACACCATTGGTTATAGGTTCTATTCCCAGGACAAATATTAAGAACATATCTATTTGTTGAGTAATGGTGATATTTTTGTATCGATATATATATACTTCGACATAATAGTTACTCCTCAAACTAAGTTGCTCGCAAAAAAACTTGTTTCTTGTCGAAATTGCCTCTTATATTTTTAGATGTATTTTACTTTCACAAACAAATCTGACTACACAAATCTTAGTAATGAGTTTGTTCAAACATGTATTGAGTTGGGTATAAAGACAATTAATCAAGTAATCCTCAAAACCGATTGTCTGTCGAGTCCTCCCGAGCCCATCGGAGCGAAGACGTTCGCTGCGGAATCTTAACGCCCCTAATGGCACGTTAATGGGTGTAATCGAATAAAGACTCGATTATAGAAGGCTTATACCGATTAGTAATCGATCCGCTCGAGGGATTTAAACTAAATTAATTTATACAAGTTTTCGGTTTAGTAATACCAATTCTAATGGGATAGGTATTCAGGTGCAATTGAAATGATTAATCTATTGCTAATGTACTTCGGTGTAGTAAAGTGTAGCTTCTTTGCTAGCTTGTCTCTTTTTGTTACATGACAAAAGATAAAAAAACGAATTGTATTATACTTGTAGTATTACCACTGCTGTTTAAGAAGATGTAATAATACTTAGTACAAGCAGTAATTGTAAGTTATTGTATTCAATAAAACTTAGTAATATTAAAACTTTAGAACATTTAATAAATGGACTATAAACGCAATTAAATTCCAAGATTTAAGGAATGGTCATTTATATGATTTGTGGCTAGGTCCAGATTAATTGGATGCTTAGAAATAATCTTACCGTACACTTTCACTTTGTAA
Source organism: Polyploca ridens (assembly GCA_951394255.1). Taxonomy (NCBI): domain Eukaryota; kingdom Metazoa; phylum Arthropoda; class Insecta; order Lepidoptera; family Drepanidae; genus Polyploca; species Polyploca ridens. The sequence goes on from OX596263.1 coordinate 153,676, forward strand.
TTATCAGATGAGGTTGGCACTTACCTGGAAAGAAATAAAATATAATTAATACACAACGAAATTATAAGTAATGAATCTAATTTAAAAAATGGAAAATAGTTTGAGCTTAAAAGTAAACTAAATATAATACTCCCATACTTAAAACAAGCAGACATGTCCATCCTCACAAATGTGTGTACCAAATGGAAATCGAACCCGCGTAGTAGTCATGTGCATGTCAAACGGAGGAAGTCAAGTACTTAGGCGCCGATCCCGCAGAGAGAGTTCCAGAGTTCAGAGTTCCGAGTTCTGCATTCCGTGTTGACTATTGTGCACACAGTAAGCAGTCTAGAGTTCTAGAGTTCTGCAACATTCTCTACTGATCGCACATCATACACTTTTTTTACTTTCAAAGGCCCCACATAGCTTACAGTCAACGCGGAATGCAGAACTCTAGAACTCTTCACTGTGGGATCAGCGCCTTAATGTCTTGAAAATCGTGAAATTGACTTCATGGAACAAAACTTATACATGTAAATGTTTTATTACTAAGTTATAAATAGACGGAAATTATTAAAATTAATACAAATGCAACTTTGAAAGTGCAGACATTATTAAACTGGATCCTATTTCGAAATGACCAATGTCTAAACAAGATTTTTAGCATTTAAATGAACGGATATATCAAGATTAAAATTAGGTGCTGAAGCCGATTTCTATCCTCGGACCAGAGATAAGGAAACCTTTGCGCGCGTGGTCTTTGGCAGTAGGAGAATAACTCATTTGTTTGCTAGTGATATATTTTATACTAGCTGACCCGCGCGGTTTCACCCGCGTTCCCGGGATAAAAAGTAGCCAATGTCCTTCTCCATACCATAGGCTATATGCATGCCAAATTTCATCGCGATCGGTTCAGCGGTTTAAGCGGGAAAGCGTAACAGACAGACAGACAGAGTTACTTTCGCATTTATAATATTAGTTAGGATAAATAACGCGTTTTGAGATCACGAAGATATTTAAGGTTACTTTTCTCCATCGAGGAAAAATCCCTTAGAATAGATAACTAATAAGTGATTTTGCGCTCGTAATTGCTCTTCTTGTGGCTAATTTGATAATATACAAAATAATTCACGTGAAATCGATTACAAAGGCACCGATAAACTATAAATTAGTTTTTTTAAACTTGTGTACAAAGTTTGACGCGCTGTATACAAATAAGATTTTATTCAATGATATTTGCATATTTCGGTAAATATTATGAATATATTAAAAGTTGTTTTAATATTAATTAATTTATGAATTAAACATTAAGTTTGTATTAAGGGGCCACGGATTATCATGGACAAATCTGATGAGTTCTGATGTTGTTGATTCTGAGTAATTAAGACGGTTGGTATTTATTTTGTTGTGGTCGGAAATAGTTACTATTAGGTAAATACATAAGTCAATATACAGGTCGTTGTTTTGGTCAGCGACGAGCGACTCAGGGTCGATAATACAAATGATACTGGTGCAAAATTAAAAAAAAAAAACACTTTGTTTTTTTAATAATAAAAATAACAAAATTAAAATTTTGAAAGTCATGTAATAAGCTAAAGTGTAGACATAATACTCAACGGAAGTACGAGGGAGTAAAGGGGTGGGGCGATGGCGGCTTGCGCCTAGCTCTAGTCTGTGCCCGTGCCTAGTAACCATACTTTTCGGTAATTTTATTTCAAATTGAATAACGTATTTCTCAACATATTTACAGTATTTAATTAAATTAAGTCCATTTTTGGGGAATATATATTTTGTACTACCGCTCCTGGGTCGCTTGTCGCCGACCAAAAGAACACCCTGTATATAGATACGCTGGGCGGAAATTAGTTCAGGGTAATTGGCAAAAAAAACACTGACCTGCGAGCATAGCATAGCATATAAGGCGATGATAGCTCAATGATAGTGACGTCGGATACCGAGATGAAAGTCCCGGGTTCGAATCCTACTATGTACTGGTAGTACATAGTAGGATTGAAGTTGAAAATCTGTTGTCAAGCACCTATCGGTGTGTTCCGATAGCTGAAGGCTTGGTGTGCTTACCACCTTCGGACACTTCATCGTTTATCATGGTTAGGTTAGGTTAGGTTAAAAATTAAATAGATTATCGATGAGCTTAAAACATTGAGGAACTTGATTTAATTTTTCTATTTCTAATGTCAGTCTCCTCTCCTCACAAAGTTATGTCAATTTGTTCGCGAAAATTGGTAAATTTATTTACCAATACATCGATGCTTTCAGCGCTGTTTCCTGAGGGTTGGTCTAGTAGTAATAGTGTATGATACTGAGTAATTACAACCCTTAACATTATTTAATAAAACTATCCAAAATAAAGCTATTACCTTAGACATCGTAACAAAATAATAGACTGACGTAAATATTCCATCTATCACATTATGAGTTGTTTGTTAACGAATGTTAACACGGTTATTATTCGATTCGACGTCATCGATAGTGCCAACAGTGGGTATCGATCGATTTCAGCTAATTTATTCATTGCAGTCCAATTGATACCAACCGGCTTAAAATACATTTAGTTAGAACGAACGATTGTATAAGTGGGACTTATTATATATTTAACACGACTCGATAGTCGACGGGCAATCCTAAGTATTCGATTTTAACTTTTAATTTTGCTTTTTTTGGGTACAGACAGACAATGGCCCTGATTCTGTTGTTCACAACTAAACTAATTTTAATGTCACTATATCTCTTTCTAACAAAAAACATAAGAAAAGGATGTAAGAAATTTAGTCCTGTCAAATTAGTCCAATGCTTGTTTTCAATATAAATTTAGTCGCCATCTATCGCGGTCACGCCTAAATACACGCAAAATAAGACGGCAAAGATTAATTTGACAACTTAAAATATGTTCTATCCTTTTTCAATCATGTTCGTAAGAAAGAGATGAGATGTGACTAAAATTAGTTAAGTGCGATTTACAACAGAATCGGCACCAGTATTGCCCGCAATGGATGCCTTCATTTATACATTAGGCTTTGAATTTGATTTTCAACGACGAAACGGATTAACGTGACTTCCCAGGGGCCAGTACACAAGATGATTATCGACAATCGTCGTCGTTAGTAGACGATCAACCTTTTTATGCCAAAGGGCGATGGCTGCCACACGCGTGTGAACAGGTGTTGCTTGTGGCGGCTGGTCTGCTTAAGTTTGCTATTTATTTACTTATTTAATAAATATATATATATATATATTCAGTCTACTTTGTAGTGTTGCCGCCGCGCCGGGGCACGCAATTGTTGTCAGTGCGATTAGAATGTAAATATTATGTAATGAATCTAAGCTTGTTTTGAAAAGAGTAATTGCTGAGTTTATTGCCGGCTCTTTTCAGCAAATGCAACCTTCCGAACCGGTATTAGAGTATTAGAGTCAGACTTTTCATAAGTGCCTGCGAAGGTCTATTTGAATAAATGATTTTGAATTTTATAGGATTGACATTTCAAATCGAAATATCACGTGATTTTTAACAATCTCGTATGTCAATCCCATACAAAGGTTGATCGTTTACTAACGATAACGATTTTCGATAACCATCTTGTCTAGGGGGGCAGAACGGAATATTTACGACACATACAACGACAGAGATTGAATGTCTGAGAAAATGTTCAATCAATTATTAATTTACAAATTCTAAGGTGACCTAAGTAACAATAACTTCAAACATAACATTCCTGGAATCGTGAGAAACCAAATCCCATTTATTATTTCACACTTAACCCTTTGATAACTATAACTCTTTTCTAAAAAAACATTTGAAATAAGGATTCTTATTGTGGACATTTTGATTAACAGGAACCCGTACACGTTAAAGGTTTATTTTTGTTCTTATAAATATATTATACGCTTTGTTCAGGTGTTCTTTTTGAAAGTAATTCACTTATGTACATTAGTTATATTGCCTCTCAAGTGCCGGGAAGTCTCATGAGTGCACAGAAGGTTGTTTTTCTGGTAATGTGTTGGTTTTTGCGTAATCATTCAAAATATATTATTTAAATGCTATGACTAGTAACACCCTTCGGTAATTTTAACGTTATGGAATCACGGTCGTGACTTGAATTTAAGAAAAAGGTTATTAATAATGTTTAAAACCTAGACGTAGGTTACTTTTCTGGAATTATAATAATAATATTCAGGATAATTTTACATTATGCATCCCAAATTAAGCAGAAATTGTACTATCGAATGAATATAACATAGTCGCTAAAATAGATATTGTATACATTTTCATATCTAGAGTGAGAACATATTATAAAATGCGGCTGTTTAGCTACAATTTGATGTAAAAGTGGACAGCCATTAGAGCTCTGTGTTTGACTTGCAGCTTTCAGTGTTCTGGATTATCCGTTGATATCGCTGGACGAGACTGCGGTGACCACGCGGATACAGTTTGATTTTTCCCTCAGTTTTATCAGAGTTCCATAGATAAGTATTGCAATTTATTACAATAACAGTCCACATAAAAAAAATCTATACTTCTTGTGTGACGCTCGATTAAACTGACAAATTGATGTCTCTATGGATGTCTTATCTAGACATATTCAAGTACAAACGGTTAGGATTGCGAGTACCTACTTTTGTTGTCAGAAAGATAAAAAGCAGGATGCTCTAACTGATGGTAAATGGCTACTACAGCTTATGGACACTACACCAACACCATAGCCGACTACAGCCTTTGTAGTACTATTGAATATTCTGTGTTAAAGTCATTGACAATACCAGGGGGAAGCCAATATCTTGCCTACCTTTCAAAATGTAGAAGGCATGAATTATTAGTACACATCATAAGGTTGGTAGGCTGTTTGGAATTTTTTACTACAAAAATAAAATGAATCATGTCCCATATTTAGTATAGCATTGTTGGTCACAGTAGTAAAATCGCAGTCTGTCAAACGTCGATATGAGCTGACGATATTAATCTGTGTCCAATTAGTTTTTGAGTAAATAAAGTGTAATATTATATTATTCAATGAAATATCTACCATATTCCAAAGTAACATACTACCATAACGTACCACATGTATCGGGTCTATTCGCGCAAAGATTTTATGATTTAAATATGATTTTGACTAACCTAGACGTTTCGACCAAGTTGCATTCATAGTGGTCACGAGTGGACTCAGTCAGGACCTCAGAAGTGCGCGAATAGACCCGATACATTAACATAACAATGAATGTAGTTCGCGAAAGCTTAAAAAGTACCAAGTATACGTAAAACACCGTAGAGACATGTTATTTCTGCATGTATTTTTCTGTAGGTTCACCACAAAGACTTATCCATTTTTGAACTAATTTTATGATTTCCAACCTACATGGTCATTAACTTATACAATATTTATCTTTACTATTCTTGAAATCTGGAACTTCTACTTGCACCTCCTTTCCAAACGAAGACAGCAGCCATTAGCCATTACACATCTTGATACTGGCCTCTATGAGCGTTGCTTTACCTCACGTATCAAGCGTTTTTTATCTAAATACCTCCAACACTCTTGGTAACTATTCTAAAGAGAGCTGCATTGTTCTTAGTTAATGAAATTGGCAAAACAATCAACAAAGTGGAATCAGCTTGGTATAAGATTTTTCTAGACTGTTTGAAGGAAAGGAATTATAGAACAATGCTTTGATAGTTTCTATGTTGGTTTTTACTACTAAGTTTTCAACACCTTTAAGGAGTTACTTGTTCTTAAGGTTATATTTAACTGTAGGTCTAGCTCTTAATAGAGCGAGAGAGAGAGAGTCAAAGTCAAAGCCATTTATTCAATGTAGGCCCCAGAAGGGCACTTATGAAGGTCACATTTACTGAAGTTACCACCGGTTCGGAACTTGGCCTTCAACTGAGAAGAATCCGGCTAGAAACTCAGCAAGGTTACATTTTGATTTTGATTTAGATTTTGTTTACACCTGACTATGTTTGGCTTTTTTTTCCAAATAATTAACAACAAAAAAGATATACCTAAGCTAAAATAGATACAGACGAAAAATGGGTGAAATGAATGGTTTCAATATGTGCGTATTTATCCTTTACTGTAAATATTGAATAACACAATGTTAGTATTGCATGCAACAATGACCTATTCGTTAATGGATATTACAAATGTTTGTCGTGTGATGGTCGTGTGCCTCAATGTTATGTAGGTTTACCTAAAATTACAGATATTTATTTTTATAGCGTTAATTATCTCACTAATATGATAATGTGAACATTTGTGCCTCAATCACGCATTCGCGGCTGAGTATAAGTTTATCCCGGGAAATATCAAAATTATTCGTCAAATAGACATCGCACTTATGAATAGTCTGGCAATATCCTTAAGCTATCATCGCTTTAAGACCTTTTTTCAAGACCACTTAAGATAAGCAGCTCTCTTAAACAGTTTAATATACAAATATTCTAAACATGTAAGTAAATCATTTAACTTTTATCCGACTCCGCGACCTAAAGTCGTTTATAATCATTTTAAAAAGACAAACAACTCCGTGGTATTTAAACAATCCTGTAATTACACTCTTGTTTGTTATATAATACCCTTGTAACAAATGAAAAAAACGGGGTTATTTTTGTTAAATAAAACGTTTTTAATTCACGCTTCAATGGTTTTGTAAACCATATCCCACCAAAAACATTTTTATGTAAAATGTTGCCGCCAAGACATATGGCTCGTACTGTCAAAAAGTTATCAGATCTCATGTAGAGCCAAGCTTATAACTCCACATGCACTTACTCTACAAGCCCTAACTTCACAATCTCTACACCTTAGTCAAAATATGTGGCTTGGCCGTTTCACTACTACAAGAACTATTGAATAACAAAAAAGTAATGAACAGTGAACCTTGCATTTGTTTTTGGTTCCTTAAGTTATTTATTTTATTGTAAGAACTATGTATTATTATTTTCCTAAATAAATTATTAAAATTATTAATTGTTTTAATCTCGACAGATCTTAATCGCGACTCAAAACATTACTTGAGATATGATTGACGTGCTAAAACACGGACCAAAGAGTAAAAAAAAAAGTGATAAAATAAAAAAGTTAAAATTGCAACTGTTCCCACATTTCCTCACTCACTTCCGGCAAGTCATTCGCATCGCTAAACAAAGCGTCTCGTGACGGACAGACATTACACGCATACATTGTCACGCGACAGTATAGCAACCCCTATAATGATCCTATAGCCATCGTCGATGGTCGCAGATCTTATAGTCTTTGCCATAGATCATAAAGTCCGCATATTTCTTTCTTTCATTCCATGAGAATTATGATAGAGGAGAAAACGCCAATCAACTGTTACCAATATAGAACTAATATTCTTAATGCAAAAGTGACTCTTTCTGTCCGTCTATTTGTTAGGTACATTCTGACGACTAAGCTTTCAGAGATGGTCGCAATTTTTAGCACGCAGGCATAGAGAAGGTTATAGCAGAATAAATCTGGATATAGGCTATTTATCCCGAGAAAGCGGGTGTAACCGGGTGAGAAATTATTATATTATTATTCATTTGATTACTAATTTTGTTCCCTTTTGTGCTGACTACTTGTCAGCACAAAAGGGCTCTAAACCTTCGAAACTACCCTTCGTGCTTGAGTACAGATTTAAATACGTTTAGAAACAGTAATTTCCCCGTTGCCAATGAAAAATAGATACTATTTGTATTATTCAATAGGTTATTATTACATAACCCTGTGTACCATAAGTTGCTAAGTAAATCGTTCATGTTTGTATCGAAGTTGTCGGTTTGAGGAAACTGTATGATAAGACAGGGGTATCCCGTAAGGTGTTTGTCTTCGTAAATAAATATTGTATAATAATTGTGCAACCAGTTTGTTTGCTGTTCTGACAAATCTCTGAGCAAACGTGTCAGCCGCTTGTATACGATAATTTTGCATTTGGTATTCGGATTTTCATTTTGTTAATTTATTATTTACTATCTGTTCAGCGGTTTCACATGCGTTCCCGGGATAAAAAGTAAGCCTATGTCCTTCTCCATACCATAGGCTGTCTGCGTGCCAAATTCCATGATGATCCGTTGAGTAGTTGAGGCTTGAAGGCGTAACAAACAAACTTACAAACAAATGTAGATAGGATCTTATGCAGTAATCTATTTTTTTGGTACTAGGCGCACAGATAACGGAAGAGAAAATGTTATATTAATATTAGCAAGGGACGCAAAATGATAGACCGGTGACATGTTGGTTATAAATATGATTCAATAACCTTGTTTTTTTTTTTTTATGAATTTTTGAGTAATTTATTTCCATCTGAAACTTTTTATAGTCTGTACCTGATTTAGTTTTCACCCCTTGCGGATGGATATACCTTTTTCGTTACACCCAGTATAGATGTAAAATTATTTTATTCAAATAGACCTTCGCAGGCACTTATGAAAAGTCTGACTCTTATACTCTAATACCGGTTCGGAAGGTTGCATTTGCTGAGAAGAGCCGGCAATAAACTTACCAATTACTCTTTTCAAAACAAGCTTAGATTCATTACATAATATTTACATAATATTTACATTCTAATCGCACTGACAACAATTGCATGCCCACTGCAGGCACTTATACATCTGGGTGCCAAGTCTAAATCCAAATTGACATTCTGACATGATCCCATTACATCTCAATTGCAGTTGAGCCAGTGTCTACTAAATTAGTAGACTACCAAACCTGTCAAATCTGTCAATATTGTCACCACTGATAGTTCATTGGAACCGCGATTGGAACACAATGGTAATAGCAGATTTGAGCCCCTGGGTTGCAAGCGTATATGAGCTAAGTTATAGCTTAAAATCAAGCCGTATCTATTTTTAACCGACTTCAAAAAAAGGAGGAGGTTCACAATTCGTTTTTTTTTTTTTATGTTTGTTACCTCATAACTCCGTCATTTATTAACCGATTTGGAAAATTCTTTTTTTATTTGAAAGGGTACACTTCCAGTTTAGTCATTAGATCAGGGTTTGATTAATTCTTAGTGTACTTTGAAGTCGGTTTAAGTTTTTTGTAAAACAGTCCAATTATTCAATGTCGCCTGGCAACAAATAACATAAATACCGAATGGAATGTAAATCTGTTATTTCGATTTGTGTTGTATTCAAATGCCACGGACTATTTCGGTAGCGGGTCGGGTCTCACAGACCCCCTATCGGATTACGTATATATATTCATATAAAGATATGACAAACGATTTTAGACCGTAAATAAAGGATATAAGGAATATAAATTAGATTGGTATTTATTATCGGATTACGAAGGGGTTTTATGCAGATTTGTAATTTTATTTAACTAAATTAATTAATTTTACAGATTTAAAAATAATCTTGATGGATAAAAGGTGGGTCTAGAAACTCTAATTTGCAAATAGGTTTCTTATATGTATAGAAACATAAACAGGGTTATTAGTAAAACACTAACAACCACTCAGGACTATATTACTAAAACGACTTATGTTCTATGACTTTTAATTATTCATCAGAATTTCATACAAAAATAAAAATATTTAAATTCAACGCTCTAAACGTTACGAACTCTACGCGTAGCAACATACTGAGTGACAGTGCAAGGGAGGCGTAAGTACAACAAAATACAGAATTGAAATGTGTTAGATAGAACAAAGAAATCTTGAAAGTTTGTTTTTGGTAAATGTATTATGTTTTTTTTTACCAATAACTCTATGTACAGTAAGGCATGGTTTAAAAAAACAACTAATAAAGGTGTAAATTTGGATATCGCGTGGTGAAAAACGTGTATAAATATTTATATATCTTTTTACTAGCTGTCCTCCGCGGTTTCATTCGCGTTCTGGGATAAAAAGCCTATGTCCTTCTCCATACCATAGGCTATCTGCATTCCAATCCTTTCATGGTGATCCGTTGAGTAGTTGAAGCGTGAAGGTGTAACAAACAAACTTACTTTCGCATTTATTATTAGTTAGGATTAGGATTATTTTGGTGGGATAAGATGACTATACTATTTTATTTATAAAAATACTACTATTATGTGCAATTTCAAATCGTCAGCCCATATACGAGTAAATCGTTTTTTTTTATCCCATAAACGCGGGTGAAACCACATGATAGCTAGTTGAAGGCAGCTAGGCAAAACCTCTCTATCAATCAACTGTATAAACTAACGCAAGGAGTGACACGTTATTATGAACCAATATCGAACCTGCACCGCCTGTGTAATGTGATTGAGCTGTCACACACAACCTACGGTACTTTACCATACGACAAGATACCACGGCTGACAGGCCTGCGTTGAAGCTACCCATGGGTAGTGGATTCGATCCCATTTAGGGTTATCAACACCCAATAGTTGTCTGGAAGAAAGCTCTGACGATAAGTTATGTTTTTTTCTATCACACTGTGATATTATAAAGGTAACAGTAATATCTGTCTGTCGGTCTTTCTGTTTGTAATTTTTCTAGAATCTTTTTATACAGGAAACGCAGGAGAAATCGCGGGGTGTAACTAAGTTACTTTCTTTTCCTGTAATATCATAATATTATCTACGCACGGCTACAGATCAAGCAATACGTTTCCAATATGAGCTGACCTCTCATTGTACGGAAATCCTATATAATGCGAGGTCAGCTTATACTGGAAATGTATAGCTTGATGTGTAGCCGTTTGTAGAAATAAAGTATTTTATGTTCTATTATATTCTATTGAGGTAGTTTTTAGATTGATATTTTTAAATTATTAAATAAATGAGCGTTAATCGAGTGTCATTCTACTAATGAGGATTAAGTGCTCATTAATATTAATTTAAGAGCATAAACTTTAGAAAATCTAGAATTATGTAGGAGGTATGATGAAAAGTAGCTAATATTACTCGGAGACAATGTAGCTTTTATTAGAACGGATAGAAGATTACTTCCTACATACAAACTGACAAAGATTTGCTTTTGTTTTCGTTTTCTCTCTTTTTTTTTGTATAGATAATAATCTCTACCCGCTAACCTTTCTTTTAAATATTAATGAATCTGAAAAGATAGACAATGGCCCTGATTCTGTTATTCACAACTAAACTAATTTAATGTCACTATGTCTCTTTCTAACAAAGAACATAAGAGAAGGATGTAAGAAATTTAGTCCTGTCAATTAAGTCCAATTCTTGTTTTCAATATAAATTTAGTCGCCATCTATCGCGGTTACGCCTAAATACACGCAAAATAAGACGGCAAAGATTAATTTGACAACTTAAAATATGTTCTATCCTTTTTCAATCATGTTCGTAAGAAAGAGATGAGATGTGACTAAAATTAGTTTAGTGCGATTTACAACAGAATCGGCACCATTCTCTTTTACTGAAGAGGTTAACAGCCTGCTAACTTATTCACTGACTTGATTAAACAAGACGCCATTAATAACCTATCAGCCAATGAAAAGGATTGACAGCCAGCTTTGCAATAAACAGTAGTTATTTTATGAAAAATGAGGGTTCTAAGCTTGGGTAAGATGCTATCGTATCGGACATAAATCATTGAGATGAGATCGGCTGCTTAGTCGCTGACATTTCGGTTAGTCTTGCAACTCAAGCATTTTTTATCTATTTAAAAAATATGTGTTATTTACTGGCAGGTTTTTATGAAATTCATATCCAATAAAAAAGAAAATATGGACGTATTTTGTCTTGTGTTTGAATTTGTTTTGATCGAGTTAAGTGATGACAGTTAAAGTTGGCACACGATGTCTGGAAAGGTACTGGAGATAAGATTTTAGCATTATGCTAGAAATCTATACTGATAATAAGGAGAGAAGATTTGGATAAACTCAACAACTACTGTACCAATTTTAAAAATTCTTTCACCAGGAGAATACTAATTTATCACAGAGTAACATAGGCTATATGTGTCTGATTAATAAATAAGGTGTAAGTCAAGTATAGTTAAACCTAGGATTAAAATATATCCGTCACTTTCTAATGTCATATAAACAAAAAGGGATGAGGCTATCTTAATACCTGGTTATTACAAGACTGACTTACACCTTATTTATTAATAAGGGGGTATAAGTTTCACCCGGGCGACGTCGGACTAGAACAGCTAGTGTTTCTATATAGAGATTTTTTATGGAAGTGAATAATAGCAGCAATTATCTATTACGAACGCAAAAGTGTGTGTGGATGTTTGTTTTTTTTTTTATACGTGAAGTTGATAAACTAGTGTACGGCCCGCCTGATAGTAAGCGGTTATTATCTCTATAGAAGCTGGCAACTGCCATTTTTCTCTCTTCTGAATGTGCTCACCATCCTGGTGAGATCGTAATTAAATACAAACCTTATCATAGTAAAAAAAACTGCAAAAAGTATTTTAAAATATGCAACTAAAACCTCATTTGTAAGATAACATAAAATATAATACTTTAAAAGAAAATAAAGCATTTAAAAAAACGTGTGCAGATAGCGCATTCAAATGAAGAACGCGCAACAAATAAGAAAAGTGAAAAAGTTTCAAAAGAAAATAAAATGCAAAGTAGACAAGTTTTATGATTAAATGTTGTAGGTACAAGCTTGGAGTGGCTCGGCAGCGGTACCGCCGACTAATGAGGTAGTAATGAGCTCCTCAGGTGGGTAGGTAGTTAGGTAAATATTGTAGGCTGAGATAACGTCGACCGTCGCGCAAAATAGCTAATGTTGCGTTAATAACTCTAGTTCATGCTACGTTGTTTTGAGGTTTTGGAGTAGGTACTTAAAAATTTGTTTGTTTTTTTTTAAATCATCTGGACCGTTTACCTGCTTGGTTGTATTCTGGCATAAAAGTCAGGAATATTAACAGGTTATTGCGCTCTATCGATATCATCATTGGTGTTGGTTTCTTGTACACTACTTAAGGCCAGGTCTAAGCTCAAATCTCAAAAATGGGTTTCTTTGAGAGTCGAGTATGACGTAACGCAATGAAATACCTAACACAAAAAAATACTGTGGATAGAAGAGGGTTTTGAGAAAAATGTTAACCGAATAGAATACTAAAAAGTGCTTTGATATTCCCAATAAAAAATTCGTAAGTTACGTCTAAAAATATCTTTCGCGTTGAAATTCTCCGTATTTTCAGCGTTGAAAACAATTTTATTTTTAAGAATATAATAAGATACAGAATTATATTAGAATGTTAACCGGACACTTATTCAATTTAATGTGTATATTCGGTATAATCTAAAGAAAACCCGTAAATAGCAGTCCATTTCATAGAGTCGACACATTTATGATTTACCATTTTCAACCCAATTCCAGTGAAGAACGAGTGCTGTCAAAATCGTAGTCAGTCCGCGCCTTAATGATATTATTTAAGGAAAAAACGAGTTTACAGAATAAATTAAAGACACAACAATATTTTAAATAAGCCTGAGATAGTTTTCACCAGAACTCTTTACTATTTTTTCCGTAAAATTATGGCAAGATTGATTAATAGAGAAAGCTTAAAATATGATCGACCTTTTGGCAGTCGATTAAAAACGACTCTACAAACAAAACTTTTCGTGTGGTAAAGAATGTGGCATATATATAACAAGTTGGGCATGTAGTGAAAAAGCTGTGAACTAATTTAAACTAGTTTGTCTAGTTCGAGTTGCGTCCCGGAGCGGAGCGGAGCGGAGCGGATCATTAGTCGCTGGATTCCACCAGAGTAGGGCTGCTCCTGATACTTGATAAATGTGCGAATTTGTCTCTGTTTATTTATGCTTCGAAGATTTTAAATACATAGTTTGAATTATATCTAAATCTAAATACAGGTTGTTGTTTTGGTCGGCGACAAGCGACCCAGGAGCGGTAGTACAAAATATATATTCACCAAAAATGGACTTAATTCCATTAAATACTGTAAATATGTTGAGAAATACCTTATTCAATTTGAAATAAAATTACCGCAAAGTATGGTTACGAGGCACGTGCACAGACTAGAGCTAGGCACAAGCCGCCATCGCCCCACCCCTTTACTCCCTCGTATTCCCGTTGAGTATTATGTCTACATTTTAGCTTATTTCATGATTTTTGAAAATTTTTTTTTTTTTATTTTTGTTATTAAAAAAAATAAAGTATTCTTTTTATATTTTTTTTAGCACCAGTATCATTTGTATTATCGACCCTGAGTCGCTCGTCGCTGACCAAAACAACGACCTGTATATAAAAATCAATGCACTTTTCGTTGTAATTTTATAACTCAAGACCGGCTCATCTATCCAAACCAAATGTTTAGGCTTTGTTCGGACTATTTAGTAGATAGTTTATGTGAAGTTTACACAAAATCGATCAAGCGGTTCTTCATTTATCACATTTTTTGTAACAAATGAATTCAATAAATGGCGGATCATTTTAGTAGACGTAGCACTTCGCGACTTCGTTGGCGTGGTGCTACCCTACCATAATACTAATTTATAATAAAGTACTGTTTAATGTGAAGCGCTCTTAGTGTATTAGTCGCTCTTAATCGATTGGCAAAGTTATGCTAACATCGGTGGGTACCTGGATGGGTGACCGCCTAGTGGTATTTCAACTCGAGCGTTATCCGTGCTTCGGATGGTTAGCCGGCTTGAAAACTCCAACAGTAGGTTGACCATCAGCCTACCTCCACTGATCCGCAGTGGGCACGCGTGGTGGAGTATCTGTCCATTCTTTCACCCTCATTTGTGTGCTTAGCAGTGGGACATTATAGGCATGGATGGGTCGATGGTATGGAGAGGGACATAGGATTTTTATTAAAGCACAGGTGAAACCGCGGGTGAAAATCTAGTATATAATATAGGCTCTTCACCATTAAAAAAATTGTCACAAACAAAATAAGAAAGGAAAACGGCCAAAGTTCTGTGGCTTTCAGATAAATCGTCAATAATGATACCACTAGGACTTCCATTCTAATCTAGCTCTTCCACGTGAATCAATAACATTGAATCTCAGCACACAGTTAATATTTCAGCAACTGCACAGCACACCCGAGCGTACCGTTACCAACAATTTATGTCCAACTCCTTTTTATTTTACAAACAATATTGAGTTATGAAATGTGCGAATTTATACCTTAACGCTTTTACCATTTGATTTATTTTACTGTAATAGAAACTATTATCTATAAATAAATTAATGAAAATAAACTAATACCTATTAACTATTAACATAATTTAAAAAAAGTAAAGAAATGTAATAATTTAGTATTTCAAACAAAAAATTTAATAAAAAATTTGAATCTCCTCCACTAATAAAATGCCTTACTGAGTTCCTTGTCGCGGAGTCTTCCCAGTTTAAGTGTATTCCGGACCAGGTGGTAGATTAAACTGTATGTATGTACTTAACGTTCAAAAGTACCTTACCAGGGCCTAAACTAAAAAATTACTTTTTAATTTTGAATATAATATTAGAAATAGAAAACTTGTCTCTTTAACATTTGATTAATATTTTGAATTTTGCGAGAATTTAATTTAGCAAAATAAGTTATTGAAAACTTAATTTGGCAAATTTAATAGCTTGTTGATTTATTTAGATCTCGTCAGTTTGAAATTAGAGTATACGATTAATGAATTGACTTCAAGAGTTACTTTAAATGAAGGCTCATTTACAAGCCTTTCAGTATTTACTGAGAATATTTTGACTGATAACTAGACATTGAATTTCTTGCCATATTGTAGAGTAAGATTCTTGGTAAATTGTTTACAATATTGACGAGTATTTTTTCCCTATTTTTTTGTACCA
The DNA here is from genome assembly GCA_951394255.1 of Polyploca ridens. Lineage (NCBI taxonomy): Eukaryota > Metazoa > Arthropoda > Insecta > Lepidoptera > Drepanidae > Polyploca > Polyploca ridens. Next base: position 169,395 of record OX596263.1, read on the forward strand.
CGAAGTCTGTAAAAAAGAGTAAAGCCCGACTGGTGGTAAGCGGTTCTCGCAGCCATATGGACGCTTGCAACACTCACCCACTTCCCCCACTGAGCTCTGGCGACCTTACTCTCGCACAACATAAAGTTATTTGGCTGCGGTATTCTGTAAGGTGGAGGTACGCGCCCAGTCGAGCTGCTCTTTGAGAGAAAAAACGCTACGCTCTTAGTATTTAATATACCTACAACATCATCCTGTCCCTAACATAATACATTTTACTCTCCTAGCTAATTGATCCTAAATTTTTACACAGAATGTCAAACTAAGCAAAGCTTTTACTATGGAAACCAGACATTCACATCAGTAACAGAACATACTGTTCAACTGTGTACGAATCGAAACTCGTGTTAGAGTATCTAAACCCTACAAAACCAGCGTTTATGAGTAACTGCATCGCTCTCTTTATATCCTTATTTTGATATCTTTCATCTATAAATACATAAAATAGATTGCCTGTCTGTTTGTGTAACGTATGTATTTATAATTCATCAGATTGTGATTTAACTCTAATGAATCGAAAGTGATTTTTTGTGCTCAGGCCAAGAAAACCTTTCTTCTAACATAGCAAAACAAGTTTTTATTAAAAATTTAATTTTTAATACAAGATTTTTGTGGTTACTATGCTGTTTGTTGACTGTACTTGCATAGTCATCCAATATACTAATGTATACCAAGTGGGTCTTTAACTTTCAAGATTCGATTACAGACACCAGACAGGTGAAACTAAATACAAGCTTGTAAAAAGAGTATGTATATAGTTACTTCTGCGTAAATAACATAAAAACTCTTTTTAAAAATGTCGCCTAACCATTACAACCTAACAATAAACGTATATTTATCTATAATTTAATTAAACTAGTTGATAGCAAAGGAGTGTCCAGTCGACGTCACATCCGGGCTGAGGCCGCCGCTTGAGAGGCTTCGCTGCATCACGCAAATAGCAAGTTTAATCCTAATCCATCGATACTCGTACAACTTAATGCACTTGTTACTTGTTCGTACAAGAAGGACAGAGATGGCAATATAACTTATGATAAAAGAGTAAGATAAATGTAGTTATTTATAGCTGTTACATGACTGAAGTGCTTGCTTTAAAGTCTTTCCGTAGCGGCGTCATGGGACGAGTCACGAGAGGGCGGTGGCTGCCACACGCGTCTAACTTGTGAACAGCAACTGTATGTGGGGGCTACTCTGCTTGAGTCTACTATTATTTTTTATTTTATAATGACTGAACTATGAGATAAATTCAATTAATGCGCGGTTGAAACTACGACCCAAAAGTGTACATGAAATTAGATTTTGAGTGACTGTGTCAAAGAGATCTTTGGTTAAAAGTCATAGCAATTTAGGGCTTTTATTAATTAAGGTTAAACTTGCTAAAAGTCAGACTAACTCTCAACTGAGAAGAACTGGTAAAAAATTCAGCACGGTAACATATTTTCTTTAATAAAAATAAACAAAATGAATAATACCGGCCATTTTCAACATAATAATAACGTTCAATACCTATATATAATACATCAATATAAACTTGCTTTATGCTATTAAGTGCCCCGCTGATCCATGGTTTCATTGAATATACTTCACATTCAACCAGATTATTGATGATATTTATCTCTCAACAAATGAGATTAAAGGATTCATTAAACTTTTGTGCAAATTAATAAGGAAGGTATAACAGACATGTGCGCGGATCTGCCGGAGATCCGCGCGGCGGCGCGCCGGTCACGCGCTGCGGTCGCCAACAGGCAGTACTTGATGCGCGTGTTGGGCTTTTTGTACATTGTGGCCTATTTTGGATGAGCTATGCTATTATTGTTGATATTAATGTTCTAGATCTAATGTTTAATGAGTAGGACAGTTACGATTTTTATCGAACCCTAATAAACAATGTTGAATCTCGGGTATACCCGAGATTCAACATTGTTTATTGTTTATTAATTTTATAAAATTAACTAGCAGTAAAAGATGAATTACAGTCAATTACTTTTTGTCTGTAATCTGTCCATCTAGCTAACGGTTCACTAGATGTCAAGTATTTGTCACCTATGGACATTAGCAATATCAGGGCTTGCCAAAAAATTTCCGACAGAGTTGGCAACTGCTCTCAAGCTTTGTCGATTCCATTAGTCATTGAAATTCTATTTGAAAATTGGTCATAGTAGTTCAATATAAAATCACTTTCAGTGCAATTTCAGTAAAGATCTACCAAAAATTCCATTCCACAATATCTGGAAATACATGAAGCATGCAAAACTAGATATTTAGTACAACCTTATAAAAGTATATCGGTATTGGTGTAAGTAATACGTTACCACTGACCCATAAACCGTGTCAAGTGACAAAATTGAATGTTTACTTGTGACGACATTTGGGGATAATTTATATCGTGACGGGGCAAACTGAGCCCGGAGGCTGTCCCCAGCGGAGCGGCACGTCTGTCCCCAGGGATCCGTAGCACTCCGTAGCGGTCGTAGCGCTTCGTAGCGTTAATACCGCACCGAGTGAAAATTAAAAAATACTTTTCAATCTCATTTTCATCTGTGGATATAAATATTTAGGTTATGATTGTTTGTTGCCGCTCCACGTTTTATGTTTTGTGAATTAGATTTTTTATTGGAAGTGATATTGTTGTGATTTTAATTGATTTGCGCTGACGTTTAGATTGATTATAAAGAGAAAGATAAATTTACCTATGGATGTAATATACTATATGACTTTTAAGAATGTAATAATAGAGAAAAATACTACCTTTTTCGAATAAAATATACATATTTGAATTTGAATATTCATGATTCGATAATGTCCCAGGATATTTATTTATTAAAATAACCAGAGAATGAATATACAAATTGGCCTAGAACTGGAAGCACAGGGGCATGGGGGTACAGGGGTACGGGGGCACGGGGGCACATAAACCTGGCTTTAAAACTTACATGATATGGCATACTAAAATTATATCATCGAGAGCACTTGAAAAATTGACATAAAATATAAAGCGGGTTGCACACAGCGCGAGGCAGCGTGCCCGAGGCTGCCTCGCCTCGTATCGACACGGTATCAACGTTACAGCCGGTTTTATTAACGTCTTTATCCACATATATCTGAACCATCGTGTTTACGACCATTTTATCTGCAAATATGAAATGCTCTTTTTTATTTCTAGTCTTCTTGGCATGATAAGTTGCGATCGTTTTGTAGTTTTGAGTTTAGATATCAAATAGGCGGTGTTATGTTTTATTGATAGTTTGACTGAGTATGATAGTTAGCTCGTTAAAGATGCATTAATTTTATCGCAAGTAAAAAAAATGGCATTTCAAAACTCTAACTGTTCTTATTTTTAATAATAAAATTACTAAAATTTTATTAGTTATCTTTGAATCCAATGTCCTTAGAAAAATATATACTTAGGTATATTTATTATTGTATCTACATAAAAAATATACCTATCTTAAGAAAGATCTAATAGAAAGACGAAATTAATGAACGTAAATTAAGTATCCAAATATTAAATTGTAATACATCTTTTTTATAAGAATTGTTTTTATACAAAAATAATTTACTTATAGGTATCATTAAAGTGCAAACTATTTCTAATTACATAGGAAACAAAATACATCGAAACAATTCACGCGACTAATACTGAGAGCTGATAAATGTGCGTCGGTTATCCGCACATTATTCAATTAATCGTTTACATGTCTCAGACGGGACAAGGGTTAGGGGTTGGCGTCCAACGTGTGATTACTTAAAGAAAACAAGAAGTGTATTTAAAAAAGTTCCGGTACTATACTTTGTGACGACTGCTGATACATTATATGATGAAAATATGCCATTCTTAAATGTATTTTTTTAATTTCTCTATTATGAGAAATACTAAAAGAGATCTGAACCCTTATAACTTGGGTTTGGATTATAACCTATTTATATATAATTAAAAGATATTAAAGATATATAATTAGCCGAAACGGCCAAGCCACATATTTTGACTAAGGTGTAGAGTTTGTGAAGTTAGGGCGTGTAGAGTTATAAGCTTGACTCTACATGAGATCTGATAACTTTTGACAGTGCGAATCATATGGTCTCATTTTCGCAACATTTTGCATGAAAATGTTGCTGGTGGGATTCAAATTTTCTAAATAAATGATCAATAATAATTATAAATGGAAATAGAGAATAGTGACAGAGTGTATATATATATGTTTTGAAATAATTAATAGTATGGCGACTAATTTAAAAGGTGCACAGTTTCGCACATCCTATATATGACAGCGCTACCTGCTAATTAAGGTACCGACTTGTCACCTAACATTGGTGTCATATCATTAATTTAATAAACGCTGTGTTAAGTTGGGAAAACCGCGATGCTCTCTCCGTAACCTGAGACATCCTATCTCCTGTCTCATCTCTCAGGTGACTAGACCGGCGTTATTTATAGTCGTTAATTATGGATTTGCCTTTGCTGGCGTCATGTTACACCTAACGTGATATGGGGTAAATTGGATAAAGGGTTTAATTAGTGAATTATGTGAAAATATTAATAGGTAATCAAATACTTTAGCATAGTAAAAGACGAGTGAAATATTTTAGAGGCCATGAGCTGGATGTTTAGGGTATTTCCTTATTAATTTTAAAAATATTAATAAATTAAATCAACACGTGAGTTTCTGGTCTCACACAATTACTCCTTAAATCATTCTATAACGTATGCAATTAAAATTCAATTTTAAAAAGTAATGTATAAAGTTTACTTTTTAAATGTAATCAACGCGATATCCGCGGTCGCGTTCCATTCGCGATTCAAATTAAAATTCAGTAATATTTGAAGTACCTTCAACGCCATCTGTGGGTGCAATCTGTATGCTAATCGAGGCGCCTCATAGTTGTGTACACAGCTTTGCATCCAAACCGATTTTACTGTAAATTGATTATCAGAACTCGATTTCGATTTTTATTCCATTTCAATTAAAACGCAGTTGTAAAATTTTACATTCGAATGAAAATTGCGCTTAATGGGTTTCGAGACACTTTAACCAAGGTATGCAATGTTCCATTCTTACAATTACTTTCGTTAATTTAATTAAAAACACTGGATTCAGCTATTTTATATTTTTTTTGAATATTACTTTACGGCATCCAATTCTGGATTGCAAATAAAAATATATTTTTAGATTAAATTTTATCAAGTTTTAAAGAAATTATTTTCTCTTTTTATGGAAGATTTTCATACCTAAATGAATACCGAAAATGCAACTAAAATAAAATCAGCTCAAAATGGCGGTCGTTTGGTTATATTGTAAACTCGGAATTTCATGCAATTGTTTGCCATGTCGTTATTCGAATGACTGTGCGAATTAAAAATGTTTTACCAAAATCAATTGCAAATGGGATTAATATTTGATAATTATTATTTAAAACAGGCTTTCTCAGAGTAATTCAATTAACGAGCATTTTTAAAAGTGAAAGTCGCTATTCATTCCCGTAACGCGTATTTAATTCGCTCTTTGTTCCGTCTACCCATAAAATAATGAAGGACGCCATTGTCCCTCGAAATTTATACCTTTTAAAATAAATACAAAAATATGTAGGCTTGTGAATTGTATTTGACACACACTCACTGCACCACACTGTTACTCACTGTGGCGCGTATTAATGTTACCATCGAACAATTAATTAACCCAAAGAAGCGCAATGACGTTCATTTTGGTTGAAATATATTCCGCCAATTTACACAGCCGGCAATGCGCTCTGATTGGCTCATTCAAAGACACATGCACTCTGATTGGCCATGTCAAAAACACAAGATGCAGTGATTGGTCCTTACTGTTCAAATTCAGGAGGATAATGTTGCTGGAGGATAATGTTGCTCGCGTCCGTACGTTCTGCCTTAAACACCGTACACGTGTCCTCCGGGTGGTGCTAAATGAGCAACGCCCACGTCTGTACGACCCGAACAGATGGGGTTCGCAGCTGGAACTACGGGTCCGGCTGTTTGGATAAGGGTACGCGGGGTCAGGTAGGCCCTCCACCATTGCAAGCGCAAAGGTGGAACCTGACATTGGGTATGGACTCGCGTTGGTCTATGTGGTGGTTGCAGAGGAGTGGCATGTTGTCTGCTCGACTATGTGTTGGTCGTGCGTCATTCCTCGCGCGCAACAAGTGTCTGAAGTTACCGGCCTAAGGCAAAGGGCCACCTGGTGGTCAGACGCGGGGTTCGTGAGTAACCCTCAAGCAAGTGAGCTCCTGTGAGTGAACTGCATCTCCGGCACTTTCCTGGATAGAAAGTAGAGGACTACCCGTTGGATTAGTTTTCCGGCAACCCAGCTGCAGGCATTGGGTAGATGCGTGGATTCGTATTCGGGAGGTGAGCGTGCATGACAGCTCCGGGACCATTCTGGAGAAATGGGAGCCAGCTTCTCTGGCGTCCCTAGCGGGGATTGAATCCGCTAGCACCAACAAGGTGCGCTGGTGCCGGTGTTTGCGCTGCGTATTTATACGTTTGTGCTCATGCTAGCGCTGGCGTGCTGGGGTGCGTGTGGTGAGCGACTTTGACTGCTCCGGTACCATTCTGGACAAATGGTAGTGAGTGATCACGGTGCGACTCACATTTTCTCTTGAGTACCAGGGGCGAGTACTCTGGCGGCGTGACCTACCGCAGATGGTCCCAGACGCCTCGTAAGGGGTTGCCTGGTATAGTGTGCCGTCTTTTATGACCGAGAGGTTGGTGAAGGTGGCCACTATAGAAAATCTCAGTAGAGAAAGAGGGGGTATGTTCAAATTCAGTGACAAATCACTGACTAGTTGCGGAATTTGATTGTTCAGTATACTCTAAAGGGATTTTTCCTCGATGAATGTTACTTACTACAAATCTACTTGAGGAAACTTACAACCATGCTATGGACTCCTCATAATATTCCTCATAAAACATTCCTCACACACGGCTATCTGATCCTAAACAAAACAGAGCTAGTAATTATGGAAACCAGTTTTTTTGTTTGTAAATTCATACTAAATATGACACCCGGACTCGGGACAAGCAGACATGTTCATGCACGTAAATATTAATCCTGGGTGGAAATCGAACCAACGACTTGAAATGTTTTTATTAACGAACTACCATAGAATTATCTTTGCATAATAAAAAAAAAAATTGTCCAAATATCACACTCCTCCGTGCGTAAAACGGACTACAAAGATTTCTGTTCACGTATTTACATTAGGTATATTATTATACAGTATGACGAATAAATACGGATGTTTGTCCTCAAATATAATACAAAAGCAAATAAATCCGTCCGATGGATGGATTCACTCAGGGGCGACTATTGGCACAGTCCCGCATTACACTCTCCAGATCAATCACTATCATTAAATAGATTATACCCCATATATACGTAATGAAGCTTATCGTTTCCGTTTATCCATAAATAGAACCTTTATTTACTACACAGGAAGTATCCTGAATTAACTATGAGGTCGTGAGAGCTTGAGCCTTCGGTGAGGGAAAATATCGTGAGGAAAATCATAGTGAAAATCTAACACCATGCTTGTTCATGGTGGGATTGTGAACATAAGTCTATAAAATAAAAAAAAGGCTTTTTTTTTTTATACCACTTAGGTGGCTAACAAGCATACGGCTCGTCTGATGGTAAGCGGTTACCAAGCCTATGGACGCTTGCAACACCAGGGGTATCACGCGCGCGTTGCCTATCCTGCAGAAATCTCTTCAAACCCCTTTTGAAGAACCCCATGCTGTACTCTATTGGGAAAACCACGGCGGGGAGCTCATTCCACAGTCTCAGATTCTTACGGTACAAACGTAAACTTGTAAATTTTTTATCGTACAAAATTTTTACTTTACTTCGCTATCGATGTTTTAAATGACTTTTAATCTTTGTTATTATAGCACTTAATAAAAATAGATTAAAAAGAATGAAGATAGAACTGAAGATTGAAAAAAATACGAAATGAGAATCGTGCCGAAGCATCGATCAACGCAAAAGCATTTCAATCGTTCAAATGATTATAGAATATTAAATGGACTGTATGATAATTTTTGGTAATAATTTATGAATTTAATTATATTTAATGTTACACATTTACGCTTTGAATATTAATATAGGCATAATATTAATTCATTATTAATACAGTCAACATTATTTCAAATGATTCTAATTTCAATTAATTCATAACTTACTAACGTTACATGACCAATAACGTACAGAGATGAATATATATGTAAGCTGCCCCATTTCAAACCATGATATTAAAAAGTTTCTGTTAAAAATCAATGCAACAAATATAGTTTCAAATAATATTCGCGCGTCGCTAAATGGCGCTAGGTAGTATGTAAGTCTTTATACTCTTTGGTAATCTTTGTAATCTATGGTCGCTCTCTCTGCTGCCGTGGCTTCTAATAAAATTACGTCGTTCTATAAAATATCGTTTAATTTCTTGAAAACATATCCATCCAAACGAACTTTCAATAGGTTATGGGCCCAGCAAGCTCATGGCCTACTGATCGTTTTGGATATATCGTTTTCAAGAAAGCTGTGGTTAAGCAGCTACACGACGGGTGAGAATTCGTCGGCGGCCGGTGAAGGTCGAAAAGGTGAACAACGGCGTGGGACCGGTAAAGGTACTACTAATAATCATTGCGGTAAAGCAACAACACGATGGATTTCGTCGGATATATGGCCAACGGGCAAGTTGGCCAGCAACAACTTGAAGGTATCGAAAATTGGACCACATGGTCATATAAAATAAAGGTTATACTACGGGCAGCGGATCTTCTGAATGTCGTAGAAGGAAACCCTCCGGTGGACAAACAAGAGTGCGAGAAATGGATGCTGAAAGACGCAAAAGCTCAAGGTTTGATAGTCACACGTATATCTGAAAAGGTTATACCTCAAATTGTAAGCTGCAGGTCAGCAAAAGAAATATGGGACAAACTGCACATTATATACGAACAACGTGGGGAATTGTCGGTGCAAATACTCCAACAGAAGTTCTTTTCAATGAAATTTGAAGATAAAGAAACTATATCACAGTTCTTAGGACGGTTTGAAAGTCTCCTATGCAAATTGAAGAATATCAATGCTGAAGTGAGTCAATCCATGGCAATCACGAAGATAACTTCATCACTTCCATTGCAGTTTCAACACTTTGTGTCGGCATGGGAATCTGTTCCAGTAGAAAAGCGGACGATGGATGAGTTATCAGCAAGGTTGCTGATTGAAGAGCAGCGTGCCAATTCTAAGCGTGAAGGTGAAGAAGAATCAGCAGCGTTTACGTCCAGGTCTGCGAGAAAATGTTTTCAGTGTGGCAAAATAGGACACATGAAAAAGAATTGTAAGTTAAAAATAAAAAGTAATTGTGAGTATTGTAAGAAAGGTAACCACAAAAGTATGGATTGTTGGTTTAAGAATAATGAAAATAATAAAAGATTAAAGCACTTGGATATTAGGTATCACTTCATTATGGACAAAATAAAAGAAAAATGTATCTCTTTAAAGTATATTAAAACACAGGATAACTTAGCTGATTTATTAACTAAGCCCTTAGGCAAAACTTTATTTGAGAAGTTTGTTAAGTTAATTTTTTAGTTGTTTTGTTAATTGTGAAGGTAATAATAATTGTCATAGTTTCAGTTACATATTAAGTATAGGAAATAGAAATAAAACAATTGTACTATGTAAGAAAGTTATGTATTGTAACAAAATATTTGTTGAGGGGGGGTGTTAAAAATCAATGCAACAAATATAGTTTCAAATAATATTCGCGCGTCGCTAAATGGCGCTAGGTAGTATGTAAGTCTTTATACTCTTTGGTAATCTTTGTAATCTATGGTCGCTCTCTCTGCTGCCGTGGCTTCTAATAAAATTACGTCGTTCTATAAAATATCGTTTAATTTCTTGAAAACATATCCATCCAAACGAACTTTCAATAGTTTCAAGTGTTAATTGCTGACAAAAACCACGAAAGTCTGAGTTTGAGTCTCCAAGAGGATTTAAGCTGAGACTGCTAAAACATGAAAAATACTTGCAATTGTCCCCAGTACTAATGACCCCGACCACTTCATTAGTGAAACTTTCCTTGTAACATACATTGCTGGCTTTCTTAGTGATCCCTTTACCTTTATACGAACACAGTCGTCAATGGAGGTGGAAGTTTGCTAAAGAACTGCTTGAGAACTTGTCGATATCCCTCATTAGCGCTTGTGACGTTGTAAAAAAGCCTTTTTGGTTCTAATGCATTAAATGTTTGTAAAGACTGTTGAACTTTATTTTTCAGAAGCAGATTATTTATGGGTCAAAAGTCAAAGTCAAAGCCATTTATTCAATTTAGGCCCCAGAAGGGCACTTATGAGGGTCACATTTACTGAAGTTACCACCGGTTCGGAACTCGGTATTCAACTGAGAAGAATCCGGCAAGAAACTCAGCAAGGTTACATTTTTTAAATATTTTTGGACAATCTGACTATGTTTGGCGTTTTTTTTCCAAATAATTAACAATAATAATAATAATATAGTGGGTGTAGCTGTGAGTAGAATCCTTTTTGGTATGTTTAACTAATTGTTTATAGTTGCTTATATTATAAATAAGCAAGTTTATCAGAATGTTTTAAATCACATAATAATGGCTAAGTGTACGGATTTAAATAAAGCCTGCATACAAATTTTTTGGAGAATTTTTTCCTACGAAAACATTAGAACCCTAATTTGAGTTTTGAATTTATTTAAAAAAAATCTCTGATTATGACAGTCAATGCACAGCGTAACTGATGAAACTAGAGATATGTGGAGGAAATATTCCTTGAGTACAATAGAGTTTCTTGCCGGAGTCTTCTCAGTTTAAGTGTATTCTGAACCGGTGGTAAATTCAACTGTATGTACCAATTTAACGTTCATAAGTGCCTTACTAGGGCCTAAACTGAATAAATGACTTTTTGATTTGATTTTGATTTTGGTGTAAGAAGGATTACCCGAAATCAAACTCCTCAGAGCGCAAAATAAGGTCGGAAAGCAAGTAGGTACAATATGCTATACTTATAAAAAACTTAGTGAAACATTTAAGAGTAATATTAAAGACATTATTGATACAGTGAAGACAGGATTATACAGATATCTTGACATTTATGAGACTGAATACGAGTTAATACGTTCTCACAAAGCGAGGGTTGTCACACAGCCGCGGGGCCTTGTTTATAGGACACGGGTTGCCGGGCGGCTGTCTGCGAGGGGTTCCGTACATGTTATATTGACTTATCATTTAATTTGAAGTATTTTGTAGCGATAGTGAGGTAATCAGAGGACATTTATTATGGATTATAGACACGTCTTAGCAGAAAAAAACCCTTGCCGAGTGACATGGTGATTCCTAAGAAGTAGAATCAATTGTAATATTCTCGCAAGTTTATCAGGGCCTTTATTGAATAAATAATTTTTGAGTTTGAATTTTAATTTATTTTAGAAGATGTTAGTTTTGGTTTGCGAGGTTTGGCGAGGTTAGTTGCTTAGCTAAAAGCTCTACTCAAAAAAATAATAATATCATTAATATTATAAAAGTATATGGAGTAAATAACGCCATATATTTTATTACTACTCTACGACACGCATGTTGCTTATGTTATTCCCGGTTATGATCTACCTGTATGGCAAATTTTATCAAAATGGGTTTTGCCGAAGAAGAGTCAAGAGTTTTTTTTATGTCATCAGGTTGACATCTGGCAGACGGGCCACCTGATGGTAAGTGGTCACCGCTGACTGTGGACATTTGCCATATGACAATACCATGGGATTGACAATGTGTTGCCAACCTTGTAGAGCCCTTTTTACGCCTTTTTTGAAGAACTCCATATCGTAGCGCTGAGGGAAAGCCGTAATGGGGAGCTCATTCCACATTCTAATGGTCCGCAGTAGGAACATCCGACTGAAGCGTTGTGTGGATGATTGAGGTGGCCCGAGGATGTAAGGATGAAAGAGGTGATGATGGCACCAGGTCAAAAAGTTTTTGAGAACACTCCCCATTATACAGACTGTAGAACACAGAGCGAGCCTATATCTCTCCGAAGGCTGAGAGGTTCTATGTAATTCTTATTTTTACCATAACTTCATCGTGGTCAGTGATGATGCGGTAAGCACACCAAACCTAGAAAGGATCTGGCTCTCAAGTGCAGCTATTGGAACAGCTTCCACTCGACCTGGTAGCCAGAAAAGTATCCTAACACAGTGCAATGGTTTCCTCACGATGTTTTCCTTCACAGAAAGCAAAAGCTTATGGTAGGATTCGAACCTGCCTAACAAACATTTTAGCGATAAGAGCAACCTTTTTTAGCTCTCATAGTGTTATAAATGACATATAAGAGCTCCGATAATAACTTTCGATTCTACTGTGGTGTTAAGGATAAATAAATAATTAAACCTTCAAGAGGAATAACAGTTACAATTTCCTTTTTTTATATCTTCAGGTGGTAACATTGAGTTAGTGGGAACCATTTTGTAGCTCTTATAACACTCTCTTATAAATTTAAGAGGCGTAAAACACTGAAAGCAATTATACCACTATTCGTTTACCGTACTATGCATCCCACAGACCTCTAAATAAATATATTTTCATTCTAACAAACAGTAACATATACACCGCGGTAAACAACAGATACAATCAAGCAAGTACACAAGACTTGGCCGAGTGACTGGCGCGTGCTGACTTGCACTTTAGCTTAGTGCAGACTCGTGTAGTGCAACCAATGCAATTTGCACTTAAGTATTGTGCACTATTGTGATGCACGAAATTTAAATTTATTTTAAAGGAGATATTGATCACAACTGAATTTAAGGACGTCAAATGTTTACTGCGAGTTATTTTATATGGTATGTTAGTACAGTATTTTATTCGGATTAACTCATCAACTAATTAATATGCCAATATGTGATATCTAAACCCGCAGATATTCATATTTTCTGGATTAAATATTGAAAACTCTTAACACCAGTTTTCAATGGCACTGAATTTAGCCCACTCATGATATAATAATTGGACTTTTTTACAAAAAACTTAAACCGACTTCAAAGTACACTAAGAAGTAATCAAATCCTGATCTGATCTAACAAACGGTACCAAACGGGAAGTGTACCTTCTCAATTAAAAAAAATAATTTTCCAAATCGTTTAATAAATGACGGAGTTATGAGGTAACATACTTAAAAAAAGCAAAAAAAATACAACCTTATTGAGAACCTCCTCCTTTTTTGAAGTCAGTTAAAAAAGAGGTGTTTTCAGTAAAAATAACTTCTTTAATGTTGATTTAATGCACTGTATCTGGTCATTTAAATTTGAGGGTAATTTTGTTAGACTGATCAATTTATTTAAAAACCATTCGAAAATGCTTTCTCACTCTAACTTAACATAAGGATGTTAACAAATAGAATTTTATTTTATTAATTTATTAAACATTTATTCCAAAGCCATATCAGGATTTCATTAAAATTTCTATAACATTTCCAATTGTGGGTTTTAAACAATTTCAAACAATGGTTTTATATTATAAACTCTTTACATTACCCGAAAAACCGCTTGTGAATACAGGATCAGTGAAGCGAGTAATATTCATTTCAAATTATCAGTGTCGTAGACGTTAAGATAGCGAATTGTGTTTAAATTGTGCTGGCTTGGGAACCGAAGTATTTAAGTACCTTTATAATTTATATTTGTGTCTTGTACCTACTGATTGTGATGTTAAGATCTTTAAATATCTATATTTACTGTTAGACCGAAAAAGAGATACATGGATTTTGTAAACGATGATATACTTACCTAAGTAAGAATCTAAGAATCATGCATATTTGACGGGCCAGTTGGCGCAGTTGGTTAAGGTTCACCTTACGCGCTGCAGGTCGTGGGTTCGATTCCGACACAGGACATGCATTTGTGTGCATGAACATGTCTGTATGTCCTGAGTCTGGGTGTAATTATGTATATTAAGTATGTATTTACAAACAAAAAATAGTATATGTATTATATCAGTTATCTGGTTTCCATAGTACAAGCTCTGCTTAGTTTGGGATCAGATGACCGTGTGTGAGGAATGTCCCAGGATATTTTATTTTAACGTTTAAAAAAATATTATTTCAGTATTTTAACCGTGTAATCAAAAGTCCCTAAAGGTCAAATTACAGTGTTGGTAGTCGGTAAACAAATCTAATTTTGCACGTATAATACAGAAATATTTTAACTCCCACAATGGTAAATATACTACAAAAACAAACATAAATAATATTAAATTACAACAATAGTTTCAAATATTTCCCAAGATTAGTTCATAATCACTTTAAAGTGCGAAAGGAGAGCAAAGAAAAATGGATAAAATAGGATTAATTTATTTGGATCTCTAAGCTGGGGGCGGATCGTTACACTGAGCGGAATTCTATGCAAAACAGCTCTCAGACGATACTATTTAGACAATATCGCTATCTGCAATCAAGAACTCTTTAACGGGAGATTTCGTATTTAATAAATGAGGAGTTATTTAGCAAAATTTGTTTGAAGACAATTATATTCTTTTTTACAGAAGAAGGAAATATTGTAGTCCTTCATGAGGACAAAGTCACAACTTTTTTTTATCGCAAATGTTTTTGTATTTTTCCGTTTTTCGGTTCTCCGTGACTTTTTCTATTAACTATAGGTTGAAAGAACGTATATTAAAATTATTATACTTGTCTTATTCTTACAAATCGTTATCTATACTATCCTAACTAATATTATAAATGCGAAAGTGCGTTTGTTTGTTTGTTACCTCTTCGCGCCTCAACTACTCAACGGATCATCATGAAATTTGGCATGCAGATAGCCTATGGTATGGAGATTTTTTTTTACCGCGGGGGACAGCTAGTAATAAAGCGGAAGAGTTTTTTGTTTGTTTAAACGAACTAATCTCTGGAACTACCAGTCAGATTCGAAAAAATCTTTTACTAATAGGAAGCTACACTTTTCCCGAGTAATATAGACTTTTTATCCCGGGAACGCGGGTGAAACTCCGGGAGACAGCTACTTCAATTATAAGTGAGAAAGAGAATCCATATCACATGTCCTTCACTTTCACGGTTTTATTTTAATTTTGATAAAATCAAGGGTAGTGGACCCAGGAAATGGATTTGAATTATACTTTTGTCCCGAAAATGGGTTAGGTAAAATGGTAGGGTACAATATTCATCAGGTAAGTCATATAAACGTATCGGGGGTAAGAATCTAAAATTGTAATATAATACTGAAATAAACTAGAACGTATTTACACGAATGTATGTAAAAGGGCATCTATTTATTCTTGCTGTGGGCTCACTTACAACGCAATTAACTTATGAGATAATTATATGTTTAGTATCAAAACCTTTAGAATGTTGAACGTTTATGACTAATGCTATGAGATATGGCAAATTTTCTATTTTAGCAGAGAAAGTCATTAAAGATATAAATAACTTGACTTTAAAATGACATAGACAGAACAACCGACATAATCATTAGCAGCTAATTGCGTGATCACTCAAAAACTTTAGTAAATGAGTTGAGTTCATAACTTTGAAACTACATTAAAACTGGAAGTATGGAAAAATGGCCAATCTTTCGTAATTACTAACAGCTGAGTCTATTTTCTATTAAATCCCAGGGGAGGGGATGAACGATGTAAATGTTTTGTAAGGCATAAGGTCCAAATTGCAGCAAGGTTTGCAAATAAAATAAATTAATTAAACAAGCCCAACAAATTGTGAAGTAATCGAATTATTTAATTTCCTCTTCTGTGATATTTGTAACGAATTTCTGAATACGGGTCAATAATGTTGCAGGAAAAACATTCCATGTCATCATAGCCCGTGTACACTGGGGTGGAAAAAACGTCTTTTAGCAGGCCGCAGTGGTCATATGCATGCCTATATTTATTTCACATTTCTATCTCGTATCCCTTTTATTGAATTTTAACGACGCTATATTAGGAGATGCCTTCGTCAATTATGGAATCTATGTGCAAAATTTCACGATTCTGTGCCCCCGCAGTGCGAGCTGTGCATGAAGTGTGTCATTTTATAAATAATGAGAATAAACCTCTACCTCTCTTATAAATTTAATGTTGGCAGGAAAGGTGCCAAGCCCATTCACTGAGATCATTTATGGGGCCAACCTTTGCGCGCTATCCAAAAAAGATGGCGGAGTAAGACCCATCGCTGTGGGTAATACTATCCGTCGTATGGCCTCCAAAATTTGTTGTCGTCACATTCTCCCGAAGCTTTCGGAAATATTTCAGCCCATTCAACTCGGTTTTGGCTCAAAGGGAGGTTGTGAGGCAGCTGTTCATGCGGCTCGGACCTTTCTTTTAAATAACGGAGGTGAAGTGCTGCTTAAAGTTGACATAAAAAATGCATTTAACTCTGTCGATAGGGGTGCTTTATTGACCCAAATTCGGGATATCTGCCCTGACATATATCCTTACCTTTGGCAATGCTATGGGCATCCATCAAAACTTTTTTTCAGAGAACACCCACTTATTTCCGCCATGGGTTGTCAACAGGGCGACCCTCTCGGTCCAGCTATCTTCAGTTTGGCCATCCATCCAATTATTTCCGGGTTACAATCAAAATTTAATGTATGGTATCTAGACGACGGTACGCTGGGGGGTGATGCGGCTTCCGTTCTCAGTGATTTTAAAACATTGACAGAAAATTTTAAAAAGATTGGCCTAGAATTCAATAGCTCCAAATGTGAGCTCCTTATTTTAGATTCTTTCCCAGAATCTGAAAAACCAGAATTAATTCAAAATTTTAATGTTTTGGCTCCCAATATTAAGTTACTGTCAAAGGAGTCGCTTCATCTTCTTGGAGCCCCAGTCTTAGACGAATCCATTCCTAGTTTCTTTGAGAAAAAGATTCAAAATTTTAATGACTCTTCAAATAGACTTTATGAAATTAATGCTCACTATGCATTTTTTATTGTTCGACTCTGCCTTTTCGTGCCAAAGTTTACCTATTTGCTCCGCAGTACGCACTTATTTAAATTTGATCACATATTAGATACTTTGGATAATATGATCAAAACGTCACTTTCCAAAATTCTAAATTGCAGTTTTTATGAAAACAAAGTGTGGTCTCAGGCCACCCTACCCGTGTGTTATGGTGGCCTAGGAGTGCGGAAAATTTCAAGCATATCAGTACCGGCGTTTCTATCCTCGGTATACAGTGTGGGCAACCTCGTCAGTTCTGTTTTGGACCCTTCTATTGGATCTGTTGAGGTTTCTTACCTGTCCGATGCTAGAGACGCCTGGCAGGCAGCTTGTCCAGGCACAAATATTCCGACCTTGAGTCACTCTCAGAGAGCGTGGGACAAGCCTCTTTGTGAAAAAACCTGGCAAAATTTATTTTCTAACTTTTCTATAGATACAGACCGCGCGCGCTTGTTAGCTGTCTCTCAGAGTGACTCAGGTCACTGGCTACAAGCTATTCCATCAACAAATACTGGAACAATGTTAGACCGTATAACATTAAGTCTGTGTATTTGTCTTCGTCTTGGTTGCAGGACCAATCAACCTCATCGCTGCCGCTGCGGAGATCTCGTCAACGAGCTCGGCCACCATGGGCTTTCGTGCTCTCTAAGTGCTGGTCGAATATCACGGCACTCGGCTATTAACGACATTATCCGCAGGGCTCTTGTTGTCGCTAACGTGCCTTCCGTACTGGAACCAGTCGGTATTGCGCGGGGCGATGGCAAGAGACCGGATGGTATGTCTTTGATCCCTTGGAGTGTCGGCAAGTCGCTGGTGTGGGATGCCACATGTGTCGATACACTCGCGCCATCTCACTTACCGGCGACTTGTAAAGCTGCAGGGGCAGCTGCGGCCAGTGCGGAAAATTCAAAATTCAAAAAATACGCATCGATTGGACCAAACTATATTTTTGTGCCTTTTGCGGTCGAGACCATGGGACCGTGGGGGTCCGAAGCTCGCCGTTTTGCTCGCATCTTGTCATCAAAATTGATCGAGACCTCCGGAGACCAGCGGGCGGGGAGCTTTTTCCGCCAACGCGTCAGCTTGGCTATCCAAAGAGGAAACGCTGCCAGCCTTCTGGGAACCCTGCCGTTAATCGGAAGCAGCGGCAGGCTTGAGGAAATTTTCTATATATAGATTGTATTTTGTACATATTTGTTGTAAATAAAGTATATACAGTTAAAAAAAAAAAAAAAAAAAAAAAAAATGAGAATAATATAGTCCGGTCAAATTAGACCAAAAATAGGAGTGAAGGTACAAAAGTTCGAACCCAGCCCAAATTTGGTAGTATTGTTCAAAACACTGTAATAAATTAAACCTAAAAAATTCTCATCGATCCGATACCTGGAAAAAAAATTATAAATTTACCGGACTAATACCGGCCAAATGCGAGTCAGACTCGCACAAGAAGGGTTCCGTACAGACGTTTCTTTTATGGGGGCCACGTTTTATTTTAATTACTTATTTGTTGTTATAGCGGCAATAGAAATACACATTATGTTTCAATTTCAACTGTCTACCTATTACGGTTCGTGAGATACAGCCCATTGACAGACAGACGGGGGGTGGGCGGACAGCAGGAAGCAGGAATTATAAATTTATTTTAACAAGCAAAATAACTTTGTAGTGGCATCAAAAATCGCGGGGTCGTTTTCAAATATTGTATCAAGTATCAGACAACTCTGCCGCGCGGCGTACAACAGCCAACTCTAATTAATGGCACTTGTTGAAATTGATGAACGATATCAAGACGAAGAACTTGTCACCCTCGTCCCGTCCCGGTGACGTTTGTGAGCGAGCCTTTTAATTAACGCCCCACTAAGCGCGTTTTTCAAATTAATTACATTTTAGGACAATCTTCATGTTTTACTTTCCAGTTTTATAGTCTAGTTATTTTTTATGTCTTTAAAGTTACCTTATGAGTTTTAAATTGTATGATAGTACATTGTATTACATGTGTCCAAATCAAAGAATTTAAAACGTCCAGAAGGATAGTCGCCTCTATGGGAACACGAAATAAACAAGCCATAATTGACAGTATTTAAAAGTAATAAGTTTAGGTAATTAAAAGTGACGAAATCGCAATACTTACACATGGAAGGTTAGTTTTTTAGTTTTTGAGTTTCTTGCCGGAGTCTTCTCAGTTTAAGTGTATTCCGAACCGGTGGTAAATTCAACTGTATGTACATAACGTTCATAAGTGCCTTACTAAGGCCTAAACTGAATAAATGACTTTTTGATTTTGATTTTGAGTTTTTCCTTGGTTTTTATAAGTGTTGTGACAGTATTATAATTTAATACGCAAGTTGAAATTTTTTATTTAATCAGTACAGCGTGTATGACGCGATGACAGCCGTGCGCAGTACGAACTGAGAGCGATTTGCTCAGGAGCCCCTCAAGCGGAGTGATATTAAATGTCATGCTTTAGTAAGGCGGACTATCCATCTGGGTAGAGGCACGATGCCGTATGAAAATCTTTGGTCCAAAGTTGGTCATTACAGACGCGACGGTATTAAGCGCGTGAGCCGTAGTCGAACGCGATAAGGGAGACGAGAGTGTAATGATCAATGCACATGCGTGTCATACGACGTCTCAATACACTTGCGAGGAAGAATGACTTATAGTATTTTAAATAGATTTTTTCATAATTATCAACCACACATTGAGAACGTTTACAAATATGGCGCGCAAGTATTTTTTTTTTGACAGCGGGGAGCTCTCAAACTATTTTACCCGTTTAAATTAAGAATGCTTGGTCTACACACATATCACTTGCAGTGAGGTACAAACTTATCATAATCGTGATTATACCTATCATAAAACTGTGCGGTAATGTAAAGTAAAAAGCACAAGTGCGTAATAAGCTGCATTAAGATATAAAAAACGGTGCAATACATGTCACTTTACGAGCGAGTGTGTTGAAAAATAATTTTATTCTGCTATTAATTTTCTTGTTAATGAGAAAATTTTGATGACAGATTTAAATGTCAAATATCAAATTAGCACCATGATTACATACAGCAAGAACGTAGAGAAAACAATAAACATTATTTGATAGAATGGATTAGGAGGAACTAAGTAAAGGGAATAGCGAAGTATTGAATAAGTACATTTTGGTAAACGCTGGAACAACGCACGCAAAAGCCTTTAAGCGCGTTGGTCCTGACAGTTGAACTTTAGTGTGTCTGGCAAACTGAGCCTGGCACTGGCAAATTGAGCCGGAACCCATTTATGACATGATACCAACTAGCATTTTAAATCCTCTGAAGTTTTTAGGTATCAAAATGTTTATATCCAGTATTTTTGTGGCGCTAAATCTTTTTTCACAGAGTAAGGACAATATGTCGTATATTTACTATGTGATGTGTATTTCATTCTGAACCTAGATTTTTTTATCTGTCTATATACAGGGTTATTTAAAGTGTATCTTTTTCTAGAATATATTTTAATATCTAATAATAATAGTAAAATATAATGCCATGTTATTTTGTGAGGAAACTTTAACTGCACTTTTATATTATTTTTTTATTAAGAGGGTTTTTTTTATTAATTTTATGTACAGCATTTTTATCTTAATATCTTATTGGGGTATGCCGGTTCCCTAGAATACTAAAAACATGTTTATAATATAACAAGTATTGACTGATTGATAAATGAAATATCAAAAAATTTATGAAAGCCGTGTGACGTGAAATGTTCCTAGATAATTATTTATTTTGATTTTATTTATAAGTATTATGTTCACTTACTTTTCTTAAGAGCTTAAGGATCATAATATATCATCTCGCAAATGTAATCAATTAACGAACGAATATTATTGCATAGTTCTAGTGAATGATACGAGCATACGTATTTATGATATCCGGCACGCAGTTTACGGTTAAAATACATTTTGTAATAAAACGCGTACTCTCCCGTGCGGCAATTAATAGCCGTGTGGTTGGCGTTTTGCGGAAAATATGAGTCGATCATTTATTTATTTGATACTATACTCTTTGATATCAAAATAAATATAGTTATTTTGTTTATTATACTCAAATAATCATAAGCCACAATATAATATTCCTTCAGTTAAAAAAACTTAAAAATGGTTTTTATATTACGTATCAAAGTATAAATTTACCGGTAAAATATGCTTCGGCGTAGCACCAATTGCTATGCGATTGTAGCAGATGCTACGAAATTTTGTAGACTTTCCGTAGCGATTTCGTAGCAAGCTTTCGTAGGTCGTAGACCGCAAATAATTTTAGCTTAAAGTAATGATATATTTTTTACCAACTGTTGAAGCAGATTATCTTTTAATAAATTACTAAAATCATTGAATTTTCAAGCTCTATAAATTCATAATTTGTGTGAATCTTTGTTTATTGCATAGATTATACTTTCATAAGAAAAACTCCATATACTCGTACTAAAATAAACTAATATGGAATAATTTTATTTCATAAAAATAGGTACTTGCACGGGTCAAATCGTGATCTTCGTAAAATAAGAAAATACCTATTATCATTAAATGGAAATTTGTGGAAAATAATATTTATAAGAAACCTCGCTAGTTCAGTCACTATAAAGTATAAGAGATCTAATAGTAATAGATTCGATAAATGTGGCTTTTCTCATTTCCAAACTTTTGATTTAGTAAAATTGTGTATTTTTTTACTTCTTTATGAGTTTTCTTAGTACGTACTCTCTATTTTTAGTAATATTTGTCAAATATAAAATTCCTAACAACTTCAAAAGGTTTTTTTCCACCTAAAACACCCTAACCAACCATTATTAATATTTTTACATCATAATTAAATTCCCACTTACCGCGACAATTCTCGGGATAAACTTTCTTGTGTACGGCGACGTGGTCCCGACGTTGGGACGGGTTTGTCACTGACCACAGCCTGGGGGTGTCGGCTTTATATACAGCCTGGTGTTTGAGGGGCGGGGGCGCGGGGAGGGGCGGGGCCTCGGCGCGCAACCCCCGCCAGGCTCCTCCCCATTTTGACAGAGCCTGCTTACGTCACGCTTGACGTCACGAAGTTTATTGAATGAGTTTCTTTATTATTTGGGGGTAGGTTTATTATTGAGACGATTTTAAATGTCTTTTAATAAGCCAGCGAGTCGGTCAATAAGTCTTTTAGATAAATTGCTATTCTTACAGTCGTTTACGGGACGATTAAATCTGAAATAGGTGTACTTCAACTATGCTCCTTGATTTGCTTGCTGCGTGTCCGATTTATGTAGACTAGAGGTACAACAATAAACTAAATAAGAGTACATTGAAGTAGTTTCAAGTAACTTAAGATAAGTATAAAGGGAAATGAATACTTAAATTTCAGTTCAAAAGGCTATCTCACTCTACAACCTTCAAATCAAATATTTTTGACTTATCGAGTTAAAGCAGAATTGTTGATAATACTAAAAATATTTTGATGCCCATATAGGGCTTTCCATAGACACTTATTCCATTAGAATTCTCATGCGACAGAATTACACCAGTGTATATCCGAACTTGCACAATTAACACTTATTCAATGACAATATTTCGATCGTCTAGACGTGGGCTCAGTCAAGCAGAGCGAGCACTTGAAACGATCCAAGTTCGGGAATTCCAATTTACGTTCCAGAAGAGTTTACAAACATTTCCTAACTCAAATCTACCTTGGTATTAGGAAAAATTAATTAACTTAGGAGACACTTTGCTCCGAGTTCAAGAACATGGCTTACGTAATATTTGAATATTGAAAAAGTAACCAGTGATATATTACAAAAATTAAAACACTCGACTCGACAAAAAGTGAACTAAATCTAGATATATAAAATTCAAAGTCCTGACTGACTGACTGATTGATATATCAACGCACAGCCTAAACCACTGGTCCTAGAGACATGAAATTTAGAGGGTATATTCTTTGTGAAGAGTAGTTATCCACTAAGAAAGGGTTTTTCGAAATTCCACCCCTAAGGGGGTAAAATAGGGGATGAAAGTTTGTATGAAAGTCCGTCAGTTTTGAAGTTAGGATCTCTGCGTTTTTACTAATTCCACCCTCGAAGCGGGATGAAGTTGTTTTGTTTTATTTTATTGTTGTAGAAAAATATGTCATTTGTTTCCTGTTGCAGAAGCTAGTTGTTCATATTTTTGCATTACAAATTAACGAAGTGTGACTGTATCTAAGTTGAAATAGAATATTGGAAACAAAGAAGAAGCAACCCTAAAATATTTAATTATTAATAAAAAGTGTCATGCATTTAACGAGTTATGTGGGAACATAGTATGGAGCAATAAACTTCAATTGTAACTGACGACTAACGGGCGGCGCCACGCGTGTTTACTATGTATAGAAGTATTTTTGATTGTGTCTTATCATACCGGGTGGAGATTACAAGATAGCATATTTTCGAAACCTATTTTGGGTTGGTCATGGTGAACAACTTTTACACAGAATTCTCAAATTTCGTTTCTTACTTTACATGTTCTATCAATCCTTGCTCAATCATAAGGTATGAAAAAATCCCATACGAGATATTTGGCCAATAGTTCGAGTGTGAGATTGGTAGCTTTCACCGGACTTAAACTCTGGGAAGTAAACAAAAGCTGAAATTGCAAAAGGAGTTTTCTTCCGCGGACGCTCGGACTGTGGAATGAGCTCCCCGCCGTGGTTTGCCGAATGGAGTACGGCATGGGGTTCTTCAAAAAGGGTTTGAAGAGATTTCTTCAGGGTCGGCAACGCGCGAGTGATACCCCTGGTGTTGCGGCGTCCATAGGCTACGGTAACTGCTTACCATCAGGCGAGCCGTATGCTGGTTTGCCACCTTAGTGGTATAAAAAAAAAATAAGAATGTCCCAGGATACTGCTATTGCTTGGTATATTTATACATACAGTACTTTTCAGCTTATTAAATACTTTTAGAACTACTTTCAGAGTACGACAGAGGAAAAAAAATATAGTATGGGAGTCGCGGGCGAATCCTATGTCTAAAAGTAAACAATACAAATGATGATTCGCACAAACGATCAGCACCAATTAGCGTCAGTAGTTAAACGCAGGTTTAGTGCCGTTTTTACATGAAACTTAACTGCTATTACTTACTCGGACTTTATTGATACCATACTCTTATGTATCTTAATTGACTCAGGGCTGTTGAAGATAAGTATTTTTTATCTAGATTTTTCAACTAATCCTAATTATAAATAAATAATATCCTTCCTGAGACATTCCTCACACACGGTCATCTGATCCCAAACTAAGCAGAGCTTGTACTATGGAAACCAGATAACTGATATAATACATATCACAGATATACATCTAAATAGATAGCCCAGGTGTATATACTTCGCGTGCCAAAATCTGTGCAAAAATGAGGCACAATGTTCTTCTTTTGAAACTGTTTCGCGCGAACAGATAGCCGCCCGCCGGTACTAGCGCTATGACCATCATTTTCTGTTTCGTCATTACGTAATTAGACCCCTCAAGCGTCGCCATACTGGTACAAATGATCAGGAAATTTGTGCCAGTATCTCCCGGTCTATGAGTTTTTTTTTTTTTTTTTTTTACTGTTTATAGGCCTGTGTTGACCGCAATCTCACCATGGTAAGTGATGATGCTGCCGAAGGTGGTAAGCACACAAAGCCTAGAAGAACTGGCTCTCAAGTGCAGCTGTCGGAACACACCGAAAGGTGCTTGGCGAGAGATTTTCAACTTGAGGGTGGTAGCCAGCCAGGCGGGTACTACAAACCCACCACCGTGCTATGGTTTCCTCACGATGTTTTCCTTCACCGAAAACTTCAAGCTCATTGTAGGATTCGAACCCGGGACCTTCGTCTTGGTATCCGACATCACTACCACTGAGCTCTCATTGCCTTAAAACTGAGTAAATTGTTTTATTTGATTTGTTTTCATATCCTACAGTTATAAAAGGCTTGTCCTCACTGTTCTATCAAGGCAAAGCCTACACCCTGAAATTGTAGAGGTACACAAGTTCATTTTAAGGTACCTACTAAGAAAACTTTAAAAAAGGGGATCGTGTATAGAAAGCATTTAACAATGTGCCGAGCCAAGTTCATCCCTCAACATGTTGTCCCTCGATTACCGATAGTCACCTTGAACATCCAAATCGGTTGTAATCAAATATATCGGATACATGTACAAACATGACCTGTTGACATTACAGATTAGAGACATCACTCCACCCCCGCACACAAGCACAAGCGCACACACACGCATACACGTTTTTATGTACGCACCTAATATTCAAAATCATTTAGGCAAATATGGAGTGCGCCTTTTGGAGAGGTTTGTTTAGAATATATTGGTTTGATTTTGCGTTTGTTGCAAGGTCGAATGGGATGGTTGCATTTGTTCAGGTAAACAATTTAGATTGACGGGCCAGTTGGCGCAGATGGTTAAGGTTCACCTTACGCGCCGCAGGTCGTGGGTTCGATTCCCACACAGGACATGCATTTGTGTGCATGAACATATCTGTAGGTCCAGAGTCTGGGTGTAATTATGTATTATAAGTATGTATTTACAAACAAAAAGTAGTATATGTATTTTATCAGTTATCTGGTTTCCATAGTATAAGCTCTGCTTAGTTTGGGATCAGATGACCATGTGTGAGGAATGTCCCAGGATATTTTTTATTATTATTTATATTATATATATGTTATAAAGGTCTTCCCGCACCATTGCTTTAAGACATTTCTAGAAATCAAAAAAATTCTTTGTCTGGAGTCAACTTGGCCGTAATATCATAACAACGTTATATCTTTCATATCAGTGTTCCTTATATCGAGCGTAGTGACAAATACACCTTCTCAGGCAGCTATGAATAGTCTGATTCTAATATTCTTAAACCGGTTCGGAAAGTTGCATTTGCTGAGAAGAGCCGGCAATAAACGCAATTACTCTTATCAAAACAAGCTACATGCCTGTAACCTCTTTATTTACAACAAATATGTACAACATACAATCTATAAATAGAAAATTTCCTCAAGCCTGCCGCTGCTTTCGATTAACGGCAGGGTTCCCAGAAGTCTGGCAGCGTTTCCTCTTTGGATAGCCAAGCTGACGCGTTGATGGAAAAAGCTCCCCGGCCGCTGGTCTCCGGAGGATTCGATCAATTTTGATGACAAAGTGCGAGCAAAACGGCGAGCTTCGGACCCCCACGGTCCCATGGTCTCGACCGCAAAAGGCACAAAAATATAATTAGGTCCAATCGATGCGTATTTTTTGAATTTTGAATTTTCCGCACTAGCCGCAGCTGCCCCTGCAGCTTTACAAGTCGCCGGTAAGTGAGATGGCGCGAGTGTATCGACACAAGTGGCATCCCACACCAGCGACCTGCCGACACTCCACGGGATCAAAGACATACCATCCGGTCTCTTGCCATCGCCCCGCGCAATACCGACTGGTTCCAGTACGGAAGGCACGTTAGCGACAACAAGAGCCCTGCGGATAATATCATTAATAGCTGAGTGTTGTGATATTCGACCAGCACTTAGGGAGCACGAAAGCCCATGGTGGTCGAGCTCGTTGACAAGATAAAACAAGCTTAGATTAATTCATTACATAACATACATTCTGGCCTTACTGATAACAACAGTGTGTTCCGGCGGTAAAAACTACGAAGTAAATAATTGGACTGTTTTACAAAAACCTTAAACCGACTTCAAAGTACACTAAGAAGTAATCAAATCCTAATCTGATGACGATGGGACTAAACGGGAAGTTTACCCTTTCAAATAAAAAAATAATTTTCCAAATCGGTTAATAAATTACGGAGTTATGAGGTAACAAACATAAAAAAAAAATATTACAATCGATTGAGAACCTTCTCCTTTTTTTGAAGTCGGTTAAAAATAGTAACTTCAAAAGAAGATTAAAATAATCATAATGCGATGCAACCTGTTGTAAGTACCTAATAAACACAAATATTATTTACACCTACCTTGCAATTTGAGATAAGCCGATACATTATCATTCGCCATTACTGCCACACAAAGGCAAGTGCGAATTAACATTAAAAAATACTAAAATATCTCTTGGCTTATAGATGCAATCGGCACGTTAATACATCGGTAGTTTTGGGTTCCGTATCTATTAAGTTACGTTTATATTTTCTGTCTGTTTGTCTGCCCTGGCTATTTTTTCTCGGTTTTTTTTATACTATGTCGGTAAACAGGCATACGGCCCGCCTGATGGTAAGCGGTTACCGTAGCCATATGGACACTTGTCTTTTCTAAAAATTCCAGGCAATGACTGTGTAAGTATTTCTCAGTTAACCTACTTTGAATTTAATCGTTTTAACGACAATACATTCATTTTGCAACCAGTAGATGAGGTAACCGTGTCTAGAATTATTACTAGCATATCAACCAATGCCCAAGGTGCAGATGGTATCATACAGAGTATGATACTGCTTACTTTGCCGAAGACTTTAGGTGTAATAACATCCATTGTTAATAAGTCCATTCAAAACGGTATATTCCCGGATATCTGGAAGGAAGCCATCATTAAGCCAATACCTAAAACCAATGACCCTATAGAAATGAAGGATCTCAGGCCAATAAGCATATTACCTTTCATGTCAAAGATCATTGAAAAAATAGTATGCATACAACTTACAGAATATTTGAATGCTAATAATATCTTGCCTCTAAAACAATCTGGTTTCCGGGCGGGCCGCAGTACAGCGACAGCGTTGCTAGATGTGTTTGATGATATTCTTGCTGCGCAAGATGTTGGAGAGGGAACTATCCTCGTGTTATTAGATTTTTCTCGCGCTTTCGATAGTATTAATACCACCCTACTAATTTCCAAGCTTGCGTACTATGGCATCGAAGGCACTACTTTAAAATGGTTTACCAGTTACCTGACTGGCCGTACGCAAAGAGTTGAGCTATGTTGTAGTGATGGTAATAGAAAATATTCAAGTATCTCCCCGGTGACTCTAGGTGTTCCGCAAGGTTCTATCCTGGGGCCTATTTTGTTTATTTTGTACAGTGCAGATATTATTCGGTCCATCCAAAATTGCAAATATCATTTGTATGCGGATGACCTTCAAATTTATATATCATTTAAGCCTTGTGACATGCTAACAGCGGTGAATAAACTTGAAGAAGATTTAGAGCAAATAGCCGAGTGGTCAAATCAAAATAGTTTAGTTTTTAACCCCAATAAATCAAAATTTCTTGTAATGGGGTCAAAAAATCTCATAGACCGTATTAATAGCCTAAAGTCTACGATTAGAATAGGGCAAAAAGATATAGAGCAAGTTTCAGAAGCCAGAAACTTAGGCGTTTTAATGGATGGCAGGGTTAGGTTTGAAAACTATGTACTGGAGACGGTGAAAAACTGTTACTACAGATTGAAAGTTTTATACCAGGTTCGCCAATATCTGAGCGTAGAGCTAAGCATTTACTTTTGTGAATCCTTAATTTTATCTAAACTTAATTACGCAGATACAGTTATCGGTGAGTGCCTTTTATCCCGTACTAGGAAATTAATACAACGTATTCAGAATTCCTGTGCTCGTTTCTGCTTCCCTATTCCTCGAAGAGCTCACGTAACTCCGTACCTTAATCGAAGTAAGCTGATGAATATGGAGTCACGACGACAGCTTCATTTTGCCTGCTTACTCTTCGGTACCATTAAAAGCCAAAATCCACTGTATCTGTATGAGAAGGTAAATTTTTCACAGCGACCAGTAAGAGAAGCCTCTCGCATTGCATGTCCAAGTCACAGGACAGCTGCATTTCGTGGTAGTTTTCGGTATGCTGCCACGAAATGCTGGAATAATATCCCACCACCGATCAGGAATTTAAATTCCAGAATATCATTCCAAAGTCATTACAAACAGCATCTTCTTGGCATGCAAAAGGTCTAATTCCCTTCTCATACATACCTAAAAAAATCTTGTTTCTTATTATTATTTTTTATTATTATACTATTATCAATGCATTTTTGTATCTTTCTGGATCGCGTCGTCTCAATGTGTATTACTATTTATGTACATTAACCATGTATTATTATGTGTTATATTTGTCTATTTAGTATATTTTTGTTATTTATATATACTTATATGTAGTATGTTATATTATAAGTATTTTATTGATAGTATTTTATATTATCCACCTTCTGGTTCCCACTGAAAACCAGCGTCGTAGCCTTGCGCTGCGACATTATGCTGAGGGGGAGGCCGTTTCAGCTCAATAGATTATTACATAGGTTAAGCGATTGTTGTTTTATATTGTTATTTTTTATTTTCTTGTGTTATGTGTTTTTTGTTTTCTTTTTAAGATTTTGGGCTGAATAAATGCTTTCTATTTCTATTTCTATTACTTGCAATACACGGGGCATCGCTCACGCGTTACCGACCCTTCCCCCCTCGCCTATGAGCTCTGGCTCGCTTACTCACGCGCAGGAACACAACATATGTAGTTATTTTTCTGCGGTATTCTGTAAGGTGGAGGGCACTCAGTCGAGCTGATCGCCGAGCGAATAAGCACTATGCTCTATCTCTCTTTAATACTCTACTCCACTGTTTAACATAGGCACTACTATCTGCGTGGTTCAAGCCGTTTTATTTAACTACTAAGATAGCAAACACCCACCTGCAGGGCTATTTTAAAACGCTCGGATTCGATATCGGAAACGGATTAAGAAATTTCCGAGGCGAATTTCAGCAATTGCTATTTTAATTTCCGAAAACTTTTAGATGAATCGAATTGATATTTCCGTAACGAAACATAAAAAATATTCGAATTCGGAAATTAAAAAAGCAATTGCGGTATATCGCCTCGGTAGTTTTTGAATCCGTTTCCGATATCGAATCCGAGCGTTTTAAAATACCCCTGCTGATGGCAAAAGGTTACAACTGACGAGTTGTCGACATTAAAAAACTAATTTAGATACTAATTTCATTAGTTACAGTAAGGTAGTAGGTACATAAGAAGTTGACAATAATTATGTGATATCGTTAATTTCCTCAAATTTTGTAGAATGCATAAATCTAAATAGATAACGCAAGTCCCTCCTACCGTACGAAAGCCAAGCGTGTAACTTTTACCTACCATAATGTCAAAAGATTGATTTAGTTAGGTTGGCATTAGATTTTTAATGTGAAAATGAAGCTATCCTATTTGTCAGCTAAAAACATCCCTCGCTACACATCTCTGGTGGACATGCAGCCTTATGCGAGTTCCTTGTCCGCGCGAAACAGTTTCAAAAGAAGAGCATTGCTCTCCCTTTTTACACAGATTTTGACACGCGAAGTACATACACAGGGACAATGTATGACTATCGATTGTAATCGTAGGCTTGTAATAAACTAGACTATAATTATAACACTAGTATTATCTTATGCGGAATTCATTGGAAACCGCTTTTGTTGATAAATATTTACTAATCATCAATCTATAAATATTACTCCATCTACTAAATATATCCCATAAATAAATAAATTAACCCAAAGTCACACATATTTTTTACTGTGAAAAGGCTTGTACATGTACAGTAGTACCCAACTGATATGGCTTACCGGTGTACCTGCGCAGAAGATACATTTTCAAAGTGCGGGAACCGCTATTGGTCGGCAGCTGCCGCCATGTTAGCGCGCGCCGTGCGGAGGGGCGTCACTTGCGAGTGAGACGGAACTAACAGCTGCTGTGTATTATAAACCTTATAGTAGTGATCTAAGGTTGATTGTAAGTTCTTTCGTTAATTTTCGGGCCATACTTTCTTTTCTGTGCGAACGAAGATTCACGACGCGCCATATCAGCTGGGTATACTGTTCTACAATCTCACCATGGTAAGTGATGATGTGGTCGAAGGTGGTAAGCACACAAAGCCTACAAGAGAACTGGCAAAAAACTGGTGGTAAATTCACCTACCAACATAGCGTTCATAATTGCCTTACCAGGGCCTAAACTGAATAAATTACTTTGATTCTGATTTGATATTGGCTCTTAAGTGCAGCTGTCGGAACACCGATAGATGCTTGGCGACTGACTTTCCACTTGAGGGTTGTAGCCAGCCAGGCGGGTACTACAAACAACCCTACCACCGTGCTAGGGTTTTTCACGATGTTTTCCTTCACCGAAAGGTTAAGTTCGTTGAACGAAGGACCTGAATTAGATTTTTTTACAAGCTTTTATTTAACTTACAATGAACTGACAGCGTCAATCTTGACGTATCAAAATTTTTTCAGAATCATAATTTTAATAATTTAATATTAATATAATTCGTTTTGTTTCAGATCTGCGGTCGGCGCGCGCTGCCCATATCCAGCCGGGATATGGGCAGCGCGCGCCTCCAGCGCGGTGATCTGCCGCCTCCAGCGCAGCATCCCTTCCTGCTCGGCTCTGGGCAGTCTTCATCATCCGTCCGAAGATCGTAGGATTGTTTAGTTTTTGTGTTTGTGTAATACCTATATGCTCCCTTTGGGCGTACGTATTGGCCCTGGTACCAGTTCGGACCCACAACCTTGTAGCCAGGCAAGTGACACATCGCGAGAAAATTTATTAAAATGTGAGCAGTGTCCGGAACCTCGATATTTTCGTGGCAACCGTGGGTTAAAAATTCATGTCGGAAAGGTACACAAACCTATTCCAAACCTTATCCATCAAACCGGCTCCACCAATTCGGACGTATATATTTCGGCTCCAAATTCTTCTTCTACTGACCTCCCGTTTTCGCAACTAATTTGTTCGCTAAAGAATAATGTCCCGGTATTAAAGCGAATCCCACGCGGAGCACGTATCTGCGTGGCTTCAGCTTTAAGTGTATGTATAGACAAAATTCTCAGTATAAATTCATTAAGTGCTTGGGAAGACCTGCTTACTTTTTCGTACAGAGTGCTGCATGTCCCTAGTCGCCAGAAAAATGAGATTTCTCTCACACAACAAATTAAAAATAACTGCTCAATATTAGACTCAAGTGATAATATTATTCCAAATTTTCCCAAAATTAAAAAAAAAATATAATCAGGCAAACACTATCAGGAAAATCGAAACTAAAGCGAACGATGGCGATTTCAAGGGGGCAGCACATCTGCTATTTTCGAGTGATGTTGTCGCTGCAGACACACCTGAAACCCTGTCTGCTTTAGAATCAAAACATCCATCTCCGCTTTCAAATATAAACCTCCCGGATCCCCCATCTTTAGACCAAAATTGTCTAAATTGTAACGCCCAAGATCTTTTGAGTGTCATTATGTCATTTAAACCTGGTTCTGCTGGCGGCCTCGACGGTTTTACACCACAGCATTACAAAGATCTTGTCTGTGGTGCCGCCGGAGACGCTGGTACCAAATTATTATCAAAATTAACCTCTCTTATAAATTTAATGTTGGCAGGAAAGGTGCCAAGCCCATTCACTGAGATCATTTATGGGGCCAACCTTTGCGCGCTATCCAAAAAAGATGGCGGAGTAAGACCCATCGCTGTGGGTAATACTATCCGTCGTATGGCCTCCAAAATTTGTTGTCGTCACATTCTCCCGAAACTTTCGGAAATATTTCAGCCCATTCAACTCGGTTTTGGCTCAAAGGGAGGTTGTGAGGCAGCTGTTCATGCGGCTCGGACCTTTCTTTTAAATAACGGAGGTGAAGTGCTGCTTAAAGTTGACATAAAAAATGCATTTAACTCTGTCGATAGGGGTGCTTTATTGACCCAAATTCGGGATATCTGCCCTGACATATATCCTTACCTTTGGCAATGCTATGGGCATCCATCAAAACTTTTTTTCAGAGAACACCCACTTATTTCCGCCATGGGTTGTCAACAGGGCGACCCTCTCGGTCCAGCTATCTTCAGTTTGGCCATCCATCCAATTATTTCCGGGTTACAATCAAAATTTAATGTATGGTATCTAGACGACGGTACGCTGGGGGGTGATGCGGCTTCCGTTCTCAGTGATTTTAAAACATTGACAGAAAATTTTAAAAAGATTGGCCTAGAATTCAATAGCTCCAAATGTGAGCTCCTTATTTTAGATTCTTTCCCAGAATCTGAAAAACCAGAATTAATTCAAAATTTTAATGTTTTGGCTCCCAATATTAAGTTACTGTCAAAGGAGTCGCTTCATCTTCTTGGAGCCCCAGTCTTAGACGAATCCATTCCTAGTTTCTTTGAGAAAAAGATTCAAAATTTTAATGACTCTTCAAATAGACTTTATGAAATTAATGCTCACTATGCATTTTTTATTGTTCGACTCTGCCTTTTCGTGCCAAAGTTTACCTATTTGCTCCGCAGTACGCACTTATTTAAATTTGATCACATATTAGATACTTTGGATAATATGATCAAAACGTCACTTTCCAAAATTCTAAATTGCAGTTTTTATGAAAACAAAGTGTGGTCTCAGGCCACCCTACCCGTGTGTTATGGTGGCCTAGGAGTGCGGAAAATTTCAAGCATATCAGTACCGGCGTTTCTATCCTCGGTATACAGTGTGGGCAACCTCGTCAGTTCTGTTTTGGACCCTTCTATTGGATCTGTTGAGGTTTCTTACCTGTCCGATGCTAGAGACGCCTGGCAGGCAGCTTGTCCAGGCACAAATATTCCGACCTTGAGTCACTCTCAGAGAGCGTGGGACAAGCCTCTTTGTGAAAAAACCTGGCAAAATTTATTTTCTAACTTTTCTATAGATACAGACCGCGCGCGCTTGTTAGCTGTCTCTCAGAGTGACTCAGGTCACTGGCTACAAGCTATTCCATCA
This sequence comes from Polyploca ridens, assembly GCA_951394255.1. Classification (NCBI taxonomy): domain Eukaryota; kingdom Metazoa; phylum Arthropoda; class Insecta; order Lepidoptera; family Drepanidae; genus Polyploca; species Polyploca ridens. The sequence continues at coordinate 203,168 of OX596263.1, forward strand.
ACAAATACTGGAACAATGTTAGACCGTATAACATTAAGTCTGTGTATTTGTCTTCGTCTTGGTTGCAGGACCAATCAACCTCATCGCTGCCGCTGCGGAGATCTCGTCAACGAGCTCGGCCACCATGGGCTTTCGTGCTCTCTAAGTGCTGGTCGAATATCACGGCACTCGGCTATTAACGACATTATCCGCAGGGCTCTTGTTGTCGCTAACGTGCCTTCCGTACTGGAACCAGTCGGTATTGCGCGGGGCGATGGCAAGAGACCGGATGGTATGTCTTTGATCCCTTGGAGTGTCGGCAAGTCGCTGGTGTGGGATGCCACATGTGTCGATACACTCGCGCCATCTCACTTACCGGCGACTTGTAAAGCTGCAGGGGCAGCTGCGGCCAGTGCGGAAAATTCAAAATTCAAAAAATACGCATCGATTGGACCCAACTATATTTTTGTGCCTTTTGCGGTCGAGACCATGGGACCGTGGGGGTCCGAAGCTCGCCGTTTTGCTCGCATCTTGTCATCAAAATTGATCGAGACCTCCGGAGACCAGCGGGCGGGGAGCTTTTTCCGCCAACGCGTCAGCTTGGCTATCCAAAGAGGAAACGCTGCCAGCCTTCTGGGAACCCTGCCGTTAATCGGAAGCAGCGGCAGGCTTGAGGAAATTTTCTATATATAGATTGTATTTTGTACATATTTGTTGTAAATAAAGTGTTCGGTTAACATTCGAATATAAAAAAAAAAAAAAAAAAAAAAAAAAAAAAAAAAAAAAAACTTACAATGTATGTATGTTTGTTTGTTCGGGTGGAATCTTGCATGTAGAATTTCACCCACTTCCAGTGGTCGGATTGGCTTGATATTTGGTATATATTAGTGTATTGGATGACAATGCAAGTACAGACAACAAAAAGTACAATCACTCAAAAAAAGCTTATATTAAAAATGATTTTTTTTAACAATTTATTAATAAGGATTTCTTCTTTCAGAAAATTTTCCTGTGTCTACAATTTGTAAATTATAAAATAACCCTTGTGACGTAACCGTGTGACACCCTATATAAAAATAATAAAATTGTCTCTACAAATAACGAGCAAACCAAATAAAAACGTCTAGTATATGCCAAAAATGTAAAGTGACGTAGATCGTAAATTGGCATTGATAAGGTTGTTATCAATAGATATAGCGTAACTTATCGATTGTTATCAATGACCGGTTGATCGCGATTCTCCCAACTATTGCGAATTTGTGCGCTAGAGTGGACGCGTGACCAGTTCTGAGGCAGGTGAGATGTTTCTTTAAATATTTAAGGATTTTTACTTCAGAGGATGTGCAAGGACATTGCGTGAGAGGCTGTAGACGTTTGTTATTTATTATTATTGTTGATACATCATAAACACAGATATACATCTAAATAGATGCCGCGAGTGTATGTACTTCAGGTGTCAAAATCTGTGCAAAAATGGGGCGCAATGTTCTTCTTTTGAAACTGTTTCGCGCGGACAAGGAACTCGCATAAGGCTGCATGTCTACCAGAGATGTGTAGCGACGGATATGTTTAGCTGATAAATATAATAGCTTCATTTTCATGTTAAAAATCGAATGCCAGCCTAACTAAATCAATCTTGTGACATTATGGTAGGTACAAAAAAAGTTACACGCTTGGTTTTCATACGGATGGAGGGACTTGCGTTATCTATTTAGATTTATGGCTATAAATTTGTGTTGACAGATAATGCAATTCTTTACTTGGAATATTGATTGTATTTCGTAAGTCTCTGGCAGCTGATAATCCACAGTCTATTTTATCCTTGAAAAAACAGCTTCAAAATGGGTCCTTTGTGATCAATATTGAGAGTTTCTAAGCCCTTGATGAATCTTCATAGCAAAACGGCAATCAGGCTTTAATTAGTTGTTGGATGGTGCCTACATTGTTTAAATACAATAGAATAAAGTTTTCTGAATTCGCGTCAATATATTATTATGCACGTATATCTATTGGCTCCAATCCTCTTATTTCTGTGGCTCCAGCCTCTGGTTTCTGTGGCTCTAGCCTCTAATTTCTGTGGCTCCAGCCTCTAATTTCTATTGCTCCAGCCTCTAATTTCTGTGGCTCCAGCCTCTAATTTCTATTGCTCCAGCCTCTGATTTCTATGGCTCCAGCCTATGATTTCTGTGGCTCCAGCTATTACAACATTCATGAAATACTAAGTAATATTTTATTACCACCAAAATGTTTTCAGTGTTTGTGATCTATATTATACACTTCATTATATGCCAACGAACATTCTTTTTCGTATTTATTTCCACTTCGCTGGTCTTGTAAAATCTAAAATGGGCCATCTTTGTTTTTGTTTGTTCCCGTAGCTGCCGAAACTTTTCACGATTTTGTGTTTTTCTGTCATCTGCATTTAATTGTCCTAACTTAAAGTTTATAACAGCTATTTAAATCGAAATGAATTATTATACACATAAATAATAACAAATAAAAGTTTAAATTTAAACTTCATTATTAAAATACATGTTGGCGTGGGGGTTTGATACCCTGCTACTCAATAGGTCGTGAGTTTATTCTAAGATAAACATTTGTGTGCATGAATATGTCTGTTTGCCCTGAGACAAGGTGCAGTACTTATCTATAAAATTACATTTAAAAAATTATATAGTATATCAGTTATCTTGTTACCATAGTACAAGCTCTGCTTCAAAATCAAAATCAAAATCAAAAAGTCATTTATTCAGTTTAGGCCTTAGTAAGGCACTTATGAACGTTATGTACATACAGTTGAATTTACCACCGGTTCGGAATACACTTAAACTGAGAAGACTCCGGCAAGAAACTCAGCAAGGTTTTTTTTTTGTGGAAGATCTTTTAATTTAATATTACAGCTTTTTTCCCAAATACTTATACAATATAGGTAGCGTGCTTAGGTTGCGTGCGATCAGATGTGTGTGAGGAATTTCCTAGAATATTATTATTAATAATATTTGTTGTATCTTACTTCCTACTATATCCTATCCTTCTCTATATCCTAACTCCTTACTAGAATCCGAACCAAGCTTAATGGCGGCTGTGAAGTGCGCTGCGAGCCGGCTTTGCGCAGGTACAGTCATCTCGAATGTACCGCGTATCTTCGTTTTCGCTACTGCGCAGCGTTCCACGCCTAATATCACAGCCGCCAATAAGTTTGACTCAGTCTGTAACTATTATCATAAATGCAAAATTTGTATATATGAATGTTTGTTACTCTCTCACGCAAAAACTACTGACCGTATTTGGATGAAATTTGGTACACCGATAGAATATGTTCTGGATTAACAAATAGGATACTTTTTATCCCGGGAAAACATACGATTCCTCGGGAACAGCTTGTCAAAAGTATATTACTTGCTCTACAATCACATATGTTCCGTGTCAACAAGGCAAGAGCAATTTAACACCACATTGTTCAACCGTCACAGTGAACCCTCAGTCACACCTGGCGCAGTCTGATTGATACACTATGCTCTAATCGCCGACTAATCGCCTAATGATCGCTCGAAATTGCTTCAGGCTCCTGTTGTAGATCCTCCTGTGTCTACATTGTACGTGTCATGTGAATGAATGGTTTTTAATTCATTCAGTGATCATACTCCTATGCAAAGCAGTTTTATTTAGAGTTCTTTAAAACTAAAACAAACAAAAACCAGTCAGTTGTGTGTCGTTCTATTAGTGTTTTGCACATAACTAAACAATATCATGTGTATCGACATTTTTGGATTATTTTTAACCCAATGAGCTCCAGGCAATGATACCCCACCTGTTGCACGCTTGCAATACCAGGAGTATCACACGTACTTTGCCGACGCGACGGCGACTGCAAAAATCTCTTCGTACTTCCATACGAAAATCACGGCGCGGAGCTCATTCACACAAAAATGTTACCTATCTAATTGTATAGACAGGAATTAAAAATAATGTCTGGTATTTGAGTAATCAAGGTTTATCAGTGTTATCTTGCGATTAGAGCTCGCTTCACGCCATTGACCGAGGCGATTAGATTGTATTCGCCGATTATACGTAATCAAAGTGGTTATAAATCTATTAAGCAGCCCAAAAAACCCAGGTCCTGATTCCATACCTAAAGGGTTAAACGGAGCATTATTGTTGTCACTCTCTATCTGTCCGTAAGTCACAGCTCTTCTGTTGGTAAACGCAAAGAGTTAGCAGAGCTTGTGCTGTGGAAATCAGGTGATCTATTAAACATTTCAGCATTAACTCCTTTCTAATCTTAACATTCTCCAGTCATTCCGCCCATCCGTCTTCCATTTCCATTTTCTTTTCATCAGCTCATGTTCCACTGCAAAGCACGGGCCTCCTTTCACAAATGAGGGTGAAAATAAAACCTTATATTTCAGGTCATCATGGGAGAATTGCAGAGGTACACGTTTGCTGACGTCGCCACCAGGAATGGGCGAGGCAACATGCCTCTCTGGCTGGTCTACAAAGACTCCATCTACGACCTGTCCAGGTATTCTGATGAGGTAAGTTTGGTCTTTTGTTTACAATTCCTGTCTCCTGAAACACAGTTTTACCTGGCTCCTGAAACAAAGTTTTACTAGTTCGGGAGCCTATGGATTCAAAAATAAGCTGTAATGTTGTATGCCAATAAATGAATTATTATTATTTAGATGAATTATTTTTATTAGATGAATTATTATTATTAAATGAATTATTATTATAATTCCTGACATAGAGAGCGCTATCTTCTATCATAAAGTTTATTGCTCATAGATGCTCCTTACAGAATACCGCAGCCAAATAACATTGTGTTCCTGCGCGTGAGTAAGGTCGCCAATGCTCATTGGGGAGTGGTGAAGGGGCGGTAACGCGTGAGCGATGCCTCGTGTGTTACAAGCGCCCTTAAGGCTACGTTAACCGCTTACCATCAGTCGGGCCGTACGCTTTTTTACCTACATCATCGTATAAAAAGCCCACTATGATAGACTTTCAATTTGAAGGTGGTAGTCGGCCATATGAGTAGGTACTATAAAGTACCCTATCACCCTGCTATGGTTTCCTCACGATGCTTTCCTTCACCGAAAACTCAAGATTTAGGATACGAACTCATGACGTCACAAGTTCACAACATTCTACGTAACTGCGACTGAGCTTTCATCACTAATCAACTACATGTGTATTTGTGTCTACATGTTTACTGTGTAAGCTCTTTACGGAAGCTTCGGCCTTCAACTTGAGGCTTTACATCGATTGTTCTATACAAACACGTGTCAGTATCGATTTTATTACTTTGTATTTGCGAATTTCAGATATTAATATGCCAGCCTTTAAACGGTAGCTGATTTAATTTGACAGTCTGGTTAGTATCAAGGTTAGATGCCTTCGATCAATTTGGAGTTGAAAACATATTGTTATTACAAACAAACAAACAAATTCCACAAATACTTTGGTGCTTACCTGACTAATCGTCGACATATAATAACATAACATAATCATTAGGTTTGAAGAACTCACTGAGTGATATGATAAGATAACTATTATATTCGTCACACTTCAGTGACTAAACCAGATAGTGCAGTGGTAGTTGAATGTCGTGAGTTCAAATCCTACAATAAACCTGAGCTTTCAATGATTGAAAACTTCAAGGAAACCATAGTATGGTAGAAGCACAGATTAAGAGAAGGTTTAAGAGGAAATGCTGGTGGCGTTTGTTCCATACAAACGTAATCCTCAGTTTCCTCTCTGGATAATGACACTAGAGCAATGATTATTTTACCATGCAATCTGTAGGTACCACTGTATGTCCTTCGGTTGTGTTTTTCTCCATAAATTAATTATTATAAGAATTAGAAGCCTTCTAAAATCACAAAAGCTTACAATTTTTAACGCCCATATCAGCCGTCCAGCGAAAAAAATTTACGAATATAATAAAACAAAGGAAAACCGACACATGGCCAAAGCCCTTCTTATTATGATTCTTGTTTTTTTTTTTAAATAGATCCTTTTTTGGAGGAGGAAACCAGGGATTACGAAATAGCGATTTCGTCTAATTTAAATAGGTATAATCGGTCCAAGCTGTAGTTGTCTCTATCGCCCTCGGGCGGGATAACTCGGGCACAGCGCGACAACAATAGATATGTTAAAAACCTATTTTTCAAATTTCTTGCAGCCATCCTTTCCTCTTAATACTGCAAGCAGTCGCTTAAGCATGCCTGCGGTCCTTTGTAAAATTAGTTAGTGAAAGTGGCAAGTCACCGAGACTAACTTTGACATTTAAGGTGCGATTTTGACATACCAGTCAAAGGAGAGGTCATAGGCGTTATTTCGCTCAAAGAGCAGCTCGACTGGGGAAGTACCTCAACCTTACAGAATACTGCAGCCAAATAAATTTATGTTGTGTTCCTGCGCGTGAGTAAGGTCGCCAGAGCTCATCGGGGAAGGGCTAGTAACGCGTGATGCCTCGTGTGTTGCAAGCGTCCATATGGCTACGGTAACCGCTAACCACCAGGCCGTATGCTTGTTTGCTGACTAAGTTGTATAAAACAATTTGCTCTATAATGTTTCAGCACCCTGGAGGACCAGATGCGATTATGGACGAAGCAGGCAAGGACGCCACCAAGACATTCGAAGAGGTCGGACACTCCGATGACGCGAGGAAGATTATGACTAAATACAAAGTTGGAGAAATTGTTGAGGTAACTATTTCAAGTGTATTACAATTATTAGCACTTGACACGTAACTCCTAGTACTATCGCTGATAGTGTTATCAGTGAGTGAGTGGATGAGTGGTTACACTTGACTGGAGGTATATTTCGGGAATGAAGTCGTGAAGATATTTAATAGTAGATTGTTAACCAAGGGATGTAAGGCACAAGTCCCAAACAAGATATTTCGAGTGAACCTATTAGTAAACTATTTTTTCGAATCCAACTGGAGTTTCAGAGATTAGCGCGTTTAAGGCGCTGTGAGTTCGTAGACTAGCAAAAATGCGTTTCTTTGTTTCAGTGGTATGTAAAGAAAATGACATTTTTAGTTTGGGAAAATATATATGACAGTTGACAATATTTCCCAAGTTCGAGCGCGTTCCAAAACACTATTCAAATAAATTAGCTTTTTAACACAAAATGTGTCGACTAGCGTGCGGGTGTCCCCCCGCTTGAGCGCTGTGGTCTGACAGACAAACAATCAAACAAAAAACTGTTCAGCTTAAACATATTAGTATAGATGAATGTTACAGCTAAAGTATCGCTAAAAAAATATTTGTATCGATATTGTTTCCACTCGCGGTAATATACTATAATCAAATAAAATCGTGAATGTAATTAAAATTCCTTCAAGCGTGGAATAGCTATGGTTAAGTGGGCGTTAAACCAATTTAAAGGGTACACACATATCTACCTACGAGGTTTTGTTGCCACTATTTTAGCGAAGGATCTATTTCTGATACAGTCCTACGCAATTCAAGATCCGATATCTATTTTTAGGACGTGCAAACCTTTTTCTTCAATGCATCTTTTACCGTATATTTAACCTTTCATGTAAAGGTTTCCATAAAAGTAACGTATTTGCCTATCATCTTAGATATTACATTCAAATTCAAAATCATTTATTCAAATAGACCTTCGCACGCACTTATTTAAAGTCTGACTCTAATACTCTAATACCGGTTCGGAAGGTTGCTGAGAAGAGCCGGCAATAACTGCAATTACTCTTTTCAAAACAAGCTTAGATTCATACATAACATTTACATTCTAATCTAATCGCACTGACAACAATTGCAGCAAAACTACAAAGTAGATTGAATCGATATTCAATAAGTGTTGACGAACCCTACCAGGAGTAGAGGTCTGGACGGGTACGAGCAGCTTGAAATGAAACTCGATTTGTGCGGTGAAATAATCTTGAAACTTGTACTGCAGTATTGCCTCTTTCTGACTTGTTCATGTAAGGAGAGTGCGTAGAGAAATGAGTGCCGTATGGGCCTGACTGCGCTGTTTATATTGTAATTTTAATCTTTGCGCATGCCTATGTCAGATTTGTAAATGATTACAGTGCAATATTATTATTATTAGCAATATACAATCGGTTGCTATGGCAACGGATCAATGTTGAAAAGTGGCAATACCGTGCGAGAGCCCTATCAAAATTCTTTATTTAAAAATGCTTATATCTAATACAAAAACAATGTAAAACTATCAATAACTACAAAATAACAAACAACAAAACATCCTAGTACATAAACAATAGCCTACAACCTTAAAGTAAACAATATAAAATTTCTTATTCTAAACTTAGCTTATGTAAAGTAGGTATATAATATAATTATAAGATCTTTATTTACATTGGAGTGGGCAGGCATACATAGCATAATGTGTTATGTGCGGGTCGAGGGACGATAGAGGCATGTTAAAGGGTGTAGTCGTGAACAGTCTCCCCCTCGTGCGAAGATGAGTTTCTGAGCACCATATACAGAGTTTCACGACGTCATGCTATCTTCACTATGCGGGATGTGGGTCGTCGTAGCTCTCCAGCTGTGGTTCTAACGTCTACTACTCGAACTTTGCCATCGGGGCCTGGGTAAGTATGGGTAATCTGCCCTCTCGGCCATACTCCTCGAGGTAATGATGAATCGATGATGAACACGATGTCTCCGACTTCTGGGTTGGTGAATCCCTTGGAGTTGGCACTATACCTAGGTGTTATAGTAGGTAGGTATTCGGTGAGCCATCGATTCCAAAACAAATCAGTCAATCTTTGTACAGTTTTCCAGTTGGCTGTACCCATTAGATTTTTGTCGTCGAATGTACCCATTATCACGTTGCCACTCGATCTTCCGATTAAGAAGTGATTTGGAGTCAAACTTTCTTTGTCTTGAGGGTCTAATGAGACGTCGGTAAGTGGACGTGAGTTTATTAAGTGTTCAGCTTCCAACAATATTGTATGCAGGACTTCTTCACGTGGCTGACGAGATTTTAAGGTGGCAGATAGCGCGACCTTGACAGAGCGTACTAAGCGCTCCCAGGCTCCACCCATGTTAGGTGCCCCAGCAGGTATGAACTTCCATTTGATGCCTTTCTGTTGAGCCTTATCAGTCAGTTTTTTCAGTTCCATTTGCATGTCCTTGTTAGCGCCTACAAAGTTGGTTCCGTTATCACTGTACATTATAGATGGCGCTCCTCGCCGTGCTATCATTCGGCGGAGTGATAAGATCATACTGTCGGCAGACAGAGACGGCACTATCTCTAAGTGCACTGCGCGTGTAGTTAGGCATGTATAGAGTGCGACCCATCTTTTTTCTTGTTTGCGGCCTACTGATATGATAAGAGGGCCAAAATAGTCAACTCCGGTGCATGTGAAGGGCGGTTGATGTTGTTGTAGGCGTTCTGGTGGTAAGTCGCCCATGGGGGCCGGTATAGGTAGGTACTTGTGCGTTCTGCACCAATCGCATTCTCGCGTTATAGACTTCAGCGTGTTTCGTAGCGAAGTAATGTAGTACTTTTGGCGTATTTCATTCATAACTGTATTATGATTGGCGTGATTGTAGTCGCAGTGATATTGTTGTATAAGCAACTTTGTAATCGGGTGCTTGCCGTCTAGTACTATGGGTTCCTTGTATGTGTCACTCACACAGTCAGCTGATGATATACGAGTTTCGATTCTTATTATGTCGTTTCTGAGCGTCAATGTTAGCCTTTTTAGGCGCGAATCTTTTTCGTTAGGTACATGGTTATTTCGTAGCGATTTTAATTCGCTCGCCCAACTTTCTTGTTGTATGGCTTTGACGAGCAGTGTCTCGGCATACTGTAGGTACTCTACGGGTAAAGGTACGGTACGGGTGGTAATCGTCGGCGCACGTTCGATAGGAGTTTGTTTACGTTTTCGTTCGTATTTTCTCCATGATTTGTCTTTGACGGTTTTCTTTATGGCGGCGACGGGTTCCGGTTTTTCCTTGACCTTGGCTTTGAATATGTCAACGCTGTGTAATAATCGTGCCGTAGCTCGTTGTAGGCGTGTCCACGAAGAAAACCTCGATACGTCGGGAATAGGTATTTCGGTCCGTCGTATGGTGGCTACGATTTTAGACTTTTCTTCGCCTGTGGTAGGTATGGAGCGGTCGCTCTTATCTTCCGGCCACTGATTAGAGTTGTATTGTAGAAATTCGGGGCCGTTGAACCAACGATGATGAATGGTAAAGTTTCTCGGGGTTGATCTGGTGGCGTCGTCGGCGACGTTTTCGTCGGTGGGTATCCACCGCCATTCTGTTGGTTTGGTTGAGTCCTCGATTTCTGCCAACCTGTGCGCGACAAATGGTTTGAATGTACGCGGATCGGCTTTTATCCATGCTAAAACGGTACGCGAGTCTGACCAAAAATATCTCTTTGTGACTTTTGTTTGGATTTCTTTTTGAATATTGGTCGCCAGTCTGCAACCTAGGAGCGCTGCTTGCAACTCCAATCTAGGTATTGACGTGGGTTTCAGTGGTGTTACTTTAGCTTTTGCTGCTAATAATCTCACGCTGGTTTTGTTGTTTTCTGTGGTTTTCCAGTATGTAGCTGCTGCGTAGGAGCTCTCGCTCGCGTCCACGAACGTGTGCAGTTCTCCCTCTTCGCACGAGCTAGTGCACCTGGGTATGTCTAGGTGTTGCAGATGTTCCAGGCTGTCGAGCCACCTCATCCAGTCTTCCATGAGTGTGTCGGGTATGCTTTCATCCCAGTCGGTCCCAGCTCGCCAGAGTTGTTGTATAAGCTTTTTTCCTTGTATAAGGACGGGCGTGGCTAGTCCTAAGGGGTCGAACACTGACATCACCGCACTGGTGACTTCCCTTTTTGACGGTGGTCTGACTCCTTCTTTCACCTCCTGAGGTGTGTTTCGCAAGTTAAGTGTGTATTGCATTGCATCCTTTTTGACATTCCATAACATGCCTAATGTTTTCTCAGTCTGATCTTGCCCTAATGGGACCTGATCGGTTTGAGAGTTCTTCTCGAAGCTTTCAATTGCTTGTGTGTCGTTCGATGCCCATCCTCGCAGCACGAATCCGCCGGCCCGGTGGATACGATCGACTTGTTGTGCCGTGTTTTTGGCTTCGGTGACAGTTTGAAAACTTTGTAGGTAGTCATCCATATAGTGACATCTTTGTATAGCATATACAGCGTCCGGTTGTTCTTGACTGAATTCCTGGGCATTTCTGTCCTTTACATAGATAGCTGAGCATGGAGACGACGTTGCACCGAAAATTAATGACTTCATTCGGTATTCGCGGGGTTCGGAGTCTGTCTCGTTTTCTCTCCATAGAAAACGCAAGCTATCTCTGTCTTCTTCGCGCATGCCTACTCGCAAGAACATTTCTTTGATATCGGCTGCGACGGCGATCGGTCCGCCTCGAAAACGTATTAAAACGCCGAATAGTGATTGAAGTAGGTCTGGGCCAGACAATAATGCGTCGTTAAGGCTCTTTCCGTTTGTGCGCGCCGCTGCGTCAAATACTAAGCGCATTTTGCCCTTCTGTGGGTGTACGACGGCGAAATGGGGTAAATACCATGTTCGAGATGATGTCGGTTGACTCGTTGCTGGTTCCGCATATCCGCTTGCTAATAGGTTTTGAATCTGTTCAGTGTATTTTTTCCTGAAATCTTCATTTTTTGCAATTTTCTTCTCAATACCTATCAATCGTTGCATAGCGTTGGCGCGGTTGTTTGGCATCGTTTCATTATCGGTTCGCCATAATAACCCGCATTCGAATCTTCCATCGGAGAGACGTTTCGTTGTCTTATCAAGTATTGCGAGCGCTCGTTGTTCCGGGTCGCTTGCTGGCTTCTTGGGTGTTATACCCAAAGAGTCAAGGTCGAAATGTGACTTGATTAAGCATTCGATGTCCTCGTTTTTCTTTTGTAGGTGACCCACGAACGAAACTGGCTTTGGTGCTTCCGACCTGCATCCATGTAGTATCCAGCCGAGGCTAGTTAATGATGCTACCGGCTGATTGCTGTTTCCTGATTTTAACTCCCTTGTGACAATCAAGTGCCAGTTGTCTTGGCCAATCAAAATAGCTGGTTTCATCCTTTCGTATTGGATCTGATCTTGGATGTCGTAAAGGTGGACACATCCAGCGATATCGTCTTGTCGCACTGATTGCGATGTGAGGTTGAGTTCGTTGATAGTGTAGGCTCTCAAGTTTTCGTAGTTTCTAGCGAACAGGCCCTTTATACGTAGCTTGAGTTGGCGCGAGTTGTTCGTCTTCATTTGCTGTCCACTAATGCCCTCTATTGTTAAAACTTCTGTGGGTCCGTCGGCTCCTATCTCGTCGGCAACCTCGTTCAATAACAATGTTACGGTGGATCCTTCGTCGAGGAGGGCTGCCACGGTTTTAGTACCGGTAGGTCCGCATAACTCTACAGGAACGATCTTTAGGTATGCCTTTGTTGAGTTTAGGTGGTTTACAGACGCGATTTTCAGTTCTTCTTTTTCAGGTTTTTCATGAAGTAATGCATGATGTTGCCTCGTGCAATTATTTTCTCCACACGGGTTGGCTTTGCATGTTGAGTGTCTGTGGTTCGATTTCAGGCACTTGAAACACACCTTTAGTTTCTTAACAATTTCCCATCGATTTTTCACGGTTTCCTTGAGAAATTGAGGACATTTCACTAGTCCATGTTCTTTTTTACAGACGAGACATGTGATTGGTTGTTGTTTTCCTCCGGTAGTTGCGAGGACAATATCTTCTCTCTCTTTCACCGGTGTCTCGTTCAACGTAATAGCTCTCTCTCTCTCGAACTCAGAGTCGCTATCGTAGTTGTTTTCAGTTTCAGTGTCGCTCTCGCTGTCAGACTGTGCAAAGTTGGTGGTATTGACCTTCTGACTGCGTAGTGGTCGACTGCGGAATGGTTCTCTCTTTTTCTTGACGAACTCCGTAGTTGACACGTCGTATGCTTCGAATTGATCCGCAATGTTGTTGAGGAATTCTGATAGTGAAATCAGTATGGGTTCGTCTTCTTTGCTTGATCTGTACTCGTACCATCTGAATTTCACGTTCATGTTCATTTTGTCAATTATTTTTTCTGACAAATCGCTTGAGTATAAATAATCCTTGCGATTCATTTGCTTGATGACGTTGACACTATTTGCCACTGCGCTGGCAAATATGCCTATGCCCTTTATGTCGTTGGACATGGGCGGCAGCTTGTTGATAGCTGCTATCTCACTCTTTATGAGATGTGTGGGCCGACCAAATCTTCTTTCCAATGCTTCCAATATTTCCTTAGGATGCGTGTTGGTATACAGAAGCGACTTGACGGACTCTCTTGCTTGATCTTTGATAGCCCTTCGCAGTCTGGCTACATTCTCGATGTCAGAGAAATATTTTTCGGTATCTCTATAGATAGCCTTGAAAGCTATCCACTCTCTCGGGTTGCCGTCGAAATGATGCAACTCGTTTATGTACTTCGGTGCAGGAGCAGGCTTGCTTTCCTTCACGCTCTTGATCGCGCTCACGATCGCGGATGCAAGGGTTGACACGTCCCCTTTTGCCGGCATCCCATTTTTCTTGAGGTTTCCCTCGCGCTGTCGTTGAATGGATTTCTGTCGTGACTTCTCCACCCAATCCGATACGTAATCGCTGTTGTCCACGTCACTCGCATCCGATGAGTCTTCCTCGTCCTGAAGTTCGATCAATTCCAGCTTGGTCTTCGCCATTGCAACAGCCGCATCTGCCTTCTCTTTCTGGCTTCGCTCGAGTTCCAATCGTGCTTCTAATGCGGCTCTCCTTTGCGCTGAACTTGATGAAATCACCGAATTTGATGCTCTTCGTGGCCCGGTCCGATTTACCACCGTACCTTCCCTTGACACGCGTACCTCCTTGGTTTTGGACGTTCTGTCCTTCCGTGACTGCTCGGATCTCTCTGTACTTTCGGTACCCGTACCCGTGCTGTCTGTGTTCTCGGTGCTTCCACTCTGCACCGTGCTAGGAGTCTCCTTCTGAGAACTCCTCATGCTGCTCTCCGGAGCTGACTCCTCTTCCTCCCTGGACTGCGTCTTGTTTCTTCTTGCTTGACTCCTGGTGCTCATCTTCGCCTGGGGGAGATCTTCCATGCCGTCTTCCCTATTTTCCTACCTCCCTAACGTCCCTACAACCCTATCAGCCTGTTTGAGTGGTTCTTCGGAACACGCTCTCCCAGGAATGGAAACGTGCAGGATTGGAAAGGTGGGAACCGCCCGGCAGAGGGATATGAGTGAAAGTAGCGTGCTCAGGTATGGGGGGATCGTCCACACCCTCAGCCGTGCCCTCAAGAGGCCGTCTACTTCACCCACACCTTACTGGCGCGATCAGACTGTACAGTGCGCCTTGACAAAGGCACCACTGGTAGTGTCGTCCGGTCCACTACTCCCGCCAACAGGCGTTAACTCACTCTACCGTTTGTCACCGTTAGGTGGTAGACGTGAGCCGCGGCGCACCGCGTAAGAAACAAAGACGTTTGACTGTGTCCGCCACTCTTCCTCGGTGAACCCGAAGTCTCGACCGGCTGTGTTGTTCACTCGCTGCAGTGGTCACGACGATACCCGCCGTGTTGTTCACACGCTGCAGTGGTCTCGATGTACACGCCGTGTCGTCCACACGCTGCAGTAGTCTCGATGATACCCGCCGTGTAGTCTCGCCGCTGGGCACCGATTTGCGTTCGTGGCTGTGGCTTGCCCCTCGAACCCAACGTTCGCGGCCGTTGCCTGCCCCTCGAACCGCGCCAATTCCAATGCCCTTGAGAACCCACAGCTTGCACAATCTGCCCCGATCTTCCAATGTTCGTTGCTAACAAGCCCGACGAACCGAAGCGGAAGAATACCGAAGCTTCTTGCACTGATTCTTGATTTTTCTTTTTTCTATCCGACGTCGATGGACCAAACGCTGTTGACGAACCCTACCAGGAGTAGAGGTCTGGACGGGTACGAGCAGCTTGAAATGAAACTCGATTTGTGCGGTGAAATAATCTTGAAACTTGTACTGCAGTATTGCCTCTTTCTGACTTGTTCATGTAAGGAGAGTGCGTAGAGAAATGAGTGCCGTATGGGCCTGACTGCGCTGTTTATATTGTAATTTTAATCTTTGCGCATGCCTATGTCAGATTTGTAAATGATTACAGTGCAATATTATTATTATTAGCAATATACAATCGGTTGCTATGGCAACGGATCAATGTTGAAAAGTGGCAATACCGTGCGAGAGCCCTATCAAAATTCTTTATTTAAAAATGCTTATATCTAATACAAAAACAATGTAAAACTATCAATAACTACAAAATAACAAACAACAAAACATCCTAGTACATAAACAATAGCCTACAACCTTAAAGTAAACAATATAAAATTTCTTATTCTAAACTTAGCTTATGTAAAGTAGGTATATAATATAATTATAAGATCTTTATTTACATTGGAGTGGGCAGGCATACATAGCATAATGTGTTATGTGCGGGTCGAGGGACGATAGAGGCATGTTAAAGGGTGTAGTCGTGAACAATAAGTAAATAAATAGCAAACTTAAGCAGACTGGCCCCCACAAGCAGCACCTGTTCACAAGTATGACGCGTGTGGCAGCCATCGCCCTCCCCGCCACAGATAAACTCGCCCTCCTAGAGTCGCATTGCTCAACAGAATCCACAATATTAAAGCATGTCAGTGGGGGCACGGTTTTACAAACAGATGACATATACAGGGTGATTTTGAATTACTTAGCTATTTTAAAGGAGTCCACTCATTAATAAAAAATAAAAAATACATGTTTTATTTTTATATATAATTTTTAAAGAAAAAAATAAAGTTATGACGATCCAAAGTTTTCTCAAAATTACGAAATCGTTGGTCTTACCGCGCGCCAATGCGCTATGTCACATAGCTGTCAACAACCGAGAATGTTAGATACTGCCTATGTATGCGTAAACTCGAACATCATCCAAATTAAATATCCTATACATAACTCTAGGTATTCTTACCCATTTATAATTTATAAAATGAAGCCACAAAAATACAGTAACTCACTTTTTTATTAACTCAATTACAAACATACTCATTTTATCATAATTCTAACTGCATCGTTGTAACACTTTAAAACTTTAGGGCCAACTTAAGGCTAATTTAAAATCACATTGAACTGAATATTGCAGTTTATTGACAACTTATTATCTGGTTTTAAATATCACACTTCCACTGATCTGCAACCACAGAGCGCACAGTTGTGTGGAGTGGCGGGCGCCCGCGCCCCGCGGCATCGTGTGTGAGGCAGAAGCCCTCCATTGATCAAACTGATAGTGTACTCCAGAGAGTTCCATAATTATTCAATTAAATTTAAAAATATTTTGTATCACCCAGAAACGACTGTTGATCTTCTAAAACGTTGCCCTAGCAACCAGTAACCAGAGAATACCTGCGTGCGCAACTCAATTTTTTTTTCATAATCATAAATTATTTCAAATAGGTTGACATGAAGTATTAAGCTGAACGTACACCTAAATACGCCGTAACAGATGCACGCGCTGCAATGCTTTTTTTTGATTCTTTGTATGAAATTAAAAGAGAAAGGAGGAGAGGTTTCGTATAAGGACACGATAGACAATCGGTAGTACAATTGTTACTCCGATTTGAGGCCTTTAGAGCGGCTTTGTAAGACGAGTGCTTTGTAAGTAAAGAATTCAAATGAGAAGAACATTTGAATCTCTCAAATCGAAAGAATTAATTCTCTTATAAAATTGGATCCACCGACTGTCATCAGACCTTTTTAGCGAAATAGGCAATTTTAGAGTTTATTTCTAGGATTGGTTCGTTTAAGGGTTATTAACCAAGTCAAACGTTTTAAAAAGCTATCCTGTTTTCTGCTTACAAAGCTGACATTCAAGTTTTCTTCTCTTTCCGACATAAAGTCGGCCGGCGATTGTATGATGTGTACGGGCTGCCTAATGTATTGTTAATAATGATTGAAAGATAAGTTTCCTCCTTAGTGAAAATGAAAAATAGAATTTATTTTAGAAGATTTTAATGAATGACAGATTCTATTCGATGACAGTTTTTATTAATCAAAATACTCGAAATGTAAACAACATTATGAAGAGTTTATTCCTGGTATTACTTAATTTTGTGAATGGAAAATAGAAAAATAATATGGTGAAATTTTAGTAGGTATTAAACACAATTTCCACCTAGTGCGCGTTACGAAAGTATTCACGTATTTCCGCAGCATATTTCAATGTTCTGGTGACGTCTACCAGCTGAAGTTCAAGGTCAACTACTTGTTAACGTTATCCAGCAATGTGGAGTATTTAGGATATTCTTACGACAAAATTATGAAAAAAAAAAGGTTCTTTTTTTTGCATGGATGTGTTCTATTAGTGATTCTGATCCCAGGGAAAAAAAATAGCTAAGAAATTCAAAATCACCCGGTATGTATTGTCTTGTCATTTAGTAGTGTTGACACATAGTGCTGTGGTATAGATTATTATTATTAGTATTAGACTGATGGCCGCTCGCACTTGGGCATGCAATTTTCACAATTCGGTGCACGAGTATTGTCATTGTTTTCGTCCCTATAATGGGCACGCGGTTTTCTATGGTTACTACGTTAGCCAAGGGCCTCCGAACCGGGGGGTAACTTCAGTAGCTTAGACCTTAAGAGGAAATGCTGGTGGCGTTTGTTCCATACAAACGTAATCCTCAGTTTCCTCTCTGGATAATGACACTAGAGCAATCATTATTTTACCATGCAATCTGTAGGTACCACTGTATGTCCCTCGGTTGTGTTTTTCTCCATAAATTAATTAATATAAGATTTAGGAGCCTTCTAAAATCACAAAAAGATTTTAATGACCTTATCAGACGTCCAGCGATCAAATTTGACGAATATAAAAAAACAAAGGAAAACCGACAGACATAGCCAAAGCCCTTCTTATTATGATTCTTGATTTTTTTTAAATCGATCCAGTTTTGGTGAAAACAGGGAATTACGAAATAGCGATTTCGTCTAATTTTAATAGGTATAATCGGTCCAAGCTGTAGTTGTCTCTATCGCCCTCAGTTGGGATAGCTCGGGCACAGGGCGACGTTAATAAAAACCTATTTTTCAAATTTCTTGCAGCCATCCTTTCCTCTTAATAATCCTCCTAGGGCCACACCTAGGGCCTAAACTGCGTTAAGTACTGCATAAATAGCTTTGACTTTGAAAGTTAACATTTACGATTGCTGCTGCAGCAGACAATCTAACGTGACTGCATCGAAGCTAGTCTCTTTATCCTACATACCTACTTACTGTTATACTTTTGAATCCTCCTTGGGTTTCTTTCCATGTTTATACTGAGTACATCTCGATGTCCCGTGAAGGCATTAAGAAAGGGTCGGCTAATAAAGGCGGAATGGCGTGATTAGTATAAGTGGTGAGGTCAAGCGACATTGCTGGCTTGTGCTGCCATCTCGTGACGACAGGGGGCGCTACAAATGGACTTATACCAGCATTCTAACTATTATTATAAATGCGAAATTGTGTTTGTTTGTTAAGTCAACTGCATTTAGAATATAGATAGGGACATAATTATGTTCTTCACCCCGGAAAAAAACGGTAAAACTGCGGGTCTATAAATATCCTTACTCCTGAGATTCCTCATCAAAAACTCAAAATCATTTATTCAAATAGACCTTCGCAGGCACTTATGAAAAGTCTGACTCTAATACTCTAATACCCATAGAAATAGTACATTGTATTTCTATGCTAATACCGGTTCGGAAGTTTGCATTTGCTGAGAAGAGCCGGCAATAAACTCAGCAATTACTCTTTTCAAAACAAGCTTAGATTCATTACATAATATTTACATTCTAATCGCACTGACAACAATTGCATGCATATACGGCTACCTGATCCCGAACCACAGAATAAATAAAAGTACACCAGAACTAACAAAGCAGAGCTTTTACTATGGAAATCTGATACTTAAACTACTTTTTGTTTGTAAATACATACTTAATATACCTAGATAATTACACCCAGACTCAGGACATAGACATTGCCATGCACACAAATGCGTATCCTGGGTGGGATTCTTAACCAAACCACGCCAACTAGCTCGTCCTAGAATACTTAGTATGTTTCTGTTAGTGTATGTGTGTATCTCAGCTCCATAACAGCCGAACAGATTTGAATGAAACTTGGCGCAGATATAGATCATTTCATAGAATAAAATATAGGAAAGTTACTTACCCCGGATTTACATATATCACTCGGGAGATATTATCTGATGCCAAACTACAAACTGAATTTGATGAAAAATGCCAGAGACTAGCTTGGGCCCAGATGGCGGTCACATTTTTATTCCAAGAATAAAGATAGGTAATACTTCAAGAAATATACAAAGCGATGCTTCGTGTGTTGCAAGCGTCCATATGGCTACGGTAACCGCTTACCATCAGGCGGGACGTATGCTTGTTTATCGACTTAGTGGTATAAAAATGGAAAGATAAGATGCAAGTCTTGACCAATTCTCAAGTAGAGATGTTTCTTTTTTTCAGGAGGAGAAACGATACGATGCTAACGGCAAGAAGAAGAAGCGAGTGGTGCAGGCTCAGACTGAGACAGAGAGCAGTCGGAGTTGTATCAGCATGGTCACGTGTGGCCTCTTCGGGTGATCAGAACGCAAACTCCATGAAAAGGACACTGTCCTAATGCATGGCTTTCTATTTGAATTGATTAGAAAAAATGTGATGAACTATTACTACTATTTTTAACCGACGAAAAAACGGAGGAGCTTTACAAGTTGACGCGTATATTTTTTTTTTATGTGTGATCACGCCTAACTTTTTCTGAGTAATCCGATTTTGATAATTCTTTTTTTTATTGGATAGGGTATACCTCGAAGTTGGTCCCATATAATTGGATACAAAAAACCTACCCTAAGGGTGGGAGTAGGGGTGATTTATTGTGCACTCAGATTTTAATGCTGACTTGTGTATTACATCAAAAGAAATCTAAAATTAATAGAGCCACCGAGGAAAAAACGAAGGAGGTTTACAAGTCGACGCGTTTTTTTTTATATATGATCACGCATAACTTTTTATTATTGAAATGTATTTTGCATTGTAGTGGCGTAGTTTATAGTACCTACCCGCTTGGGTGACCACCTTCAAAGTGAAAATCTGTCGCCACGACAGCTGCTTGTGTTCATACCACCTTCGGCCACATGGTGAGATTGTGGTCAAACACATGCATTAAGAGGACTCAATTCGTCATACTTTTCATACAAAACCTCTGTACTTATTGTGGCGTTGTTAAACATTTTTCGTTAGATGTTTTGAACAAATTAGTATCTTGTGCACTATATCTAGCCGTGTATCTAGGCGTAATTTAAAAAAAGTGTGAAACAAATTCAGTCAAAGCCTCCGAAAAACAGCGTTTTTGCCTGAACTTTGGCCATATCTAATGTACCTATAAATTGTAAAAGTAAAGAAAACATTTAGATACCAGGCTTGCAAATGTATTGGAGATTCTAAATAACAAATTTTTTTTTCACAAACTTGTAAGATTTTTTCACAAGAAGTATACTCTTGGAACAAGTTTTATGAATGCGAAATCATGAATGACGACCTAGCGAAGCGGCCGCGAGTGATCAGCGGAATTTACCGACTGATAACCGACGGCTCTGATGCTGTCTCTCTTTTTTCGCAGTCAAACATTACGTTCGATGAAACAACAAGCTTTTAGACTATGCTTGCGTTGAAGTTGCGCCGGCCACAGAGGGCCGCCTTAAACAGTAAATAACAGTTTGTAACTTATTACTGATACAGTGTCCAGTGCTGCCATCTGTTTAAATACGCGATTAATAAAATTGATAATAATACAACGTCTCTTTTACGAAATTATGTAGCATATTATAAATATAGTTAAGTTATTAATTATTCCGTAAGATTTATGTGTAATTTTATACGAATAAAAATCATTAAAAAAAATATTGTTTTTAATTTCATCATTTGACTTTACTTAGGTTTAAAGCGAATTTGTCTGTTTGCTTCGTTTTTACGGCTAAATCTTATAGCACGTCGGTAGAACCTCGTAGTGACCTGGCTGACTACCACCCTAAAGTTAAAAAGCCTCCGTGGTCCTTGGTTATGCGTGATGCATAAAAAATAAAATTAGTTTAGTTTGGGAAGAGGTAGCCGTGTGTCGAGAATCCCAGGATATACCTATAGGTACTTATTTATATACGAAATGTTTAGCTAATATTATTTAAAATGCTGTAGATTTATTCCTTTTGAATTAAATACGATTTTTATCTTTACCGAAAGCAGATGGTTCTTTTTGCAGAATTCATATCCACGATTACCGAGTTATCGCAACATTATTTACTCTTCAATTTCAAAATCATCAGTGCTGGTCCTAGCCCTTGATCACGGTAGACCGAGATTGTATTTTTGTGCTCCTGGGTGGCTGGGTCGAAGCGTCGACCTCCTCGCCGCGCAGCCCCGTACTTCTAAAAAGGCACAATTTTTTTTATTCGCGCCACCTGGCCTCCTGGCGCCTATAGCGTCCCCTTCTCTCGCTCTACCCTAGTGCCGGCGCTGAATATGATTAACAAAAGTTAAACACCGTTGTCATTGTTTTTTAAGATCCAAAACGTATGAACAATCGTTTGAAACAATAAATAAATATAATAAATACCTACTCGAAATGTAAGAACGAAACATCAAAATTTCAAGACATTTTCAAGCAATACAACGACATCATAATATAGGAAGCAAATAAAGTAAGTAATTTCAGTCTAAGTAACGTCTGCGAGTGCACAGAAGGGCAAGATGCAGTGTCATTTTCCAATGTAGCGGGGCGCGGCGCGGGCGCGGGCGGCGTGCGGCGGACGAGCAATGTCGGTGGGATATTACATACCCTGAGACCACAGTACAAGATGAACAGGGGGCCAACTACCATCTATTAAAACGATAATATTACTTATTGTCTTGTCTGCCTTACTTGTCTTCTGTCCTTTTTTTGACGTCAAAGAAGACAAACTGCCAAAATCATACACATTTTTCATTTATTGATTTTGTTATTACATATATGCTATGACCATGTTAATCTAGGTATATCGACTTTATTGCTTAGTTTACAGAGCTATTACCTAATAAGATAAGATAAGATAAAAATACTTTATTTGTACACCACAAAATAAGTACACAAAAACAAAGAATAAAAAATAGGTACTAAATAATAATAATATTAATAATAGAAGTGATACAAAACAGGCGGTCTTATCGTTTAAGCCAGGGCTTCCCAAACTTATTTTAAATATGACACCCTTGGAAAGTTGCCATATTTTTGCGACGCCCTGGCCTTCGTGCCTTACACTTACCTACTAGTTGTAGTTCTAGCCTAATAACAATTATCAGAAGAACTCGATAAAGAATAATAGGACTGTTTTACAAAAAACTTAGGTAACAAACATAAAAAAAAAAAAAAAAAAAAATACATTCGAATTGAGAACCTCCTCCTTTTTTTGAAGTCGGTTAAAAAGCACTGGCCGCCCGCTCTCGCCGCATCACAATGCACATGCGCAACCTATTTAGATCGCCTAACAACGCCCTTAGGATAATACCGCGGCGCCCCTGGGATAACACAGCGGCGCCCCAGGTTGTCGCGACGCACAGTTTGGGAAGCCCTGGTTTAAGCGATTTCTTCGAGACAACCTTTGGGTAACAGGATATATGGTGACTGCTAAATAGTAAAAGATACTTAGACACATGATTGTACTCATGATAACAAACAACTTTCCCAAAGGTACAACAGATTAAATCAAAGTCAAAGTCAAAGCCATTTATTCAATTTAGGCCCCAGAAGGGCACTTATGAAGGTCACATTTACTGAAGTTACCACCGGTTCGGAATCAGTCATCTTGGTCAGTTGGTGGTCAAATACTTACGTAACACAAGAGCGACAATCAGTAAGGCTTGTAGTAGTAGCCCTATTGCATGTTTGCGATGCGGGCGTAGGTAATTATCTCAAGGACACTGACGAGATGACATACTGTTCCGCTTCTACTGTGCTGAGAGTGCAGTACGCGTCAGCTGTGGCCGACTCTCTGTAGAGTCGCGTTACTTGGAGCGCTTTCCATTTGACACATGTGCCGACAGAATTCAGTTATAATTGTTTAATTTGCAGCTAGACTACGGATTTAAATGATACTGCCTAGCTGTCTCTCGAGGTTTCACCTGCTTTTGTTTTAGGTGGTTAGGGATAATAAGTAGATATCACTCTCCCATACAGTTTTATAAAGAAGTAATGTTTGTAAGTTTGGATGTGTGCTATGCTACTTTTCTTCCCGGGAATGCGTGTAAAACCGCGGGGAACAGCTAGTAAACTATTAACAAAATGTCACTTCGATTCGTTCCTGTGTCAAATCAAGAATAGAATAGAATAACTTTTTATTTGACAGTAAAACAATCAACTATGCTAATACATACTTAATTATAAATAATTTATTATACTGCCAAAAAACGGTAACCGCTCAGCAATATTGTTGTGGTAGCCACAACGCTGATTTTCAGCGGCAACCTTAATTGACGTTTGGACGCCCCTGCTACAGAATGGATGCCCTTAAAAATAGAAAAAAAACAATATGATATAATTAAATATAAAGCAATTAACACAGAAGAAATAAATAACTTTCCTAAAAAGTTATAATAATAAAAAAACTAAAATACATTTAAATAACCTTTTTAACACTTTCTGCCGATGTTATACGCCGCCGCCGCAAAATTAAACAATAAAAAAATATAAGAAACACACATTCACATGTATAATAAGGAGGGATGAGTGAAACTTTTGTTTTGCACTTGCAAGCTTACTTACTCACTTATATGAAAATGTCCATGTTTCTAGATTAAACTGTGTGGATTGTGTGTCCTTTCGTTTCATATTATTATAGGTACTCGTATAATTAAACGTGAAATGCACTGAAGTCAAAGAAGTTCGCAGATGCAGCGTAGGTGACATTAGTCGTGTAGGAAGACTTCTAAACTTTGTAGCATTTAGTTGACATGACAGAAACAAGTAAAAATAGGTTATTTAAGGTCCCGGGTTCGAATCTTACAATGAGCTTGAGCTTTCGGTAAAGGAAAACATCGTGTGGCTCTACAGCACGGTGGTAAGGTACTTTGTAGTACCCATATGGCTGGCTACCACCCTCAAGTTGAAAATCTGTCGCCGAGCACCTATCGGTGTGTTCCGACAGCTGCACTTGAGCGCCAGTTCCTTCTAGGCTTTGTGTGTGCACCACCTTCGGCCACATCATCACATACCAAGGTGAGAATGTGGTCAAATACAGGCTAAAAATACATTTCACAACAAAGCCAAAAGTCTGAGCATAACTTTTTACATTTATTTGTCATAAATAAATAACAAACAACAATAAACCACAAAACTTTTAAATAATGACAAAAACAGGAAAAAACATTCATTGGTAAAATGATGATGCCAAAAAGGCTCCAACACAATATATGCTGATGGCAAGCACCACAGAATAAATTTACTTATCTTAGACTGGGCTGACTGGCTGACCGGCAAACAGCCTAAACCAACTGGTCATAGAACCATGACATTTGGAGAGTACCTTCAAACAAAGGATTTTTAGAAATTCAATCCCTAAACGGCTAAAACAGGATCGGAGGTGGAACCGTGGGGCGAAAAGCTACATTTACAAGCTCCCGGGACAAAAAGTATCCTATAACCGCAGACTACCCCTATTACTTTCGGGGATAATGTAGCTTCCTATTATTGAAATAATTTTTCGAATCGACTGGTAGTTCCAGAGATTAGCGCATTTAAACAAACAACCAATCAAACAACAAAACTCTTCAGGTTTATAATATTAAGTAAATAATAAATAAATAAATATCCTGGGGCATTCCTCACACACGGTTATCTGATCCCAAACTATGCAGAACTTGTACTATAGATACCATACATACATACTTAATATACATAATTACACCCAGACTCAAGACATACAGACATGTTCATGCACACAAATGCATGTCTTCTGTGGGAATCGAACCCAAGACACACCCAGTAAGTAGTATAGAATTAGACTTAGCTTTCCCCGCGCCAGCTTATGCTGAGATACCAATTTCGTGTCGACAATCGACACGCTTAAAAATTGCAAACTCGCGATTTCTTATAGCGGGACATTGTCTAGTCGATGGACAATCGATATGTTTCAGTAGTCTTCTGGGTCTAGTTTAAAATACAAAAGAATTAACCAAACTGTAAGGAACGGCTCCCTGAAGCACACCAGACTATTATCCTCTAGTTAATTAAATCCCGGGGGATAGGGGACAAAGGTTTGGACATCGATTCTGCAGCTTACCTACTTAAGAGGACTCAATTCGTCATACTTTTCATACAAAACCTCTGTACTTATTATGGCGTTGTTAAACATTTTTCTTTAGATGTTTTGAATAAATTAGTATCTTGTGCACTATATCTAGCCGTGTATCTAGGCGTAATTAAAAAAAAGTGTGAAACAAATTCAGTCAAAGCCTCCGAAAAACAGCGTTTTTGCCTGAACTTTGGCCATATCTAATGTACCTATAAATTGTAAAAGTAAAGAAAACATTTAGATACCAGGCTTGCAAATGTATTGGAGATTCTAAATAACTAATTTTTTTTTCACAAACTTGTAAGATTTTTTTCACAAGAAGTATACTCTTGGAACAAGTTTTATGAATGCGAAATCATGAATGACGACCTAGCGAAGCCGCCGCGAGTGATCAGCGGAATTTACCGACTGATAACCGACGGCTCTGATGCTGTCTCTCGTTTTTCGCAGTCAAACATTACGTTGGATGAAACAACAAGCTTTTAGACTATGCTTGCGTTGAAGTTGCGCCGGCCACAGAGGGCCGCCTTAAGTCGAAATCATTTATTCTGTTTGATTCTCTGAGCACCTTTGAAAATAAAGATTAAGTAGGTTCTCAAAGATAAGTTGATAGTCGTAAAAATTAATCAGACCTGTAAAATAATTGGACTGTTTTACAAAAAACTTAAACCGACTTCAAAGTACACTAAGAAGTAATGACAATGGGACCAAACGGGAAGTGTTACCCTTTCAAATAATTTTCCAAATAGGTTAATAAATGACGGAGTTATGTGGTGTGGTGGGGAGTAAATGACGGAGATATGTGGTAAACATAAAAAAAATACCACCAAATTGAGAACCTCCTCCTTTTTTTGAAGTCGGTTAATTACAGTTTATTCCTCAAGTTATAATGAAATGTACCTACCTATAACATTTTTTTAACCACCCAAGTAACACAGAAAGATTACTTGCTGCGACTCGTTGAGGTAGTTTCTAGCTAGTTATTATGTAAATCTGTCTAATAAATCTAAGTTTGCCGTGAGAACATTCGCCTATAGGCGGTACCCCAGAAGAAAGTTAAGTGGTACCAGTTCTCAAGAACAGCTCCTAGAATAACTATGCGGCGTGTATTCTACTTATATCATGGACAAAAACCGCTTACCATCAGGCATGTCACTATTATTATGATACTGGCCCCAAAAGTACCTATGTTATTAAAAATATATTTACTGATGCTGCCATCTCATGGTCGCTTTAAGTACTATGCATCCTGTAGCAAAGGTACCATAACTTAGCATTCAAATAACTACAGAAGTGTGCGTAATTCTAACTAGATGGCGCTAAAACACAAAAAGCGTGATCTAATTTCACAATATTGCAATACTCACTTTTTCTCTACATTTTATTTATCGGTTATTATCATTATTGTGTTATATGCATACCTATCTGATTTGACCTGCAATGTTATAATAATGCAATGGTAGTCGGTAATAACTATCTTTTTACTAAAGTTTCATACGTGTCATTAGAGCGAAATCATTTGGCTTAATTTCTATCGAACCAATAACTTATGTTAATTAAGTTTGACGAATAATAAAATACCTGCTTTTAAGTACTTGTTTAATTAAATAGATTGCATTTTGTATAGATATTTTTGAAAATATTAGTTAATAGGTATAATAATTACTCCTATCACCAAAAGTTTTAGATTATGAAAGAGTAACAGAACCTTATGCAATCAATTAAATTAATTTATCGAAGTGATTATAAATGAAAGTCAAGACTTATCCAAATCGTTTATTCAAGCAAATGAACATAATTATGAACAAACTATAACATTAAATTTATCTACTTAATGATATTTACATTCCGTACCTCGCTTACCTTAGTAATTATTATCTACGTACACCTAGGACGCTTATCCTAACTGTATATAAAAATGCAGAATTTAATTTTACCACTACATTAGTAACAAAGATGTACATTTACACATGGAGGTACATATAGGTACATGAGTTTCAAATAAATTGACATTATATTCCAGCGATAACAACATTCCAATTGATTATTGGAATTTGTATAAAAAATATTCTGCATTTTTATGTCATAATAATAATATTCTTATAGAACAATTATTGATAAATCTATATCAATAAAATTGTCAGTGTTCAAAAGGTTTGCCATTCGTTCGAGTAAACATTATGTTTACAGGCACATTATATATACCGCGTATAAAAATATTACCAGGCATTTTTGTTTATTGCAAATATTAACCGGATCAGTGGGCGAGCCTTAATACTGAATATAGCCTCGGATAGCAGACACTTGAGAGAAGGTTCGGGAGTCGAAGACCGACTATTCTGACTGACCCGATGATCAAATAAAAATGCCAAATAAAACATTAACAACGGCGTGTCATAAAAAACTTAAATAGTGCTATTATGTTGATTCAATTAAAAACTAAGAAACAAGTGCAACCATGATTTTGATGGCCGCACTGTATTCACTGCGTGAATGTTTGCATGCAGCCATACAAATCGGGGAATAGTGAAATAAGGACTACCACATCTAGCACTCTACACACAGGCATGTGTCCAGCGATACTGAAAAGCTTGAAGGAAATCTTTGGAAACTTAATAAAGCGGAAGACATTTTCAATTTAACAAAAAGTTTAATGCCTTGTACTTGCACAAACAGATTAAAATTATTTTCTATAAACATAGACTCATTGTGATATTATATGCAGCATTCTATTTTAATTGCAAAATAGCTATTATATTATATAACAATCATACTAAACTCAGTACAATTTTATTAAGGGCTTAACATAATAACCTGAGTATATGATATTAGAATTGAATTTTTGAAAAGGCGAGTAGCGTTTCCAAAAACAAACAAATGATTATATTCAGATTTATTATAAGTCGTATCGTAAGCACATGTGAACTGCACATCAGGCACTTTAGCATAACTTAGTTGAATGTGCCACACAAATGTTTGTACACTTCTGGGCAATCTGTGAACATGTATTATCAGCTACCTACAATTACTTTGCAAGAACATACAAAAGGATAATATTATTATGTATGTTTGTCAGACCACATACGGACTCAGGGCTCAGTGTGTAAATTAGACATTATTATTATCGATAATATTAAATTTATAAGAGTAAATAAAATATTTTTAGTAAAAACTCTATGAGGACATTTTCTACACAGACCCATATAACATACAAAACTCATAAACTATATCATTATGATTTAAATATAACTATAGTCCGAGCGACTCACTCAGTGTTTTTTATATTAAAATTTACAATCTAAAAATACCACTCTCATCGTCCGCAACCTACCTCGGTCTGAGGTGAACTCACTCGGTTCTCGAGCTTGACAAACACTGTGTGTCACAGCTAGCTAGGGGCACTCCGACTTGTACTCGACACTTGAGTGCAGGGACCTCACTGCTGCTGATTCGACTGCGCCGCCTGACTCGCCGACTTAGTGATCACGATGGTCTGTTTCCCCCCCACACCGGTCTTGCCCAGCTGCAACATATTTGAAGGCAGCGTGATGATCTTATTGCCGCCTACCGTGTTTGTCGAAACCAACTTTACAATGGTAGCACCGGACGCGATGCCCTGCGCGGTCGACGACGGCACGGCGGACCGGTTCTGCATCATTGCGACCTTCGGCATAGTCGCTACCGTCATTCCTGTAGATGTCTTCACGAGGGTGACGTATTGTGGTGCGTTGCCTCCCTGAGCGTTGCCGCCGGGAGTCTTCTTGATGATGACGGGTATGCCGGCGTTGCCGCCCGCCTGCCGCAGCACCGTAGCCCCCGCCATCGCCGTGGTCGCCGTCGTCGACGTTTGCTCGCTGGATTTAGCAGTAACAATTTTGTACATGGGAGTCTTTTGTCCGGGGATGGCGCTGCCGGCTATTTGAATTCCACTGCTGGCTATGACGGGTATGTTGCCCGCGCCTAATTTCACAGGCACTCCGGTTGCCATTTTCGTTTGGAGGTTGGCGACGCCGGCCTGAATTGGCATACCACCCGCCGTTTTCACTAAGACGTTGCTGGTGCCTATTTTTACGTTACCAGCACTGAGTTTTAGCGGGACGTTAGTAGTGCTGACCTTTTGCATGCTATTAGCTGTTATTTTGCCTTGTAAGTTAGCGGCGCCGATCTTCAGAGGGACTGCGTTGCCGGCCAGTTTGACGGGCATGTTGCCGGCGCTCAACTTGACGGGAACGCCCCCGCTGGTGCCCGTTTTCACTTGTACATATCGCGGCGTCCCCGTGCCACCAGCCGAACCCAGGACTATCTGTGCGTTAGACTGCGCTGTGGAGACTCGAACCGTGGCCGGTGTGCCCACGCCGCTGACTATCCTCGTAACTCCCTGCGGTGTGACTGCAGCAACTTTGATCTGTTGAGATGAGCCCGCTGCTGGAGATTTGACAACAGTTTTACCTTGGTATGTGGTCTGTTTGAGTGTCGGTGTGTTGGGGGTGATCTTGACAGTTGCGGCTTGTGCAGGTACTTTGATAGTGTTAGATATGATTTTCTGAGGAGTGGTAACGATGGGTTGGGGAGCAGGTGCAGCGGCAACGACGGCTGGACGCACCGGTACTTCTGTGGGCGTCGGCGGCAGGCCCATGGAGATAGGCGATGTGAGACCGAAAGCTTTGGCTGCGTCTGGTTGACTGGCGATAGGAGAGGCTGGGGGCGGTGCGGCCACAGGCTCGGTGGCGGATGGGAAGCGTGCAGGAGTCACCTTACCACACTTCTGTACCTGGAGCACATATGTAGTCACCGTGTTCAATGCAGGCCAGCACAATTCTAGTGATGTAGTTCCAGCACGCACCAGAGCCACACGTCCAGCTTGCGGTGGCACTCCTACTTCCAGGTACCATAAGTCTTTGCAACAAATTTGGTTATTCCAAGTTTTTCTGTAACCATCTCGGCCTGACCAAATATATAGTCTAGTTTGAATAGCAACAGCACTGTGACCCGCTCGTGCTCGGGGAACACACTCATCAAATTTATCTAATGCTATATTGTCCCATGTCAAGGACTCTAGGTTGAGAGAGGCGAGTGTGTTGGTGCATTTCCATTCCTTTTCATGGGTGGCAAGTTTAGATTCATCAGGGACAAGTGGCACCCATCCACCATACACATACATGTGGTGACCGATGACTGTGGCAGTGTGAAGTGACCTTGGGAGAGGTGAGGGGCCACCTACTTCAGGACGGGACCAAGACATGCTATCCACATCAAGTACCCACAAGTCTCCCAGACGCGAGCCACTCATGCCTCCATATATTATGAGTGAAGATTTGCCAGATGTTCTGTCCGTGTAAGAGACCCCACTATGGGACTCTCGAGGCGGCGGTGACTGGCCGTAGGTCAGTGGTATATCCCATACTGTCATTGAAGAATTTGGATACAGTTCAAGAGTGTATAGATCGTTGAGATACCTCGGTATATTATTCTTGGGGTCATCGCTCTCGTTCGCCAGTCCACCGAAGAGGTACACTTTGCCGTTCAGCAGTGTGAAGCTGTGGCCGAGTCGAGGACACGGCGGGAGGCCCTGCTTGGGCGGGAGCGGCTTTAGGCGCTTCCATTCCCAACGCGAGGCCTGCAGTTCATACAGATCGTTAGAATACTTGCCGTACTCCACCATGCCGCCAAAAACGAGCAGGCGCGTGCCGTCCACAACGAAGCCGTAGGCGGCGCATCCTGGTGGTACTTCTCCTTTAGTGACGGGAACGAACCATTGGTTGGTGGTGGTGTTAAAGACGTGAAGCTCATGAACTATTCCTTCGTTTCCGCCGCCGAAAACTATCATTAAATCTTTTATGGCGACCGCGCGATGGCCATGGCGAGGTCGTGGTTGCGGGCCGGTGGGATTGTACACTTTTTGCCACTTAAGTACAGCGTTTTCCTTCATTTTTACTATACATTTGTTACTAAAAGCTTTTCACCGTATGTATCGCTCGGGATGCGTATCTACAGCATAGACAATGAGAAACGTCGTAAATAAGCTTTGAAGAAAATATTCGGGTAACTAGAAGCTGCATAAAACGATCTAATTCGACTTTCTCTTTCACACTCGTTGAATGACTCAATGAGTAAAAAAAAATCACCTTATGGAGCTTCGAGTGTATAACAAAAATGGCGTTAGCAACAGCGCTACCAACATAAATTGAATCAAGAGAACGGCGTCGGACGTCAAGAAATTGTCTATGATAGAATATAGTTTTAAAATAATTCGGCCAGAGTTCATAGTGACCTTCATAAGTGACCACAGTTTTATAAATTAATGATTTAGAAAAAAACTATTTAATAAAAAAAAAAAATATATATATATTTTACATTATTATTAACATATGTAGTTCTAAATACCTAAACTATACCTAAAAATGTGCTAACAAAACAAACCATAATAAAACTCCCATTGCATTGTTCTCATTGAACAGTTAATCGAATGGGCAAATCAACCAACCATAGTCACCAACCAAAACCGTGGTTTACATGGTCAGTGTATAGGTTTCAACTGTATGCAGATACAGCTTGGCAATAAAGTATAGAAAATCATGGAGGGCGCCAATACTGTGGCGCCACTGTCGTTTGTTTTGTTATGGCAACTCGAATGAGAGCACTTCTGTAATGTTGATACTTTGTTATTAATTTCTTTCAAAATAAACAATATATTTCTAAACCATAACTGTATTTTACAAATATATAAAAATAAAACTTTTAGTTGGTTGGTATGTCCTTTTACATTTATCATCACATATGTTATCTAGGTTTGTTTTTGAAGAGTAATTACTGAATTTATTGCCGGCTCTTTTCAGCATAAACAATCTTCCGAACCATGCATATATTAAAGCCTGACTATTTATAAATACCTTTGAAGACCTATTTGAATAAATTAATATAAATATCCTGGGACATTCCTCAAAGTCAAAGCCATTTATACAATTTAGGCCCCAGAAGGGCACTTATGAAGGTCACATTTACGGAAGTTAACACCGGTTCGGAACTCGGCCTTCAACTGAGAAGATTCACGCACGATCATCTGATCACAAACTATGCAGAGATTGCACTATGGAAACCAGATAACTGATATACTTATATACATGCTTATATATTTCTAGGTTAGAATTTCAGATTACAGACATTTTGTTCTCAAAGCTGTGGTTAGAATTTATTATAAGTTTATTTTCGTTTTGGAATATTGCAGTTTTATGAGAGGTTCAGGACTTCAACTGAAGATTTGAAGATGATAAGCACAGATTACTTAGAGATACTTGATAAGCGCATTTTATTTTGTTCTTCTTAGTTTTAAGTTTGGCAACCAAATCCAAATCAGGACTTATTTCTACCAGTATCGAGTTATATTATAATTTCCAGTCACATTAACTCACTTTTACATATAGTTCTTAGTCAGTCACCGTCCATAAAAGTAATTTTTTACTACAATGGTGGTAATTGTAGGTACTAAAACTCTTCACAGATGCTTCACGGACATTTTGAGACAACTTGAAATGTCACGATACATATAATTCATTTCACTTCACTGGTGTACATTGATTGATTGGATAAAATACCACCGATAATATGCAAAAACTCAAAATACACGAATTTATGAAAATAAAAATGAAAACGCATCATCCCTCTGCAAGTTCCCGCCAAAATGTCCGATATTTTATTTTATTTACTACGATGTTCAATGTCAAAACACCGATTCTCACGTAATTATTAACATTAATATCTCAGTTTACATTTAAATTCGTAGATTATATAAAAAGATTCAGTAAATAATTGATTAACCAGAGATTTTAAAGATGATTTCAATTATATGAAGAATTATCATTTGTCATTTTTAACCCAAAATTGTAAAATAAAATGATCAAAGCTACGATGGATTCTTAATTAACGTGAAATGAAATGGAATGCATGAACTAGATTTGTTCAGAAACCCAATTACAGTAACACTAAAATACAATTTTGATTAAATTTAAAAAACGATATATTTTTTCTGGTTTCTATTTAAAAAACTGTTCAGATGACTGAATTTAACAATTTAATGTAATCATAGCTATTTCTAGACATTCTTAGGTCCATTTTGGCCATTGTTCTTTCAGTAACACTATTAATTTATATCAAACTATTTTAGATATACATTAGCATGAACGAGCATTTTTCATATAAGGTACAAAATTATCAACCGTAGCTCAAGTATCAAAACTTGTTTATGCAAGTGATAAACACTTTTTTTTTAAATATATTTGTTCATGACCATGGATGCAAAGTTCTTCAGTCGCAATTTTTTTTTATATCACTTTCATATAGTCCGCACATTAACTTTGACATAGTCCGTATTATCAGTCACCGTTCCAGTCATGTTTACATAAAATGGTGGTCAAACTAAAACTTTTCAAGGACTTTTTGATACAACTTGAAAAGTCACGATACACATAATTCAATTTGTCATCAAAATTTTTCGGGTCCTCCGGAGACCAGCGAGCGGGGAGCTGGTCCGCCAAGGCGTCAGCTTGGCTATCCAAAGAGGAAACGCTGCCAGCCTTCTGGGAACCTTGCCGTTAATCGGAAGCTGCGGCAGACTTTAGGAAATTTTCTATTTATAGATTGTATTATGTACATATGTATTTGTTGTAAATAAAGATACTTATGTAAATACAGATATGAAGCAATAACACTCAATATACACGCATTTATGAAAATAAAACGAAAACGCAACGTCACTCTGCAAGTTCCCTGATGGTAAAAAGTTGTAAGCATACAAAAAAAAAAACCGTTTCTAAACTTTTTTGCCAAGATTGTAACTGATCGTGATAGTAGGAGATCCCTGTGCCGCCAGACCTTCCTTACTTTCTGACGGTCAAAATATATAGCATTGAGTAGTATTAGTACACACGGCTACAGATCAAGCTATAATTTTCCAATATATGCTGACCTCTCATTGTACGGAAATCCTATACAATGCAAGATCAGTACGTGGATTACGTAACTTTATTGCAATGAAATTCAGATTGAAATTACCTCTGAACCGGTAGAAATATTACAAAATCGGAAATGGTTCCATTTCTAATGAACCACTGTTTGTAGTTACAGTTATCAGAACGTAAAAAAGTTATCAGAAAACCGCTATATTGAACCGATATCAATTCGAAAATGATTGAAATTTAGTTATGTAATCGCCCCACAGATTATACTGGATAGTATAGCTTGATGAGTAGTCGTGTGTACGTACTTCAAACGTATGAATACTTGAATGCGATGAAATCTGAAAGCATGTTTTTATGTTACTCAGGGAACTATTTCAATACTTTTTGCAAGCAGCCAAACCAATTTGTAGCAGCCCAACATAATGCAAAATAAGACGATAATTGGTATTTTAAATCCATAGAATAATGGCTTGACGTTAGAAGATACCCAATACAAAAAATTATAATAAAAAAAAAACAAAAACAACCTTAGGTATTTTTAATAATTTACAATTTTTTTAAAAGACTAGTAGTTCCAATGCCAACTGCATACCGTAAAATGGTCGCATCCAAGAAATATCTTGGTCGCATTAGTAATAATATCCTTGGTCGCATCTAACCTAACCAAAGACACTACTTAAATCTGAGAGTAAAATAGTGCTATAATTAAGGAGTACCTATTGTGGGAACGATTGTAACAAAACCGTATCCTAAATGGATTTGCAATAAAATGTAAAATAAATATGTAGGAACTTTAAATTGGCAATTAAAATTCGGTGATAGGATCACGATAGGATAGATTAAAAAATCGTTCATGTAGTTTTTAATGAAATAATCGCGCACAAATAAAATCGATGTTGAAACATTGCTCAAAAACAGGGTTCAAGCTGCCCATGTTTGTTACTGTGGCTTGTCCATCATCATCATCAGCCTATAATGTCCCACTGCATCATAAATTAGGAAGAAAGGTAAGTAATGGGTAGATACTTCATCACGCGTGCCCACCACGGATCGGTGGAGGTAGGCTAGTGATCCACCTACTGTTGGAGTTTTCAAGCCGCTTAGTAGGCTTCCAACTAGCTTAACGGCAATCACAATTAAGTGATGACCGGGACCAACGGCTTTACGTGCCTTCCGAAGCAAGGAAACGCTCGACTTGAAATCCCACAAACGTTCACCCATCCAGGTACTGACCACGACGGCGGTAGCTTAACTTTGCCGATCAATTAAGAACGGCTAATCAAGCTACACTACGAGCGCTTCCCAAGGTGTTATTGGCCATTCAACCGTCTGTGAAGCGCATAAGTACATAAACTATAGAGAATAAAGAATGTTCACTAATTTTGAATTATAGCTCTCTGTATTTTCTGTAGAAAATAAAAAATACATGTGAAAGAATTATTTCGATACGTCAACTAGTTTCTGAGATATGGAATTTTAAAATGAATGTATTGATCTCGCCATTATTATGTTTTTCGGCGATGTATCCGAATTATTTATTTACATTACCGCTGTATTGGCAGCATTGAAATATTGCGCGGCAAAAGTCGACCTTCAAAGCTCGAAGAGAAAAGTTATTCAACTATCTGTGGCCGTCTTTCATTTAGTCTATGCCCGACATCTGCTGTCGTTAGCTTCTAGTATTTACTAGATGGCGCTAGTTGAACGATAAATTCATAAAATTCGTAGTTTCTTTTTTTTGAAAAATATTGATTTGTAAAATAATAAATTTCGTCGAATTGAAAATAAACAAACATTTCATAATCATAAAGTTGAAAAATTGTGTTTTCCTACTGTTATTATTTTTCATTAACAGTCCAACACTTTTCTCATCAATTTCATACGAACAATTACCTACTTAGATATTTCGAAGTGGTTTGGTGTGGTTAGCACATGGACATAAACCTATATATTCACTAACTGGCAGCGTTGCCATTAGGGTACGCAATAGTACGCATTGCATTCATTTTTATTATTTGTTGTTATAACGGCAATAGAAATACACATTCTCTGTAAATTTCAGCTGTCTACCTATTACGTTTCATGAGATACAGCCCACTGACACACAGACGGACGGACGGACAGCGGAGCCTTATTAATAGGGTCCCGTTTGGCGCCCTTTGGGTACGGAACCTTAAAAAGTAAAATAATTTTAACTTCTGTCAAGCAAGTTTCAGCATAAAATGATCACTAGCGACCCCAGTGTGTATTTTTTTAATTCCATGTTCCAATTCCAAGTTTCGTTCTATCATTCAACATCCTGTGAATCGTAGTTCTGTAGTTCTGTTTGTTCTTTCGTGGTCCCTTCGGTTTCGGTGCGCAAACGATACTTACAAAATACAATGAATAAACTTAGTGACGATGGTAAGAGGCCCGATGGTATGACTTTGATTCCATGGAGTCGTGGGAGGCCGCTGATTTGGGACGCAACATGTGCTGACACCCTGGCGGCCTCTCACCTCCATAATACATCTCGGGTGGCGGGCGCGGCAGCCGAAGCTGCGGAAAGCCTCAAACGGAGGAAATATGTAACTCTTGGAGACTGTTACATATTTCTTCCCTTTGGGGTCGCAACAGTGGGTTGCTGGGGTCCAGAGGCGCGTAGTTTAGTTAGGGAGTTGTCCAGACGCCTAATTGATGCTACAGGGGACCAAAGAGCTGGCGCTTACCTCGGGCAACGCATTAGCCTTGCAATTCAACGAGGTAACGTCGCAAGCTTTTTGGGAACCCTGCCTGCAGGCGGCGATTTAAATGCAGTTTTTTATTTATAATTATTTCCTTGTATACAGGGCGAATTTTTATTTCTAGCCAGTGTGGGCAACTTCTGAACTACAGGTCTTAGAGAAAAACGCTGAAAGGAACCCCGAGCTGAATTTTGAAGAAAATTAAAATGCCATTAAAATTTATTTTAAAAAATTCGTATTTTCGAAGATATTGAATTTTTTCAAAAAAAAATTTTTTTTCGATATTCTGCTTCTTCGTCACAATATGAACAAAATTATGTAAGACAATCTTGCTCTCAAGTTGCTAGAAGTTATCCAAAATATTATTTTATATTTTCCTTGACCATGCCCAAGTAGCAAAATAGTCCTACAGCAATCGACCTATAAGACTTAACATCTTTTAAGAGTCTAATAGACGCTTTGAGTAAGATCACTGTTCTCACAACAACATCTTATACGACGATTTGCACTACAAGTACTTTAGATCCTATTACATAAGATATAAACGTTTACAGGATAATGTTATAAGATAGTTACTAGAACTTGTAATTATTACAATCTTGTAAGCGCATGCTATAAAACTAATAAGCAAAGTGTGGCTTTTGATCCTATAAGCGTAATTAATAAGATTAGTTACTCTTGTTAGCGTCTTGTTTCATTATTCTATAAGACATGAGTTTCTATAAATGTCCTCGGTGTAGCTGCTATAGGTAAAGGTATTATAGGATTGATTTGTCTTAGTCGTGACTTCAAATAGATTATTAGCACCAAACTAGCATGCCCAGCGATTTTTATATGTAAGTTTCTACTTATATGTGTCCTATATTTGCTATTACTAGAGTAATCGGCCATTTTGTTAAAAAGAACCCTAAAACCAATATGGTGGCGAAGTAGGTATGTCCTGTAGTAGTTAAATTTGACTAAATAGTATTATAAAGGTTTTGATAAATGCAGCAATCGGACATGATCCGATCCTATATGGCGGTCTCAGTATTTGTTAATATTATCGAATAAAAATATATCGAAGATATAATAAATATGTTTAGTTGTGAAGGGGCATGAAGATATGTTTATTATCATCGAACACTTTATCAATAAAATTATTTTCGCAAGATGAGTAGGCCTTCTTTATACAACAGTCAAAAGACAAAAGTTACGTATGTTATGCTTCGTGATCTGCTTACTACCCTTTGAAAATATTATATTTTTTGTCGAAACACTAGAATGGCACCGTAACAATAAGAATGAAAAGTGAATGCTCCAGTAATAGCATCACGCTGATCACAGTTGGATTAATTACACCAGTAGCGGCGCTCTCCAGATCTATAGAGGACTAATCGCGCGTATTCAGGGCGTTTACCGGATCTTTATAGGACATGTTATCTTGTAACTTCACCTAATAAGATAATTATAAAATTGTATTGCACTTTACCGGACTGTTACAAAACGACTAAAGGGCGTAATAATCTTATAACCTGCGCCCAAATCCAGCTTTATAAGCGTTTTCAAGAGTTCTATAGGACAAAAAATACATGCTCCTAGGACACTTAAAGGACCAAATTTTGCTACTTGGGTGGTTTTAAGCTGCGTAAAGTTTGACGAGGTGTAGCAGATCTCGCAGGGACCTAACTATGTTTTTCCATAAAGAATTGGCTCTTAGCATTCGGACAAAAAATTTGAGGTAAATTTTGATAACTTCTAGCAACTTCAGACCAAGATTGTCATACATAATTTTGTTTGTATTGTGAAGTAAAAGCAGAAAAAGAAAAAAAAAAATTTTGAAAAAAATTAAAAACACATTTTTTTTTACTTTTTTTTTTAATTGCATTTTTATTTTCTTCAAAATTTAGCTCTACAGGTCTTAGAGAAAAACGCTGAAGGGAACCCCCTTCAGCGTTTTTCTCTAAGACCTGTAGTTCAGAAGTTGCCCTCACTGGCTAGAAAAAAAAAATCACCTGTATATTGCCTTTATAATTTTAATGTAGTTTTAGTTTACTCTTCTATTATTTCATGTCCATTTAAGTACCTATTTATATTATTATAAACTTTATAAATATTTTATGTAATATAAATTAGATTACATTTTGAAATAAATTATCTCATAGTCCACAGAAAAAAACTTACTTTATTATTATTATTATTATTGTTAATACACTATGCAGCTTAAAGCTGATGCGTGTATATCACTTCAGTGCACTTGTTCTAATGTAATTATCGAGTCTATTTTTGAAACTGTTCACTGAAGAAGCACTGATCACTGACTCGGGTAGTTTGTTCCACGCACACACTGCACGGTTTGGCAAAAAGTGTTTTTTGGGATTGCTTGTACAGGCATGCCTTACCATTTTCAGCGAGTGCCCTCTCAGGTTTGTATTATTGTTTGGTTTGTACAATGCAGTAGCTAAGTTAGGTACATTATAATAGTTGCTTAATATCTTGTAGGTCTCTATTAAGTCACCTCTTTGCCTACGTTTTTCTAAAGTAGTTAATCCTAGCTCTTCAAGCCGGCATTCATAAGAGAGATTTTTGAGGCTAGGAATCATCTTGGTAGCTCTTCGCTGTACTCTTTCGAGTAATTCAATATCCTTTTTAAAATACGTACTCCATATTTGGAATGCATATTCTAATAGTGGTCTCACATAGGTTTTATACAGCTTCAAGAAGAGTTCTTTATTTTTGTACTTTAGCTGAGAAATTACTTGAATATTTTTTTATTCACTGCGTACTCAAAACTTAAGTTTCGTACTATTTTTAGGTGCTGTGCGTATCCTATCGTGAAGTCACTCTGGCAACGCTGCTAACTGGGTCTGCCTGCGCTTAACAAATGGCTATGGTTTTTGCCTACCGCAAAGAGAAGCACCACGTGCGTGTTTGTTTATAATATCATGGAGTATAACCATCCATTGTCCATGATATTAAGTATGGGATCAGATGCAAAATTGCAAACAAAAATTCAGTGCATTGGAGACAAATTTATTTATTATAATGAAACTTATCGTTTACAAAGCGTACAATTGGCGCGCAGTTGGTTAAGATTCCACCTATCGCGCCGCAGATCGTGGGTTCGATTCCCACACAGGACATGCATTTGTGTGCATGAACATGTCTGTATGTCCTGAGTCTGTAATTATGTATATAAAGTATGTAGCATATCAGTTATCTGGTTTCCATAGCACAAGCTCTGCTTTTGGGATCAGATGACCGAGTGTGAGGAATGTCCCAGGATATTTATTTATTTATATGATTTGTAAAGATGTATAAATGTTCACGCAAAAAGTACTGAAGGAAAATAATGAAAGTAACTCTGTCTGTTACCTTTTCACGCCTAAACCTCTGAACCGATTGCGATGAAATTAGGCACGTAGATAGCCTACGGCATGGAGAGGGACATAGGCAACTTTAATAGTACTTAGGTACTGTGACATTCTGCACACACGGATATTTGGTCCCAAATTAAGCAACTTAGAACTTTTATATGGAACGAGGTCAACTCTGAAAACCGGAATGCGTTAGCACATTCATCGTTTGGTAATATTGTTATCTCGCGTTCTATAAGTAGTTTATTACCTTGCCTATGATTTAAATCACTGTTTGACGTTTAAGAATGTCAATGAAAAATGACTAATTATATTAATATAATGGTGCCGATTCTGTTGTAAATCGCATTAAACTAATTTTAGTCACATCTCATCTCTTTCTTACGAACATGATTGAAAAAGGATAGAATATATTTTAAGTTGTCAAATTAATCTTTGCCGTCTTATTTTGCGTGAATTTAGGCGTAACCACGATAGATG
Source organism: Polyploca ridens (assembly GCA_951394255.1). Lineage (NCBI taxonomy): Eukaryota > Metazoa > Arthropoda > Insecta > Lepidoptera > Drepanidae > Polyploca > Polyploca ridens. Next base: position 244,055 of record OX596263.1, read on the forward strand.
GCGACTATATTGAAAACAAGCATTGGACTAATTTGACAGGACTAAATTTCTTACATCCTTTTTTTATGTTCTTTGTTAGAAAGAGACATAGTGAGATTAAAATTAGTTTAGTTGTGAACAACAGAATCAGGGCCAATACCTAATATAATTAATGCGAAAGTGCGTTCGTTTGTGATGAAATTTGCCACACAGGTAGATCAAACCTGGAATAACATAGATCAGTGTTTTTCAATCTTATTGATTTCGTGACCCCCACAGATTGAAAAACACTGACATAGATGATACTTTTTATCCCTGGATAAACATCCCTCGGGAACATGGGTGCGAAAACTAGTTGTAAATAAATTATAACTGTCTGACTGCATTCTCGTAAAGGTATTTGTGTAGCACTCTAGCTTAGCTACCTTTTGATTGATTAAGCGGAGTGTGTTGAACTTAGCTTTTTACATTATGCACCTACCTGTAACCACAGACGTAATATAAGTTCAGATTGAACACGGCCCGCGATAAAAGTGAAGCCAAAATACTTTGTTCCTATCACGTATAGTATACATAAACAAAACTCCTCAGCTCACAGACATCAATCTAAATAGATAACGCAAGTCCTACAATCCGTATGATGTCACAAGTGCGCTTTAGATAGGCTGGTATAAGAGCTATAACGTGAAAATGAAGCGATCCTATTCGTCAGCTAAAAACATCCCTCGCTATACTTCTCTGGTGGACATGCAGCCTTTTGCGAGTTCCCTGTCCGTGAAACAACTTCAAAAGAAGAGTATTGCTCTCGCTTTTGCCACAGCTTTTGGCACGAGAAGTACACTCGCGTCATCTATTTAGATTTATATCTGTGACTCAGCCCAAACATTTCATTGCACATGTGCGCATTAATGCATATACAAGTGGCTTCTGTATACTAATGGCAGCGATCTGTGTGAATTTATTTTACGTCTGTGCCTGTAAACACCTGAATCCTATTTTAGTAGGTACCTGGGTTCAGTAGGTTCATGTGATATTATATACACATACTAGCTGATTTCGGTTTCTCCCGCATATGCGTTTTTATTATGCGTGGAACCCTAATTATTTGTCTAAATTAAAAGTAACCAAAGTTGCTCCTTATAACATCAGCTATCCTACTCCTTATAACATAAACTATCGGAAATGAATACGTTATATTGTAAGCAGTATGGTTAGTTTTATATTTCAATGAGTATGGTACAGTTCACAATATATCGGGGAGTTTATAATCTCGCTAGGTAGATTATAAACTAACGGGTTTCACAAAAATACTTGCGAAGCGTACTTAAGGTGGTCCTCTGTGGCCGGCGCAACTTCAACGCAAGCATAGTCTAAAAGCTTGTTGTTTCATCCAACGTAGTGTTTGACTGCGAAAAAAGAGAGACAGCATCAGAGCCGTCGGTTATCAGTCGGTAAATTCCGCTGATCACTCGCGGCCGCTTCGCTAGGTCGTCATTCATGATTTCGCATTCATAAAACTTGTTCCTGGTGAAAAAATCTTACCAGTTTGTGAAAAAAAAGTTAGTTATTTAGAATCTCCAAATATTTTCTTTACTTTTACAATTTCTAGGTACATTAGATATAGCCAAAGTTCAGGCAAAAACGCTGTTTTTCGGAGGCTTAGACTGAATTAGTTTCACACACTTTTTAAATTACGCCTAGATACACGGCTAGATATAGTGCACAAGATACTAATTTGTTCAAAACATCTAACGAAAAATGTTTAACAACGCCATAATAAGTACAGAGGTTTTGTATGAAAAGTATGACGAATTGAGTCCTCTTAAGGTGAAAAGGTTTGTTTTAGAGAATAGCATAGCTGGGTGTGGGAATCGAACCGATACTCTGTAGTTTGGCAGTCAGCCAATACAAGCTACAAACAAGGACTGTTTGTGACAGAGACAAATAGACGGGTCTATGCGTCTAGTATACACGGTAGGTATGTAGAGTTAGACAATAACAATAATGCGTAAAATCATAGACAATTTGATAAAAAAAACTTTCGCAAAGCTTTACACGAGTAAGGGGGGTTAAAAGGGTGTATAACTGGTTGAAAAGGATTAAAAAGTGTGCTAGCGTAGAGAGCCGGCAGAAACACTGGCGTATAATAAATTAACTTGTCATTTGCTGAGACACGAACTACAAATGTAATGGCGAGCGACTGTTAGAAAAAGTTTGGATTAAATTCGCGTGCCGTAGCTATAAATTTTATGATGCTGAATAATCAGAAATAAAACACACACTTACCTATCTAGTGTAAAGTGTAATTATTACAATTTACATTTATCTAGTGTAAAGTGTAAGTACCTAAACTTAGGCTAAGTTTACTTACTGAAGGGGTAAAAATTTTTTTTTTAAAAGTTCATGTGAGCAGATGACGCATTTTTTTTTTTTTACTGTTTTTAGGCCTGTGTTTGACCGCAATCTCACCATGGTAAGTGATGATGCAGCCGAAGAAGGTAAGCACACAAAGCCTAGAAGGAACTAGCTCTCAAGTGCAGCTATCGGAACACACCGAAAGGTGCTTGGCGACAGATTTTCAACTTGAGGGTGGTAGGCAGCCAGGCGGGTACTACAAAGTACCCTACCACCGTGCTATGGTTTCCTCACGATGTTTTCCTTCACCGAAAGCTCAAGCTCATTGCAGGATTCGAACCCGGGACCTTCATCTCGGTTACCGACGTCACCACTGAGTTATCATCGCCTTCAAATTAATAAAAAAATATTCCCCCCTCCATCATGCATCAGACGATATTTTTTCAGCTCCACACCCACCGCTACCTGAGCAGCTGACGTTTGGTTCACTTATTAGTCATATAAGATTAACTATCCATTTCAACCTGTCAGCCGACCTACTATGACTTTTGTATTTGCAACGCTACCTCTCGGACTAGCCGCGTGAACGAATGACGTCATTCGTCGACGCGGTTTGCTGTCAAAAACGTTTCAGAATACCAAAGCAGGTGGTACTTATTTCAGCTGTTTGCGTCTGCTATTTACTTATAAAATAAGTATTGATAGAGACTACTTTTTTTTGCCACCGGGACACACAATTGTTGTCAGTGAGACTAAAATGTAAATGTTAAATGTTAACCAAATCTATGCTGCTTTTGAAGAGAGACTGAGTTTATTGCCGTCTAGCAATTGCAACAATCTGAATCGTTAGTAGCTACTATTAAATTTTAAAAGTTTTTTTTCGCAATTTCACCATGGTGGTGATGATGTGGCCGAAGGTGGTAAGCACACACCGCCACGGACTGGCTCTCAAGTGCAGCTGTCGGAACACACCGATAGGTGCTTGACGACAGATTTTCAAGATGAGGGTGGTAGCCAGCCAGGCGGGTACTACAAAGTAACCACCGTGCTATGGTTGCCTCACGATATTTTCCTTTACCGAAAGCTCAAGATCATTGTAGAATTCGAACCAAGGATCTTCGTCTTCGCATCTGACGACACTCCACTATCATCGCCTTATAAATCAAAGTCTTACCGTTGTCTGTCTGTCTATGTCATGCTTAGATCTTTAAAACTGCGCGACGGATTTTGATGCGGTTTTTTTATAGAGTCAAAAGGAAGGTTTATATGTATAATACATGCATGATATAGTAGAGAAATACTAATAGTTTGAGATGTTTCTAATGTGGTGTCGTAAATAAACAAATATTTTTGCGCTTACATTGCAAACGCTGGCTGAACCCTACGAGATAGATCAAAATAATGTACTACAGTATTGTACACCTTAAAAAGGTCTACAAAAAAGTCCGAGATGGTATATGTCTTTATGCTATGGATAACCCACGGAACAATAACCATAAACATTTTTATGCCATAGGGTTTTTTTTTTTGTGGGTTATAGAAACTCTTTACAGAAAATCATTATCATTTATATTTTAAAAGATATCACAGATTTAGCAAGAAACAGTATTCGCGATGCCGTGAACGAGCGGGCCGAGAGGGGCGCGGATGCGCAAATCGCTGGACACCACACGGCATAGCACCTGTGCGAAGCCGGGGCGGGTCGCTAGTATTTGAATAAAATAATGTTGCTTTGATTTGGAGTCTTGTAAATGATCTATTGAATTGAAAGCCGACCTGAGTAGAGCACAAGGCACATGTCAAATATATATTAGACAGATGACGGCTTCGTTACAACAACAATGGCTGACGTACAAACATACGTGCACCTGACGTGACTAGCGAGAGTTACAAAGCTAAATTGATGATATATCTATATCTACATACCTAATTGTACGTACATAAGCCAGGGTAATTAACAAAAGCGTATTGAGTGATTGAGGACATACCTAGGTACCTACATCACGAAAACAATATGAGTAATATCAATTCATATTCACGACCCTGAGTAATTTTCCCTTAACTTAGAGTAGGTATACTTTGAGTATAGTTCCCTATTTTACTAGATATTAGGCTTAGTAAGTAATTTTTACATAATACTATCTATACATAGGTATATACAGGTGAATGCCATAATCCTAACCTATATATTAAGGACTATTATAAAAGCGAAAGTGAGTTTGTTTGTTTGTTACGCCTTCACGCCTCAACTACTCAACCGGTCATCATGAAATTTGGCATGCAGATAGCCTATGGTATGGAGAAGGATATAGGCTACTTTTATCCCGGGAACGCGGGTGAAACCGCGGGGGACAGCTAGTACACCAATAAATGAAACCACGTAAAGTACTCAAAAATATGAACTACTTTTACTATGGGACCAACTTCGAAATCGCAAAAAGAACAGCTTTTTCATACAAAAGGTTTGTATGAAAGGTCTCCTCGGCTAACATGTATGAAGCAGCTGTAATTTTTGTTTTTGTTTTTTGTTGTAGCTGGGGGTTTTAAGAGAGGTAGAGCATAGCGTTTATTCGCTCAAAGAGCAGCTCGACTGGAGAAATACCTCCACCTTACAGAATACCGCAGCCAAATAACTTTATGTTGTGTAAAGTTGTGTTCCTGCGCGTGAGTAAGGTCGCCAGAGCTCAATGGGGAGGGGGGAAAGGTCGGTAACGCGTGAGCGATGCTTCGTGTGTTGCAAGCGTCCATATGGCGGTAACTGCTTACCATCAGGCGGGCTGTATGCTTGTTTACCGACTTGGTCGTATAAAATATAAAAAAAAAAAATGCGATTTCGAAGTTGGTCCCGTAGTAAAAGCTGTTCGTATTTATGAGAACCTACTTCACGTGATTTATTTACTGTCGTATCCACACTCTATAGAACATTTTCTTCAGGCTACCGCTACTACCGATATCTCTTGTCTCTATAATGGGGATGACACTTCGTTTATGTGTTATTTGTTAGTACTTATAGTACCTAGCATTTGAACTACGTAACATTATTAGAACTAGCACTAAACTAACTGAAACGGTTACGTCGTTGAGTGAAAGTGGAATTGTAAAACAGTTCGCGACCGACTTAAATCAGTTGCCGATTTGTGCCCGACTACTTTAGTCTGACACTGTAAAACTCCTCTCAGCTCGAAAGTATTATAACCCTTTTCATAAGTACTTTACCAGGGGCCCAATTCTCACTTCCCTCGAACTAGCCTTCGAATCGAACTTGCATTACGAGTGTTAGTTCGACCGTAAAATTTCGAGGGGCGGAGTCTATTTTTCGATTCCTGTATTCTCGACACTAATCGAACTAAGTTCGAGTGTAAGGAATAAATGTTGCCATTATGATAGATACAAATTGCACAATGCGTTTCGTTTCACTAGATAATTGCGTTTTGTTAACGTATGCGATAATGTTATATCTTAAATTAAAAATAAAAAAGATTTTAATCACTCTAAAATATTTAAAACAATGTTTTACACTTTTTATATCCTAATATATCCGGAATTCATAAGTTAATCAATTTTATATAATAATTATAAATGAATATGAAAAAATATTGTTTGTGCGTAACGGAAATCCTTAGGCTTATCTGTCATTACGTTTCCAAATGACAACCTAACTATTTGACGTTTGATAGTTCGCATTCGAAATACGTTTCGAACGGTCCCGACCAGTCGAAGCAGTTCGAGCGCTAGCTCTCGAAAAATAAGAGAAAATGGCGGCTTCGAAATTGTCAGAATAGCCTAACTTGATTTACATTCGAAAAAAGTACGAGTTCGAACTTTATTTCGAACGAGTGATGAATTCGAGTGGCTGAGAATTGGGTCCCTGGCCTTATCTGAATAAATGAGGTTTGATTTTCGAGGGAACTTGCTCTTAACAATATTTGATGCGCTTGGATTCCGCACACATAGCTGCAGCGAGGTAGAGAGGTAGGTAGAGCATAGCATTTATTCGCTCAAGGAGCATCTCGAATGGAAAATGCCAAATAACTTTATGTTGTGTTCCTGTGATAAAAACAGTGGATTTAAAAAAAAATGTTGACCTATGTGATACCCATAAGAAATTTTATGCGTCTAGATTCATCAGTTTACCAGTCATTAATATGTAGATAAAGAATTTCAAATAGTATCCCAATTTCATTAGAGTAAACGTACAGTCAAGGATGTTAAAATAAATCGGATATATTCTCGCTAACAAAAAACTGTGTCACTCAAGTCGGCCACCACGCTGTACGTACAAGTCGGCACGCACACATTCACACATTAGTCGAGCGCGGATAAACGACTCTGTATAAACGACGACATAGTTTCTTTTCCCGCGGAGTAGCCAACTAATGTGTGGGCGAGAATAGGTCCGACGTGGTCTGTGCCTACAGTAGACATTTTATTTTCTGGATACTAAGGAACCCTAAAAACAAACAACAAACAAGTACCTTCTGACAGCCAGCTGGTATAGTTTTCAGAAATTTCGTAGGTAAAATGTTTGTCGTAGTTTTGAACTCATCTCATTCAAAGTTTGAAGTTTGTTTCACAAAACTATTTTACATTCCATTGGAAAGAGTGAACGAAACGTACGGTATGGTAATCTGTGGTACGGTGCTCATTAGTATGAGGAGTAAGTACCTTGTACTAATTAAGTTCTTGCAATATTATTATCTCGTGAAGCGCTCGTGGTGTAGCATGATTAGCCGTTCTTAATCGATCGGCAAAGTTAAGCTACGCCTGTCGTGGTTGGTACCTGGATGGGTGACCGCCTAGTGGTATTTCAAATCGAGCGTTTCCGTGCTTCGGAAGGCACGTAAAGCCGTTGATCACTTAATTGTGATAGTCGTTAAGCTAGTTGGATGCCTCCTAGGCGGCTTGAAAAATTCCAACAGTAGGTTGACCACTAGCCTACCTCCACCGATCCGCAGTGAGCACGCGTGGTGGAGTATTGCTCATTCCCTTTCACCCTCATTTGTGAAAGGAGGTCTGTGGTCAGCAGTGGGACATTATAGGCTTATGATGATGATGAATATTAATTATTATGTCGTAGGTAGGTACTTACTGGTTTCCATAGTACTATTACAAAGCTCTGCATGGTTCTTAATAAGTTGACATGTGAAATGTATCAGGATATCTTTCTACAAGTATAAACATTGTACCTGACATATTTGTACAACGACTATGGTAACGTTCGGTGAAAAGAGCGGTAATGGATCTTAATCTTCTTTTAATGGGTGCTTAAGCAGTCTGGAGCAGACGGCCACAGCTTATATGTTAGCCAGCGTTACAAGTAATCTGGCTGTGTCTACCACATTTCCGTGCATCTATGGGATAAAAAGTATTCTAAGTTCATATAGGGACCATGCCAGCTATTACAATAATTTACTGATATTTATTTTAGTAGCTATATCTAGGTCATCTATGGATAAGCTTAAGAGAATATGGAGGAACCGAAACATAACCAAGCCACTAAGACCAGGCTCGTCAGAGCACTTGTGTTCCCCATATTTCTGTACGCCGCGGAGACGTGGACTCTTAAGGGAAAGCGAGAAGAAAATAGACGCTCTCGAAATGTGGTGCTTGAGAAGAATGCTTGGTATATCTTGGACAGAATTCCATACTAATCCATACTCCAGGAACTCCATACTCCAGGAACTCGGCATTAAACAGCGTCTATCCTCCGTAGTGCAGTCTCGCATCCTTACTTTCTTTGGACACGTGTCGCGACGCGGAGATGTTTCCATAGAGCGATTGGTGATGCAGGGTAAAGTAGAGGGCACCAGAGCACGTGGGAGATCACCCATGCGATGGACCGACCAAGTTAAGGCCGCAATAGGCGGTCTCATCAACGACTGCACCAGAAGGGCAGCAGTTAGGGATGAATGGCGGCGTGTTGTGAAGCGCGCCACACATCCCACGTCATGACGACCACGACCACTCTGTCAAGAAGAAAAATCAGACCACTCTGTGAAAAGAAAATCAGGATAGGATAGCTGTTGTTGAACTAAGTTTATTTGAAGCCCTATATACGTCAAATCAACTCGCAGCGTACTGTATATTGATTAATCTACTGACGCTACTTCTCTAAGCTGTGTCATTTAATTGTACAGTGAAACCCACGTGAGCTCAAAAATCATTATTAGTGTTATTTCTGGTGGTATCGTTTATCTTATTAATTGTTACCTATTTAATTATAAAGGGTAGTCATTGTTTATTGTTTCTGAAAATTCGAGTATTCATTGAGGTCATTCCCCTCCACCTTCTATGAGTAAGGATAATTCTAATAACACGCTTCAGTGTTATCTCTAAATAGTATTATTCAAAGCTGTTATGTCTGTCTATCTGTATTTACATTTAATGAGCTTTTTGGCATCATTTGGAGAATATTTTCCGAATTCTAAAAAGTATAATGTGATTAATATTAAATTAAAAATAGTAGAGAAATCTCCATGTTTTGTAGAAGTTCATACACAACATCTGGACGCGTTGATGTGAATACGTTGCTACAAATTACTCAACTGTAAACAATTGCTGATCACCACCATGCAAACCAACGCGGACGAAAGCTGGACGCGTCGGTTTGACCAGGGCTTAAGATTTACATGCCTGGCTTACATAAGGCTCAGTGGTAGTGATGTTGGATGCCGAGACGAAGGTCACAGGTTTGAAACTTCGGTTCCTATTATGAGCTTCAGTTTTTGGTGAAGGAAAACATCGTGAGGAAACCATAGCATGGTGGTACGACTGCCTGTTTACCACCCTCAAGTTGCAAATCTGTTGCACCTACCGGCGTGTTCCGACAGCTGAACTTGAGAGCCAGTTCCTTCTAGGCTTTGTGTGTGCACCTTCCACACAAAGCCACATCATCACTTACCAAGGTGAGATTGTGGTCAAACAAAGGCATATACAAAGAAAAAAAAATCACTAAAATGTATTAAAAAGTTTAAAGCTATTTTGGCCGATATGATATTAATATTTACATATCCAATTAAAAGTAACAATAAATGTTGTTAAGAATTGCCATTACACTATACAATTTAAATAAATATAATTGCAAACAACAATAATTACAATGCTACGTTTATAAGATCCCAGTCGGGCGAAGCCGGGGCGGGTCGTTGGTTTTTTATAAAGCATTCAGTCTACCTATACAGATTTTTGTGCAATTAAAATTTTCTTTGAAGAATAAGTCACTTTGTACAGGTCGACCACACTTTCAATGTCCTTCGCCGAGGAATCATGCCGACAACTATTGTTGAACTTTTTTAATTTCTTCCAATTTTAAGATAACATTATCAGCAACATGTTGATAAATATGAAATATATTATCTATGCTAATATAATAAAGCGGTTTTTTTGTTTGTTTTTAAACGGGCTAATCTCTGGAACTACCAGTCGGATTCTAAAAATTCTTTCACTAACAGATTCGATACGATTTCGCCGCGATTCTCTTGTGCGTATTACGAGTCAAAGTATGCGGGAAGTGCACGCGATTTATGCGCGTTTTTGCTTGTGGACGCAATGTATTGGCTCCCAGTATCTCGCCAACGCGTGTAATGCATTCGCACGAGAGAATCGCGGCGATCGTTAGTAAACGATCAACCTTTGTATTGGTATTGATCGTTTACTAACGATGACGATTGTCGACAACCATCTTATCTAGGCACCCAGAAGGGGGTCGAATTAGGCAATATTTTTTTTGGTGGCGCCCCCTCACCTGTACAGAGAAGTGGGACTGTACATAGTATTATTAGCTCTGCGCTATCATTCCCTTTTATGTCATGTTTTTAAATAGTACTGTAATTTTACAAGCTTTTATTTAGTTTCACCTGTCTATGGTGTCTGTAATCGAATCTTGCAAGTAAAACATTTTTAGAAAATGTAAAATTATAATTACTTGAATATAAATCTAGACTAACGTTAATAATTAAATATGCTCGTTATAATGATAATCCGTATTTATTAATCCAATTTAAAATAATAGACGGGTGTACTGTAAATTGAGGCTGAATAATAGTGGGTATAGTTCATTAAGTGTGTGTTGTCTGCACGTGAAACACTGTGATTATATGGCGCCCACAAAAACAACGAGAACTAAAGAACTTTTATGGAAGACCTAGTTTATGGTAGACCACTCCATTGTAAAGGGAAGGGATTTTTTATACAATTAAGTATTCGGTCCACTTGGTGGTAAGCGGTTACCGTAGCCATATGGACGCTTGCAGCACACTAAGCATCGCTCACGCGTTACCGATCTATCCTCTCCAATGAGCTCTGGCGACCTTACTCACGCGCAGGAACACAACTTTACACAACATAATAAAGTTATTTGGCTGTGGTATTCTGTTAGGTGGAGATACTTCCCCAGTCGAGCTACTCTTTGAGCGAATAAACGGTACGCTCTACCTCTATTAAACCTTGCTCTACATATTTTAAAATGCCTTTTATGGCTATTACATCATTAAGCCTGTATTATAGAATCAGAATCAAAACTTAAGCCAAGTCTCAAGAATAGACTGTGATAAAAGATCCAAATTCAATTGTTTTAATCGCTACTTAAATCTCGATTGACTTTCTAAATTACCTACGTAACCTACTACCTTAGGCGATTATCACACTGCCACGCGCCTACGCGCGTAGGTGCGACACACGCACGTACGCGCGTAGTTGCGTTTAGTGCATTCACGGCGGCTCTGACTCATTCGATACAACGCACCCACGTACACACGCACGCACGCATACACGCACGGCACTACGAGACTCGGTGTGCCATACCTTGCGTCTTGCCGCACACCTACGCGCGTAGGTGCGGGGCGAGACGCATGTAGGCGCGTGATCTGTATGAACGCGCGTGGATGCATTTTCGGTGTGTTGGACTGTGCGTCTTTTCTATACAAACGGAGATACTTACAAGCAACGTTAAAAGACGCATTCACGCGCTACGCTGCGTGGTGCGGTGTGCAGTCTGTTAACCGAATGTAAACCTGTAGAATGTTCAGGGAATTTAGATAGCGCATTGTAGCATCGTCAGGCGCCATCCATAGTATTGGAGTTTGAAGTACTTTCACAACGTTTATTTAAACCTGTACCTCATATATCAGGCCGCAGGTCGTGCTTTCGATTCCCACACAGGACATGCATTTGGGTACATAAACATGTCTGCATTTCCTGAGTCTGGGTGTAATTATGTAGGTAAGTATATTAAGTATGTAGTATAACAGTTGTTGGGTTTGTTTGTGTGTGAAGATAGAAAATGTGTGTTAATATTTATTAATTATTATCATTCGTCGCTGTTTCTGTGGCCCCAGTACTATGCGTTTAAAGGAAAATTTAATTTCACTAATCTTAATTGGAAGGGTGACATTGCTTGTAAATCGCATTAATTGGATATCTGTATACATCGCAGCGCTTCTACGTTGCCATTGCTACATTGTAATTATTTTAAATTTAAATGATTATCGTAGGGTGACTCATCCTTTTTATCTAAATAAATAAATCATAGTTATATGAAGCGAGTGATTTAGGTTCTGCGTTGATTCCCATGAGGTACATAATATTATTCCATGATAAACATTGTTATTTAGCAACCGAAAGGTGTAGGAAGATTTTGGCATTCCTCTCATCCGCCATTTTGTTTTTTTTTTAAAACGGCGTCCACCGATAACTTTAATAAAAATCTTTATCTGACATCAATACAATTAAGAAATATTCTGTGACAAAACCTCGTAAAGTGTCACGTTTCGAAGCAACTTAAGTTTTACTGTTAAGAAAAATAAATATAAAATATTTTTAATGACTCTTCTCAGTTTAATTGTATTTCGAACCGGTGGTAAATTAAACTGTATGTAACAAATTAACGTTCATAAGTGCCTTATCAGGGCCTAAACGGAATAAATGACTTTTTGATTTTGATTACTACATCCAAAAAGTATACCCAATAAATTATAGTTAGAAATGATAGGAATACCAGGCTTCAAACTAAAATCTTCCAACCCCTTTGACAGTTTGATATCTTCTTTCACTGCGGTTATTTTAAACGTAAACAAATTCATGTTTTTTATATATTAGTCGGTAAACAAGCATACGGCCAACCTGATGGTAAGCAGTTACCGTAGCCATATGGACGCTTGCGAAACCAGAGGTATTACTCACGAGTTACTGATCCTTCCTTCTCCTCCGAATCCTCCAGAAAACCGGGTAAAACAGGGTAAAAGCTACATCTTACTAATATTGTACTGCGAATGTAAGTTTGTTTGTTTGTTATGCTTTCACGCCTTAACTACTCAACCGACCACGATGAAATTTGGCATACAGATAGCCTATGGTGTGGAGAAGGACATGGCTACTTTTTATTCCGGAAACGTACCTACAAGGCGCACAGCAAAAGAGCAATAGCTAGTGATGTGAAGAGATATGACCATAATTGAGCGGCGACACGTTGGTTATGATTTTAGTTCAATAAACTTGGAAGCAAATATTTGGTACCTATGAATTTTTGAGTAATTTATTTTTAGCTGAAATTTCTTATACCTACTGGATGTGGTCTCCACACCTTTTGGATAGATAGATGGACAAAAATATCCTTCTAATATAATAAATGCGAAACCCTCAACTACACAACCAAACTTTATATCTGGGAAAAAGATTAGTTCCCCTGGGAACGCGGGTGAAACCGCGGGATCAACCCTAGTTATAAATATGAAAGTAACTTTTATATGTTTGTGACTATTCATGATTCAACCTCTGAAGCGATCGCGATGAAATTTGCCACGCAAATAGCATTATAGTATGGAGATGGACAAAGGCGAAACCACGGGGACAGCTAGTTATTTATACACATAACAAAACAGCAACAAAAATACACAAAGATATTTGAAACACGTCCCATCATATCGGATAAATCCCAACTTTTTTACACAGAGTAACCAGGTAAAAAGGTTAGATTCAGCACATTACGCGTGTATGGAATATAATTTTTATCTCGTGTTAGAATTAGATACAGTTGGGATGAATCTGGATTTCCATGAGGAAAAATGCGCAAAACGATGGTTCATTATGAAAACGAAGTTAAGAAGAATAAAGAGAGAAATAATAAACTCAGAATTTGACGGTATTTTGATTCTGTTTGATCATAATCTCAACATGATAAGTTATGTAGTCGAAGGTGGTAAGCACACATAGCCTAGAAGGAACTGACTCTCGAGTGCAGCTGTTGGAACACATCAGTAAGTGCTGGCACAGATTTTCAACTTGAGGGTGGTAGCCAGCCAGTACTACTAAAAAGTAACCACCGCTATCCTTTCCTTGAGATCCCCACCACTTTGAGATCACGGATTTTTCACGATGTTTTGAAACCCACAAGCTCCAATCGACCACGACTGTCATCGTCGTAGATGTAAGATGTAAAGCTAATATACTGTACTATACTATAGATACATGTAGAATTTAATTAATACAATATTTTTTAATAAAAAGCCATTTCTAATGACTCGACGACCATTTTTTGTTGCCCAAGTGCGCCCGGCTAACATTCAAAACACCTCTACCTACCCTCTATCCACAATAGCGTGAATATTATGAATATTGCAATGGCCGCAGCTTTTAAAAAAACAGAAATTATGTGAGCATTATGTTCAAATAACGGCATGTGTGGAATTGAGCGATAAATCTGCGGAATTCGTTCAGGATAATAACGCAGATTTCGATAATGTTTTTTGTTACGAAAGAAGCAAGGTTCACTTTTTCGACATGTTCTCAATGTCTGAATTATCTAATTTACTTCTAAAGGTTCTACTTTAGCGTCAATTAAGGAGATTATACCTTTTTTTGGGTGTTTCGCTTCTACATAGGATCTAATTCCAGAAAAATACTTTGTATATATGTCACCGTAATTTTGTGAACTCCGTTAGTTTATAATCTATTTAGCGGGATTATAAAATGTCGATAAATTGTGAACTGTACCATACTGCTTACAATATAATGCATTCATTTTCGATAGTTTATAATCTATCCATGAAAAACCATCATATTGTGAACTGGCATCATATTTGAATGCGTCGGAACGTACCTTGCGCGCTAATTGGTTGAATGTCATGTGTGTGTTCCGTGCCGCTATCTTATATTGTTTCTTAAAAATATATTGATTGACATATTTAATTTTGATCTCAAACAATCAAATGTTTTATTTAACTCCTTTGTTTGTTTTCTAACTCTATAGACACAGAACGAACTACTGCTAAGACTGACCAATCAGGGACGGTTCACAATATGACGGTTTGACAACGATAGATTATAAACTATCGGAAATTAATACGGTTATGTTGTAAGCAGTATGGTACAGTTCACAATTTATCGGCAGTTTACAATCTTGCTAAGTAGATTATAAACTAACGGTTTTCACAAAAATACGGTGACATATACAAACGCTTCTCTAACTTGCTACATATATTTTTTAATAGCCATAATTAAAGTAAATTTCATTACGTCACATTTATTCCATGAAAAAGTCCTCAGTCGAAGTAAAAAGATAGAAACATGGCTTCACATTTCATTACACGAAGGATCGTACGTCTTCTACCCATCTGTTGCGAAATTGTACTTGATTACTCTTTGATTAATCTACCTAATAATACAGGCGATGATAGCTCAGTGGTAGTGACGTCGGATACCGGGACGAAGGTCCCGGGTTCGAATCCTACAATGAGCTTGAGCTTTCGGTGAAGGAAAACATCGTGAGGAAACCGTAGCACGGTGGTAGGGTACTTTGTAGTACCCGCCTGGCTGGCTACCTCCCTCAAGTTGAAAATCTGTCGCCAAGCACCTTTCGGTGTGTTCCGACAGCTGCACTTGAGAGCCAGTTCCTTCTAGGCTTTGTGTGCTTACCACCTTCGGCCGCATCATCACTTACCATGGTGAGATTGCGGTCAAACACAGGCCTAAAAACAGTAAAAAAAAAAAAAACAGGCCCATCAGGCCTATATATCATGGCTATAGGACGAGGATCGAAAGTATCGAAACTCAAGTCAATTATCAAGATTAGATTATATGAGATTACTGTCCCACGGTTGCACCCGCATTTCCGAGGGATCGTATGTTTTCCCGGGATTAAAAGTATCCTATGTGTTAATCCAGAATATATTCTATCTGTGTGCCAAATTTCATCCACATCTGTTCAGTAGTTTTTGCGTGAAAGAGTAACAAACATACATCCGTACAAAATTCAAATTTATAATATTAGTAGGAAGTAGGATAGAAATTATCTTTATGATAGATAGAAAATAGACCATATGTTATATGGGCAGGTTCCAAAAATTTCAATATTTATCTAATGAAAGCATTAATTGATGTTTTATAGGGACTTAGTATGGAACTAACAATTATGAAATCGTATACAAAAAATTTGCTGTTCAACCCTAATCAAATTGCAAAAGCAAAAGCCTCTTCTTTCTTATAGTCTTCTTAAAACTTACAGTCTAAAGAGAGACTGCCTCCTTATGTGTGTTCTACCGCTTGTACAACGGACAGTGTTCTGTAGAATTGTTTTTACCTGATGCCCACGGCTACCTTCTCCGATCGCAACTCTCGCCATCGACGGGGAGTTCATCCTCACACATTGAAACCAGAATATTTTCGTACTGTGCGGTCTCAAAGGAGCTTCCTCCCGCGGACGCTCAGACTGTGGAATGAGGGTCGTGGTTTTCTCAATGGAGTACAGTATGGGGTTCTTAAAAATGATGTGAAGAGATTTCTGCAGGGTCGGCAACGCGCGAGTGATACCTCTGGTGATGCAAGCTTCGGTAGTCTACGGTAACTGCTTACCATCAGGCGGGTCGTATGCTTGTTTGCCACATTAGTGGTATAATAAAAACTTTTTAACAACAAAAAAAAATTACCACCGAAAAAACTGAAAAGCAAAAAATTATTTTGAATATAACTTGAATTATATAAGGTTTTGCAGATAGGTATAACTTATCCAATAAAAAAAGAATTATCAAAATCGGACTACACTGTAAAAAGTGATGCGTGATAATACATAAAAACATATATATATACGCGTCGACTTGTAAACCTCCTCTGTTTTTTCGTCGGTTAATAAAAAAGAAAGCCTCATAGCAAATTGATTAAACATTTCGTTACAATTTTATGAATTGAACATGGCAGTAGCCAATGTCGGAAAAACTCAATTATCATCTATTCCCCCGAGTAACATCCGGAGTTTTTTCATTTCCCCTAAATACCAACAAATAGTTCCGTACTAGTTAGTATAAATAAGAACAGTAAACAAGTTTCATCCGAATTTTATTTTACATAATAAATGTCGGTTTTATTTGCCTTGAGTTTCGACTAAATAAATAACTGTTAATGAGTTTTTAATATGGCCTGTAAGTTTTAGTAGGGTTAATTAGAAAGTCTCAAATTTCAATAATGATACAATTCATACTACCATTTCAAGAATTGGGCATCTGAAACCTGATTGGGTGACTATCATCTGTAAGTCGTTATTATGACAAGAACATAGACGAAAAAGTACAGTATTACCCAACTTATATGGCGCGTCGTGAATCTTCGTTCGCACAGAAAAGAAAGTATGGCCCGAAGATTAACGAAAGAATGCTTAAAACTTACAATCAACCTTAGATCACTACTATAAGGTTTATAATACACTGCAGCTGTTAGTTCCGTCTCACTTGCAAGTCACGCCCCTCCGCACGGCACGCGCTAACATGGCGGCAGCTGCCGGCCAATAGTGTTTCCCGCGCTTTGAAAATGTATCTTCTGCGCAGGTACATCGGTAAGCCATATTAATTGGGTACTACTGTATTGCAATGCTTACCAACTTCGACCCTATGGCCAACCATGCTGCTTTCATCATTCTCTATAAGCCTATCCATGTATAACAAAACCTAATACAGTTTTCTGTATGGATACTGTATGATTATGCACTATGTCACCAAGTGGTCGAAGTCGAACCTCGGTAAACCCTTTCAATACATTCGATTGAATGTATCAGTATATTTGTGTCGTTCTATTGTCGTGATTTATGTGTTGTCACCATTTCTGAAGTAAGAGGTCGTGTTGATCACCGTGCGTTTCACTCATTATTAATAATCCTACTGTGTCTTCAGTATGTTACCTGAACAAGTTGGTTAAGGCGGCCCTCTGTGGGCAGCGCATTTCAACGCAAGCATAGTCTAAAAGCTTGTTGTTTCATCCAACGTAATGTTTGACTGCGAAAAAAGAGAGATAGCATCAGAGCCGTCGGTTATCAGTCGGTAAATTCCGCTGATCACTCGAGGCCTCTTCGCTAGGTCGTCATTCATGATTTCGCATTCATAAAACTTGTTCCAGGCGTGTACTTCTTGTGAAAAAATCTTACAAGTTTGTGAAAAAAATGTTGGTTATTTAGAATCTCCAATACATTTGCAAGCCTGGTATCTTAGCGTTTTCTTTACTTTTACAATTTATAGGTACATTAGATATGGCCAAAGTTCAGGTAGTGCAAAAACGCTGTTTTTCGGAGGCTTTGACTGAATTTGGTTCACACTTTTTTTTATTTCGCCTAGATACACGGCTAGATATAGTGCACAAGATACTAATTTGTTCAAAACATCTAACGAAAAATGTTTAACAACGCCATAATAAGTACAGAGGTTTTGTATGAAAAGTATGACGAATTGAGTGCTCTTAAGAGGACTTTACCGCGAGAGCCAGCTCCATCATTTCTTTTGGATATCGACGTTTTAAATATTAAATTAAAAACATCTTGGTCCACAAACAACCGATCCAGATTCAAAGAAAAAGTTATACAGCCCATCCCGGTATGAAAAGCCGGGATATGAAAAAAGGATTTCTTTGTAGAAAGTACTTTTATAAGTTACATTATCCTATATTCTTCATTCAAGGATGGGCCCTGAATTTCATTTTGTAAAGAGCAGTATAATGTGTAGTATATATCACTGGTTTCCATAGTACAAGCTTTACTTAGTTTGGGATCAGATGGCCGTGTGATGAATGTCCCGGGATACTTTAGTCACTAGATTATTTATGGTTTTTTAGGGTGCCATAAATTAAATGTGAATGAACCTTTGATTAATTTGAAATACCATACAAATAGAACAGGTTTTAATAAATTCTTATGGATTTAAGATTATTTATTTTTCAACACACTCGTTCGTAAAGTGACATTTATTGCAAAATACAAGTCTGTTTTTTTCCTCGCAAGTGTGTTGAAAAACGTCATATGACACGCGTGTGCATTGATTATTACACTCTCGGCTCCCTTATTACCGCCTGGAGTGTTAATAACCAAATTCGCACACATTTATCATAATTTACTATTAATAATTTGAGGCGTGTTTGAAGAAATAGCAATAATCATTTTCCAATAAGAAAACATGTGATATACAAAAAAACATGGCTGTTTAAAAAACACTCATAAAACAAATTGGTCCCAGTAATGCAGTTCAAAAATCTCGAATCTTGCCGTTCGAAAGGCCATTTACTCTTCTTTATATGCTGAAATGGTCACTAAGGTTCTCGAAATGCTATATTTACCAGTTTTAGAAAAGGCTTTTCTAAGGAACCCGGTAACACCTCAGGGTGCAATTTAGCCCATACTAAAAAACCCTCCAAAGTAAAAAGTTTTCACAATTTTCTTCAATAAACTTCGGTCACAAACTTTTTTCAGTAATGAAAAGTAAATACAACTGCCGTCAGATGGCGCCCCTCCCAAATCAAATGGAAACATCTGTGCAATATTCTTATTTTATTGTTTTTTTGTGATTCCCACGAACTAGTGCTAGGAGCATAATTGGATTTTCTTTGCCATCTTTTCATCAGGTTTCTGTATCGAAAAACAAGTTCAAATAAAATGGATAACAAATACAAAAGTCTTTTCTTTGTTTCATTTAAAGGCTGATAAAGGAAAATAGACTTTTCAAATACATTCTAAAATCGGAAGCAGCGGCAGGCTTGAGGAAATTTTCTATATATAGATTGTATTTTGTACATATTTGTTGCATTCTAAAATTATATGTATAGCAGAATTAGCTAATAATGCAGGCTTTTTCTTATACTAGCCATAATATGTAAATCATAAAACTTCTTATTAGTTGACAAAATTAACATCCACATTTTAATATGTTTAATATATACGTAAGTATATGCATGCTTTTGAATTCGCAGAATCTGCAGAACTTTTAATGAAAATGCAAGCTGAATTTATTGTGTCACCCATCTCGGCAGGGCCATCATCTTGCATTTGATTTCTGAGTTCCGATTGTTGTGTTTCAGAACGTGTCAATAATTTGAACAATTTGTTTATAATTGATATTTTAATTTGTATTTTCAATATGGAGAGTATAAGAGCTTTGTAATATCATGTTCATAAGTGCCTTATCAGAGCCTAAATTGAATAAATGGTTTTTGAATTTGAATTTGAATTTGTAGCTTATTCTGCACAAATGTCAGATAAATGTATTTTCCTATAATTTAACGTGACTTTGTTAAAAAGGAAAACTATTTTATATTCTTTAAAAATGCAGTAACGAGTATTCTGGGAGCAAACAAAGCGCTAGGTGCTCTCGTTCTTGAGATACACTCGTGACATAGAACCGTTAAAACTTATGACACAGGCACTGTTAAAAACTGATATTTGGTGACATGACAAATTAGTGACACAGAATTCAAACCTTTGATGGTGGCCCTGCCAGTAAGAGTCACACGAATACATTCCTATGTACGAAATTAACTTTTACTTGAATATGTTGTGTTATGAATTTTCTGATTTTATTTTGAAGATTATGTATGACTACAGACGAAGTGGATTTTATCAGAGATGCTCGCTTGATATCCCTATTGGGTAGTCTATCGAATTGAATGAGTCTTATTTTCCAATTTCAGACGTCGGAATGAGGCAGTCAATACCCGATCTCGGAAAATAAAGACTGCAACTGACAGCATCAGCATACATTTAATAAAGTAAAATCGTTCCTAGCGATCGGAATGATTCTGTAGGAAGCGGAGTTTTATAACATCTTATTGGATTATTATTCTCCTTAGAATTCCAAATTTCTTGTACGAATTGAATATAGGTTGGTACATGATAAATCGACCGTCCCATTTTGATACCCTGGGGATCGGTGATTCCAAATGGAATTCTATGAGATCTTTGTGATTCTCAGCTTTGTTGGAATGTTACCCGACGTTAAGGAAAGTATTATCAGGCATCTCTCACTCCATGTACTTGCGCGCGATAATTGCCTACCGGCCGCCGGACCGTCACCAGTCCATTTCTCAGTTGACTGTCGACAGTCGCGTGGCGCGTTCGTACGCATATATTTCGCTCGAACTGTTTGTTGTTCTTTCTATGGAAGGTTTAAAGTACCTTTTTATAATCATGTAAAAGATCTAGAGGCCACATTTATTGTACTTTGATCAAAATATGAATCCCGGTTGCACGATATTTGAACTATGAAAATATTCCATTTAACTCCCCTTGTATGTACTTGTTTCCTTTTTTAAACTTTTTATTCGATTCCGAGTATTCTCCACAATAAGGTTCAATAATTGTGAATTTCGACAAGCAATATTTTATTAATCTACATATAGGTACTATTTTAATATAAGTAATAAAGCGGAAGAGTTTTTTTTGTTTTTTTAAACAGTCGGATTCAAAAACATATTTTTGTATATGATAGCCAGATATAAAAAAATATAAAAATTAATTTATTTCCACCAGAACGCACAGAATAATAACAATAATAAAGAAAAATAAAACAGTAGCAACAATAATAATAATAAAAATCTGTGCGTCGCGGTGTAAAAAAAGGCCCCGACTCAGTATAAAGTTGTGGGAGCTACCCACAACACTGGTATTCTGTCGGCACCTTGTGACGCGTGAGTCACGAACATCGGCGAGTAGGTACAAGAAATATAAAAAGCAAGAAACCAGAATATAAAAAGATATATATATATATAGACAATATCTAATTTTACAAAAATAGGTATCCCTACGAAAACTTCCCAATGTGTAAAAAAGAATACTTATAAAATTCCTAATATCGCGTGCGCTGCGAAAAAACCATTGATGTTAAAATGCTTAATGTCGTAAAGAATTGCAGGTCTTCAATATGTCTACAGAAAAGTCCGTGGTGGAATATACCTATCTCCTAAAAAATATTCATATTCAGAAGGTTATTTGCAAAGCTATTTTGACCAATATAGAATTGATCCTTATCCAGTTAAATATGTTCTTTACCTTATGTATTTAATGTAGATTAAATGTGCCCTTTACTTCTCTATTTCTTCTTCTATCCTTTTCTTTACACTCACCAAATAAGTTGTTCACGTGACGAGCAAAACTTACGATATACGGAATATGGTACAACACCACGCAAACGAAATCGCGTCGATATGGCAGAACAACGTTTGTCGGGTCAGCTATCTATTTAAAAATAAAACACTTGTAGGAATCTTCTTATTTTAAACAACTTGCTTTTTTTTTTTATACGACTAAGTCGGTAAACAAGCATACGGCCCGCCTGATGGTAAGCAGCTACCGTAGCCATATGGACGCTTGCAACACACGAAGCATCGCTCACAAAAAAAAAAAAAAAAAAAATTCAATTGCTGAAAAATTAAAAAGCATTTTACTTTTTGATTTCATAAAGTGTAAGTACTGTAAATACCTACCTACTGAGATCTTTATCGACAGAGGCATCCCTGGCAATCCACGCTAACCACGCGGCGGCGAGTAGCTACAAAGCAAAACTCAGTTTACGCTCGTAAGCTTAGGTGCATTTTCGTTCGCAACGTCTAGCGACTCAAAAAAGTAGGCTATTATAACAGTAGGTATTGTAAATTTTGTATGGAGTGATTTATCTGTTACGTAGTAACTATTTAGTAATCTGTGGTATTATGTCTATACTTTGTAGTGTTAACAATCGTTTCTTTGAATTGAGATTGATTTTATTAGGGAAAAGAAGTCTCAGGAATATATTTTGATAATCAGAAATAAACCTTATGTTATAAACCCGAAGAATCAATTCCAAATGTTCAAACTCTTATAACTATCTGACTATCATCATGTGGGTATGTCAGTCGGGTATTTACTACAACCATACCAAAAGATATTACATGGGATTGTTTAAACCAAGTCTAATTAA
The DNA here is from genome assembly GCA_951394255.1 of Polyploca ridens. Taxonomy (NCBI): domain Eukaryota; kingdom Metazoa; phylum Arthropoda; class Insecta; order Lepidoptera; family Drepanidae; genus Polyploca; species Polyploca ridens. Next base: position 266,581 of record OX596263.1, read on the forward strand.
ACCTAGGTTTTAAATATGTCCGTCACTTTCTAACGGCATATAACAAAAATAGCTGGAGCTATCTAAGGGATTAATTAATCCCCTTATACTAAAGTTTATTTTAAATCCAAGATCTGCTGCACTCGTAGAAGCTTGTTTTCATCAGTCTAGTCTGATATAGGAAAGTTATGCAATTTTCATTAATGTCGGGGCAGTAATGTAGCTGCACAAACCAAGCACGTGCAAAATATTTATTGAATGTTCCGTAGCAATAAATATTCTGAACTACGACTGACTGACGGACAATACACAGCTTAATGTTTGTGCATATTTGTTTCTCGATAACACCGTAACGGTTGAACGTATTTAGATGAAACAGCATATACAGGTCGTTGTTTTGGTCAGCGACGAGCGACTCAGGGTCGATAATACAAATGATACTGGTGCTAAAAAAAATACTTTATTTTTTTTTAATAATAAAAATTAAAAAAAAAATTTGAAAATCATGTAATAAGCTAAAGTGTAGACATAATACTCAACGGGAGTACGAGGGAGTAAAGGGGTGGGGCGATGGCGGCTTGCGCCTAGCTCTAGTCTGTGCACGTGCCTAGTAACCATACTTTGCGGTAATTTTATTTCAAATTGAATAAGGTATTTCTCAACATATTTACAGTATTTAATGAAATTAAGTCCATTTTTGGGGAATATATATTTTGTACTACCGCTCCTGGGTCGCTTGTCGCCGACCAAAAAAACACCCTGTATATAGAACCTCAATTTCCTCTTCCGATTAACGGCAAGGTTCCCACAAGGCTGGCAGCGTTTCCTCTTTGGATAGCCAAGCTGATACGTTGGCGGAAAAAGCTGCGTCCGCTGGTCTACGGAGGTCTCGACCAATTTTGATGACAAAGTGCGAGCAAAAGAATCCACTCTGGAAGAGGCGCCATCGAGAAATGAATCCACTCTGCATGTCTTGTTTGTTATATTTAAATGTGTTAATTTTTTTTTGTGTTTTTTTTTATGAATAGTTGTTTTCATTAAAAAAAAAAAAATTGCCGACTACTGTTTAGCTTAGTTGTTATTATATGTTGCATGTAAATGCCTTTTTTGTATGTATTTGTATTAATGGTAGGTATAATAATCTGTAAAGAGCGTGTCTCGCCATCAAACGTCATTGTTTGGCGAGAAGTGTATGTTATATTTAATTATGTACTTATCATTTATTTTCAAAAAAAAAAAAAAAAAAAAAAAAAAAAAAAAAAAAAAAAAAAAAAAACAAAAAAAAAAAACGGCGAGCTTCGGACCCCCACTGTCGCATAGTCTCGACCGCAAAAGGCATAAAAACATAATTTGGTCCAATCGATGAGTATTTTTTGAGTTTTTAACTTTCCGCACTGGCCGTAGCTGCCCCTGCAGTTTGAGTTTTGAGCTTTCCAAGTCGTCCCTAAAACACTTTAATTCCCTTGTCAGCGGTGGAAAAAATACATTAATTAATTGGAGAGTGCATACATTAGCAGTGGGAAACACATGAGCTGGAAAACCTACAAGCGCTTCGCTTCGCTTTAAGAGTGCGTACCAAGCCAGAAAAATATGGCAATGTCAGATGAAACAAACTTATGTCAAATCTTCGCGTGGAGATGAGATGGAGATAGCGTGTTTCGCGGAACAAAAATGAACTAAGCGCTGTTTATCTAAATAACTCGTAAAGTATAGAATATTTTAAAAAATCGTTAGTAGCAGCCCTAGGTCATATGTTAGTGATATTATTTATCGAATTTTTGTCTTAATTAGATACACCATGAACGAATAAAACCGAAAATTCATTATTATTAGAGGAGGTAACTTTGTGTTTTTTTTCTATCGAGGAAATTTCATTCCATTCTGCTCAGATAGAACCCTCGCGTATATAATGAACATACCCATATAAAAATATTTTTTCATTTAAATACTATTTACTTGGGTAAATTTCAATTCTAAGATTGTTATTTTGCTTTATACGCACTCTTAATATATTTGTAGATAGCTTTTTAACTTCGTAATGACAATGCGGTTTTAATTACACATCAAAATGGTAGTGGTTTTGCATTAAATTAATCAAAGACCGTGTACTAAAATGTACATTTTATTGTGTACAGATTATTCGAAAACATCGAGTAATACCTGTTTTATTTTTAATATGCGTAGGGCTATGTTTGACCACAATGTCACCATGGTAATTGATGATGTGGTCGAAGGTGGTAAGTACACAAACGCCTAGTAGGAAACTGGGGATACTTCGGGACTGCAACACAGTCGCAAAAAAATGTACATCATTAATTACTTGAGACATAAGTTATTTGGCTGCAGTATTCTGTAAGGTGGAGTTACTTCCCAAGTCGAGCTGGTCTTCCTCTATTTTTCACGCGGTTGGTTGCGGAGTGATTGACGGGCCAGTTGGCGCATTGGTTACGGTTCACCTTACGCGTCGCAGGTCGTGGGTTCGATTCCCACACAGGACATGCATTTGTGTGCATGAATATGTCTGCATGTCCTGAGTCTGGGTGTAATTAAGTATGTATTTAAAAAAAAGTAGTATATGTATTAATATCAGTTATCTGGTTTCCATAGTACAAGCTCTGCTTAATTTGGGATCAGATGACCGTGTGTGAGGAATGTCGCCAGGATATTTATGTATTTATTTATTTTATCCTAAACAACAACTTTGTAATCAGTTAATTTACTTAATAATTATTCTTAGAGTCAGATATTGAATATATTTTATGTATTGAAAGTTTGTGAGATCCGTCGGCTACTAACTACTAAGGGCGGGCTGTTTGATTAATTATTAGTTATGGTTAGTTAAAATTGAATTTAAGTTACAATGCGATAGCCCTTTTAGTTAATAATGACTAACTTAACAACAAAATAATGACTCTTTCAAACAATATTGCTCATCTTAAGTAATTTATTTCTTTTAACTTTATCTTGAAATGTTTGTGTCTCCTCAATTTGATAAAGCTTTTAATTTTACCACTAACACATTGTCTCGTCTATTCTCTGTATTCAGAGAGAGTAAATAAGTTATTTGTAAAAAAATAAGTCAATTTTATTATTGCTTTATTAATACATTATCTTTTTTTGGTGAATTGTGAGTCTCCTACAAGAATCCAGTAGCCAGGACCGATGTAAGGGGGAAATGACGAAATTTACTGAACATTAAAATACGTGTTCATTATTTAATTCAGTTAAATTCAATGTTAGGTACCTACAATGGGTATAACACAATAGTCATGATACTTTGGTATAAATTAAGTCTTTTAACTGAGAAAGTAACTTTATTTACAACAAATATGTACAAAATACGATCTATATATAGAAAATTTCCTCAAGCCTGCCGCTGCTTCCGATTAACGGCAAGGTTCCCAGAAGGCTGGCAGCGTTTCCTCTTTGGATAGCCAAGCTGATGCGTTGCCAAGTGTTTTTATCTATACATTATTCAATTATTTCGGTGGGTCATGAACACCCATTTCAGCCTTTTGCTTTGTGAGAGATGTTGGCGAGGCTGGTGTGACAGGCAGCGGGGCACACTTGCGTTGTTTGTAGGCAGCCAAATCAAGTTAGTCGACCAAAAGCGCCGAAAAACAATGTCGCTCTACCCTAGCAACATTGTCCTTCAGGGTGATCAAGGGCTAGGGCCGGTACTGGGTATAAATTGATAAACCCGGCATCACCTTTAAAACTAAACATTAGTACCAAGGACGTTAAAAAAGTCGGACATATTCTCGCTAACAAAAAACTGTCCTTTTTTTATTTTTTTTATTTACAATAACCTTTCATTAATAGTCGCCAAACTACTAACGTAGTATGTAGGCGTGCACTCTTTTATTTTTGTAGGCATTGTACAAATAATTTACATTATTACTTAACATTTAAGTACATGGATTATATATTATTCTAGTCTAGTAACTTAAGAAAGAAACATATAAATATCATCTCTTTCTTAAGCAACCAGACTGCTACTCTAATAAATTCTCTTTTAATTTTCCTTTTAAAGTTATTTTACATTTTATTTTATTTTCATTTAGAAGCATATTAGAATACATATTACATAATTTTGGGGTTACATATTTGCGAGTTATTTTAATAATTATCTATGAGAGTTGGCTACCTCTCACGCACACACGCACACTTTCAAACAATAGTTGGCCATTCCGCGGAAAACGACTAATGTGTGAATGTGTACGTGCCGGCTACGTACAGCGAGGTGGCTGACTTGAGCGACACAGTTTTTGTTAGTGAGAATACGTCCGCCTTTTTATCGTCCATGTTTAAAACTAAACATTAACAAACTTTCAATTCAATCAGTAGAGTATGACTCTAAGCAACTGTTTTTAGAGATGCTTCGACACAACTTATACCATCTTGTAGAACTAATTCACAACGCTTACAACAATACAAAAAACGATAAAATTACTACATTTACCAGCTAATATAACTCATTCGGTATCAGGCGAATTGCCAAATAAATAAAGAATGTAATGGTATAATAATAAATAAAACGGAGCTTTCGTCACGTGCAGGAACTCCTTTGTAAACCAATTACTGAATATAACCTAGTTAGAACTACGTGCTGGTCCGCGTCGGTCTACTTTTTCGATTTTACTCTCATCCATTTTTCCAACAATTCTCAACGTTTAGGAGAAAATAAATGTATATTTTTCTAATTTCCGCCTCGTTGCCAGCACTTTGTAAATTGAACTAATCTCTTCTTAAGGTCCATGAGCTCCATGACCAGTGGCGTTAGATGATACTGCACTTTAACCCTTAATTATATATCAATTACGGTCGATTGTCGACCAACGGGCGACCACTAGTTTCAATGTTTCTGAATCCTAAACTAATTTTGCTTCAGACCATAGTACATTGCGATATTAGCAAAAGTTTTCAATCAAACAAAGACCTTTTAAGATACACAAAATAGAGGTTAATATACAAAATTACTTTCTGGGTAGTTTGTTCACTAAATAAGGTTCAATATTGATTGCTTATGCCTGGTTTTAAGTACATGGTAGCCAGCCAAACGAGTACTATAAAATCCTACCGAAAGCTCAAGCTCAATTTAGGATTCGAACCCAAGACCTTACTTCGCATTCGACGTCTACTGAGCTAGCATTACCTTTGAACCTCAAACAATACATTCGTTTTTCATCAAGCGAAAAAACAAATTGCATCTGTTTTTTTGTTGTTCAAATATCGAAAACCAATTTCAACGATCATTCCGTTAATTTATTTGAAGTACCCACTTGTTTATCTGTACCCGTATACATTCTATCGTCCATATTTCACGGTCCATTTATTTTTGTGGCTATCTATAATTTAATCGACTTCTCTCGACTCTGGGATACTATTTTTTTACACGCCATATAATCCTCTTTTTCATACATACATTGTATCTATTGTATTTGTCTTAATTGTATTTGATGCATGTTTTCAGCTTCGGTGATGGGGTTATTCAGTGATTGCGACAAAACAATGGAGAGCTATTGTTGGGTTTTTGTTTATTTCTTTTTAGAACATTTTGTTCTGAATGAAACATTCTCTGTAAAGTTATATTTTGTTAAAGGTGTAGTTTTTTCCATATTTCCTAAGATTTTCCGTCGTATTATTTGTTCATCATCAGCCTATAATGTCCCACTGCTGAGCACAGGCCTCCTTTCACAAATGAAGGTGAAAGGGAATGGGCAATACTCCACCACGCGTGCCCACTGCGGATCGGTGGAGGTAGGCTAGTGGTCAACCTACTGTTGGAATTTTTCAAACCGCCTAGGAGGCATCCAACTAGCTTAACGACTATCACAATTAAGTGATAACCGGGACCAACGGCTTTACGTGCCTTCCGAAGCACGGAAACGCTCGATTTGAAATACCACTAGGCGGTCACCCATCCAGGTACCGACCACGACAGGCGTAGCTTAACTTTGCCGATCGATTAAGAACGGCTAATCATGCTACACCACGAGCGCTTCACTTCTCTAAAATCATGATTCCTATAGTATATACCTACTTAATGTAACTAGAACAATTAATAATACATTATATGTGCAACGTTGATTATTAACACTCCAGGCGGTATTAAGCTAATAGCGATAAGTGAGCCGAGAGTGTAACTATAGTTTTATTTAACTACTAATCTTAGATTTTGTCCGCTACTTCCCCCGCATGGAGAAAAATAGTTGATTTGGAGTTATGGACACCATACCGTACCCTTTTTCGTGCTTTTTAATACCGCTAAGGCTGCAAACAAGCATTCGACAGCAGCAGGGATATCAATCGCGAGTTGCGAAAACTCCCATTGGAAAACCATACAAGATTATTGCCAAAACACATCGAAAAACTCTTTCCAACATTATGAGGTAACACTCCCAAACAGGCAAGTTTTAACAACGTGATCATGTTGATGTGGTGTGAATCGCACACAACTTTTAATTAGTTGAACACCTACCGAAGTGAGGCGGCCAACTTTGCCTGCGAGGTTTGTCGGTGCATGATTCTGCTTAAATAATTAATTAGTTGTGTGCATGCGGTAATTCATAGACAATTTTCTAGTTTAAACTAACCCGCAATATGTGAGGGTGTAAATGTATTGTGTAACGTCGGTGGTTATACCAAAACATGCAGCATGTGGTTTCTTAAAAAGAATGTGAAGAGGTTTGCGGGGTCGGCGTTGTGCGATTGATACCCCTGTTGCTGGAAGCGTCTATAGCCAACGAGCTACGGTAAGCGATTGATACCCCTGTTGCTGCAACCGTCTATAGCCTACGAGCTACGGTAAGCGATTGATACCCCTGTTGCTGCAAGCGTCTATAGCCTAAGAGCTACGGTAAGCGATTGATACCCCTGTTGCTGCAAGCGTTTATAGCCTACGAGCTACGGTAAGCGATTGATACCCCTGTTGCTGCAAGCAACGATAGCCTACGAGCTACGGTAAGCGATTGATACCTCTTTTCAACTTTCTACCTATTACGGTTCATGAGATATAGTCCACTGACTGACAGACATACCGACAGACGGACGTATAGCGGAGGCTCAGTAATAGGGTCCCGTTGGAACCCTTTGAATAGGGAACCCTAAAAAATGGTAAACATGGTGCGGGTGAAACCGTGTGTAGGAAAGCTATAGTATGTTATAATTGTGGAGAAAGAAATCATTTCAAAAATGAAGAAGAACGCAGATTATAGCTCAAAATTTCGCTTTAAAATTTAATTAAGAGTTGAGCTAGTCCCATTTCAATCACACTGTAGTATTTTTTATTTGGTAATAAAAAAAACACGAAGTTTACGACCTACGGCATGGGCCGCTCGTAGAGCCCGCGCTACGAAACGTTGGTATCATAGTCAGTATATTAGTATTTGTCATAAACTTATACACGGCTATTTTGTTCAATTCCGTATAGAGCTAAAATCTTATTACTGAAAATAAACACAAACTACTGTAATACAATTTAAATAACATTAATATGTAAAATGGAAATGTATTACAAGCATATTTGCGATGTAACGTGCAAATAGTACTCTGTGTAGGATGGGAACGTTATATGGCAATAACTCGAGTGCATGGAAACTTCTGCAGGTTCCTTGCGCTGTGATCCGATTATTTACTTGTGCATGTCGATTTCATACTGTAAATATGTTATTAGATGGAATTATATTCAAATATTACCTTTTTCAATAAATTCTAATGCCAAAATATATTTTTGGAATTGGATTGGTAGTTTCTTTGATTAAAATCATACATAACTAAAGATTTAGAGAAGAAAGTGTCAAGTTACTTACTTAACTGCAATTAGGTGCAGGAAGTCCTGTACCTGAACGCAAGAATTAATTAAAATGTTGAACATTCTTCAGTTTTACTGAAAACTGCTCAAATTGTTCCCGGAAAGTTAGAGTGGCAACTTGGGCGATGAAACTTTAAATTGGAGCGTACTGCAATGAGTTATACAGTAGATTATCTGTTTTGGCGTGTCCCAGTAACTGCACTTGAGAGCCAACAGCCCATAATGTCCCACTGCTGAGCACAGGCAATTTACAAGTGCCTGAAAGGAGTTGGAGTGCTCAAAGGCCTCCAAATAGCTTTAGAGGAAATGCTGGTGGCGTTTGTTCCATACAAACGTAATCCTGAGTTTCCTCTCTAGATAATTACACTAGAGCAATGATTATTTTACCATGCAATCTGTAGGTACCACTGTATGTCCTTCGGATATCTATGCTTAGGTATATCTTTTTTATTTTTAATTATTTGGAAAAAAAAAGCCAAACATAGTCAGATTGTCCAAAAAATATATAAAAAATGTAACCTTGCTGAGTTTCTTGCCGGATTCTTCTCAGTTGAAGGCCGAGTTCCGAACCGGTGGTAACTTCAGTAAAGGGGTACGAACTTTTTTGTATGGGAGCTGGCATAACCACCTGCCGCCATTTTGATTTTTTTTCAATGTGGCGGCGCACGGTCTAAGTGGTATATTTGGGTAGAGGACACTTATACAAACAAAAAATGTTAAGCAATATGGTGACCTAAAGTGTCACGTTTCCGAGATATTTGGAGGTAAAGATCGCCATATGAGAATAACGACAATCATTAAAAATAAACTTATTACGTGTTTATATGCATTAGATTGTATTCAAATAATAGTTCCCAGGTTGATTTAGCTTTTTATTAGAATATTTGCTATATTCTAATAAAAAGCTAAATCAACCTGGGATCAACAAATAACACGAAAAAACAATATTCATTAATTGGTTACCTACTAAACCGCATCGCTATATTCGCAATGAAACACAATGGTGTCAAGTAGCTCGGATCGTAGTGGTTAACTTGTTTTCTATGTCTCCGTTATTAAACAAAAATGACAATACTTGTCTTAAAATATAATGATACCGAGATTTTGGAATATTGATGTATAAATAATATGAGAAGAATGACAATAGTTTAAAGTTGATTAAGTACAATTTATGTTATTGTTTTCAAGCAATAAACTGTGGTCAAATAATTATTGCATCACGGTTTTAAAAATAAAATAATACACATAATAGAAACAAGCCGTGACCTCAAACCTTTAAACAAAAGGATTTTTTAAAATTACTTAGGTAGCAAACAAACATATATACGGCCCGCCTAAGCGGTAAGCGCACGGGGAAAGAAAGAAGGCTTCATTCTTTCCTCCGTGGGTAAGCGGTTACCGTAGCCTATGGACGCTTGCAACACCAGGGGTATCTCTCGTGCATTGCCGACCCTACAGAAATCTCTTCACACCTTTTTTAAGGAACCCCACGCTGTACTCCGTTGGGAAAACCACGGCAGGAGCTCATTCCATAGTCTAAGCGTCCGCGGAAGAAAGCTCCTTTCAGACCGCATAGTTCGAAACTATTTTGGTTCCAATGTGTGAGGATGGACTCCCCTTCAATGGCGAGACTTGCGATGGTAGAAGGTAGCCGTGGGCATCAGGTTAAACAATTCTACAGAACACTGTCCGTTGTACAAGCGGTAGAACACACATAAGGAGGCAAAATCTCTCCTCAGATTGAGGGGCCCTAAGCCGCTTGTGAGCTGGGGACCGTCGACAATTCTAATAGCACGTCGCTGAACCGAGTCTAAAGGCCCAAACTGGTATCCAGGAAAGAGCAGTACTCCATATAAGGCCGGACTTGCGACTTGTTAAGTTGCAGCCTTTGCCCCGATGTTAAGTACTGCGTCGCTCTGTTCAGCACTTCGAGTTTTTTGGATGCTAGCTTAACCTTGTCTTCTAGACGGCCTATTGACGACGTTAGAAATGTCGATGCCGAGGATCCCGATGCTTTCACTGATGTTCGTGTTCTGGAATCGTGAAGTCACAGCAAATGGGGTTTTCTTAGCGGTGAACGCGCAGACTTGAGTCTTAGTGGAGTTGAAATGGACTAGGTTTAGTCGACCGTAATCGGAGACACTAGTTAGTGTGCTCTTGATTTCTACACAAGCCGTTCGCGGCTTTTCTCCACCACGAAATGGGGAATATTTGCAATGAGCGTCCTCTGTACAATGAATGCCGTCAATAGACAGCATTTCATTGATATGCAGCAGGAACAGTGTTTGGGACAGTACAGACCTCTGCGGGATGCCAGCATTTATGTCTCTCAGCTCGTATGCATCTGCTGGACAAAAATCGGCGACCCATTTGCATAGTCCCTCGGGAAACCCATATGCTGGTAACTTCGTTAGAAGACCCCAGTGGCAGACCCGATCGAACGCCTTCGCCACCTTGACTCTCGATGGCGAGTGACCACTCGGCTGGTGACCTTCTAGTGTATACATAGACACATCACATAGAGATACACCAGAAGGTCACAGCCAAGGGACTATGGTGGAAGCCATATTGTCGGTCACTCAACAAATCGTGATCCTCTAGGTATCTCAAGAGCTGCGTGTTGATCACTCTATGTCATTGAAGAGAATGGGAGGTGATGGCAATAGGCCTGTAATTCATCGGGTCTGATCTATCGCCCTTTTTGGCCATTGTGTGCACGTGAGCAGTCTTTGACGAAGACGGGACTTTCATTTAGCTGGAAGTTTTATTAGGTAGGGTCGGGCCGGCCGCGGGACCGGGTTTTTTATTTATTTTCAACACACTCGCTCGTAAAGTAACATTTATTGCACCGCTTTAAGTATCTTAATGCAGCTTATTACCCATTTGTGCTTTTTACTTTACATTACCGCACAGTTTTTAACCGACTTCAAGAAAAGGAGGAGGTTCTCAATTCGGATGTTTATATATTTTTTTTTTTTATGTATGTTCGGGCATAACTCCGTCATATATAGACGGATTTGCAAAATTCTTTTTTTGATCGAAAGGGGTATATTCCAGAATGGTCCCATATCAATTTCATATAGATCTGATGATGAGTTTCGGAGATAGACAACGGAACTCTTAAAAAAATTACAGCAAATCAGCCGCGATTGCTGCTATCGCCTAAATATGCATTGTTTACGCAATCACACAACAAAACATCAGGCCGAAAAGGTTACACGGATGTTTTGACGGGCCAGTTGGCGCAGTTGGTTAAGGTTCACCTTACGCGCCGCAGGTCGTGGGTTCGATTCCCACACAGGACATGCATTTGTGTGCATGAACATGTCTGTATGTCCTGAGTCTGGGTGTAATTATGTATATTAAGTATGTATTTACAAACAAAAAGTAGTATATGTATTATATCAGTTATCTGGTTTCCATAGTACAAGCTCTGCTTAGTTTGGGATCAGATGACCGTGTGTGAGGAATGTCCCAGGATATTTATTTATTTATGTATTCAGTATATAATGAAACTAAAAATTCAAAAATAAATTAACTTTTTAACAAAAAAATAAACCGCCTTCAAAGTACACTAAAAAGTATAAAATAACTCTTATCTGACACTGTTTTGAAGTCAGCGAAATATTTTCTATAGAACACGTCATGCGATTTCGCTGACTTCAAAACAGTGTCAGATAAGAGTTATTTTATACTTTTTAGTGTACTTTGAAGGCGGTTTATTTTTTTGTTAAAAAGTTAATTTATATGAAGGTATAATCCCGATTATGATAAGTTTGTACCTCCACTGCAAGTGATATGTCGTCGGGCGCCCAGGGAGCATTACTTAGCGATCTTTAGTTCCAAACTTCCAATTGACTTGGTAACATGAGATTTTAGGACAAGTATTGTCATTTTTGTTTGTATAATAATGACAAGATGGAAAACAAGTCACGTTCCGAGCTACTTTGACAACATTGTGGTTCATAGCGAATATTACGATGCTGTTTAGTAGGAAAGTAATTAAAAATATTGTTTTTCGTGGTCCTAGTTTAACTCTACTAAAAAATTGATAAATCAACCTGGGAACTATTATTTGAATACAATCGAATGCATATAAACACGTAATAAGTTAATTTTTAATGATTGTCGTAATTCTCATATGGCGATCTTTACCTCCAAATATCTCGGAAACGTGACACTTTAGGCCACCATATTGATTAACATTTTTTGTTTGTATAAGTGTCCTCTACCCATATATACCAGTTTCATCGTGCGCCGCGACATTGAAAAAAAACTAAAATGGCGGCGGCTAGCTATGCCACAAAGGTTCTAACCCCTTTGACCTTCATAAGTGCCCTTCTGGGGCCTAAATTGAATAAATGGCTTTGACTTTGACTTTGATGTGTTTTTCTCCATAAATTAATTATTATAAGAATTAGTAGCCTTCTAAAATCACAAAAACTTACCATTTTTAACGCCCTTATCAGACGTCCAGCGAACTAATTTGATGAATATAAAAAAAATAATGAAAACCGACAGACATAGCCAAAGATTCCCTTCTTATTATGATTCTTGTTTTTTTTTAAATCGATCCAGTTTTGGAGTAGAAAACCGGGGATTACAAAATAGCGATTTCGTCTAATTTAAATAGGTATAATCGGTCCAAGCTGTAGTTGTCTCTATCGCCCTTGGGCGGGATAGTTCGGGTACAGCGCGACGGCAATAGATATGTTAAAAACCTATTTTTCAAATTTCTTGCAGCCATCTTTTCCTCTTAACGACTATCACAATTAAATGATAGCCGGGACCAACGGCTTTACGTGCCTTCCGAAGCACGGAAAACGCTCGAGTTGAAATACCACTAGCCACCCATCCAGATCAGAATTCCGATCATTGCTTAACTTTTCCGAAAAGATAAGAGTTTCATGTGCTTAACCACTGTCTGCCACAAAATTACTTATCTTGAAAAGTCGCGGGCCTATATAATTCATAGTTATAATTTTTTGGATCAAAATTTCTTTGAATATACATTCTAATACCGGTTCGGAAGGTTGCATTTGCTGAGAAGAGCCGGCAATAAGCAATTACTCTTTTCGAAACAAGTGTAGCGGCATCTATCGGCCATCTATCAGTAACAATGAGATAGTTCACACACGGAAAGATAGATGGCGTGGCGCCACATTATCCTGCATCGCGCTTAAGAAGTTTTCTCGAGAATCTGCATATATACAACTGTCCGACATGTACAGTTGGACCGCGGTCCCCAGCCACGATGCCCCAGCCTGCCGGAAGATCTTCCCTTTTAAATGGAGGTGTCATCCACCTTGCACTAGATTGATTACATAACATTTTCATTCTGTTCTCATCATCATCATCATCTACCGAGCCTATGGATACGAGAATGATTGCAACGGTATTTATTTTTCCTTTTAAGGTCCGGGAACCCTAAAGAGCTATTATATGGATAGAAAGTATTGTAAAGCTGTATTAAAAGCTTTTAGAACAAATTAGCAACAAAAATCTAAATAATTGATTAGGTCGAGTCTTGAAAACGTGATATTGACTTCGTTTCCTTTAATGAAAAATTCCATTTAGTGTAAGAATTTTATTTCACTTCATTTCAGTGTAATCGAAAAACTTCGCCAATAACGATTTCAGTGGATGTTTTGCCACCTATAGAAAATAACATTTTATTGAATACTTGGCAAGAAATAAAGTAATATTATATCGTTTATTAATTTTCTAACGTTTGACTTCTCAGTCGGAAACATACATTTAGTTTACTTTATATTTCCTCTTTGAATCAAAAATAGTAGATACTTTCCCGATCGCCTAGCTTAGAGCTTCCCAAACTTTTTTATCACGTAGACCACTTTCAAAATTTTCAGTAACATTTCTACCATATTTCCAAAGCTCGTCAAAAAGTTTAAGATTCTATCTAACATAGACACCCGTTGAGTCTCCCGTGGACCTCTGTGGGTCCACCTGGACCACTTTGGGAATCACTGGCCTAGCTGGTTCCCACTTTCAACTCTGTCTCTATACCTAAAAGTTCTGCAGCTGCAGTTGAGAGCCAGGGTCGGCAACGCGCGACTGATACCCCTGGTGTTGCAAGCGTCCATAGGCTAAGGTAACTGCTTACCATCAGGCGGGCCGTATGCTTGTTTGTCAACTTAGTAGTATAAAAAAAAAAGTTCCAATAATATAGGCATGGTGCGGTTTCCTCTGGTTATCTTATCACGGTTGATTCTATTCCGCCAATTCCCTACCGACAATGCGCTGTGATTCGCTACGTTAAGGACACGTGCGTTTCTATTGGCTAAGTCAAGGACGCACTATACATTAAGATGTCGTGATTGGTCGGTATCACTTACTAGTTGCAGAATTGGATTGGTCGGTATAATTACTCAATGGGACTTTCCTCGATGACCTATAAGTTCGTAGTGTTAATTTTTTTTTTACTAATTTATAATCGCAACTGTAGGCCATCTGTAGGCATTGAGCTATTATTACTATGTATAGAGAAGACGCTACACATCACAAATATGTTCCGTTCAAGTGAGGCCATCCAGCCACACTTGTTGTTGTAGAACGGTGAACGAAAGGCGTAAGCGCCGTGAAAAATACGGTGTTTGTGAGGAAAATGCTCCTAAAAGCGTTCTGATAGCGCTGCGTGTTTCTACTGGCTGCTTAGACGACTAATTATTGTTTCAGTGCTAAAGAGAACTTTAGTTGACTCTTAAATAATGGGACATTACCTTTGCTTTTGCTTCTCTAATGACTGTAGGTCTATTAAATAAAATAAAATTGCAGTGTAATGTAATAGTGTTTATTTTTATATTGCTAATATTGACCGAGACAACAGACACCTCAGCTAAATTAGGTATTTCATAAGTATTAACGGAAATTTATTTCTTAGGCGAGGCCCACAAACTGTTGTGCTTTTTACAGTTGATGCCCGTACACTGAAATTAAAAATTAAATCGTTGCATTATATTAAAAACACTAGTATGTGTATATGTTTATACGTAATTAATTCACGTCGCATTAGGCGAATAGATTTGGGTAAAATTCATTAAAACTATATAATAATAACCTCTTGGTCTATCCATGGTTCATCATTATCATCATCAGGCTATAATGTCCCAATGCTGAGCACAGGCCTCCTTTCACAAATGAGAGTGAAACGGAATGAGCAATACTCCACCACGCGTGCCCACTGCGGATCGGTGGTGGTAGGCTAGTGGTCAACCTACTGTTGGAATTTTTCAAGCCGCCTAGGAGGCATCCAACTATCACAATTAAGTGATAACCGGGACCAACGGCTTTACGTGCCTTCCGATGCACGGAAACGCTCGATTTGAAATACCACTAGGCGGTCTGGTAACGATTAAGAACGGCTAATCATGCTAAGCCACGAGCGCTTCATGGTTACTCCGATATAACTATTCAGGTACCAGTCATTATAAACTAAGCGACATGGGTCGGTCATTGTACTGAGAGTAGTGCTAATCATCATCATCAAATTGAGACTAAGAGAATAGCGTTTGACGATACAAATGTATAATTTAATAATTTCTTGACTTACAGTAGATTTACACGCATGTCCTTCGCACTGAAAATTTTAGAAAATGTCGATATCATACGGCTTAAGGGCCGTTTAACACACACTAGAGCTAAAACTGTACTATGAATTAGCAGAAAGAAATATAGAGCTAAATCAAGCACTGTAGTTACAAGGAAACACAATCACGCCTCACGAACTAAAATCGAATAACTGTGCGTAAAAATATTTTATAATTAATTATATGGAACGTATGCTTGGTTCTACATGCACTTGATTCCATAAACAGCAGATGCATGGGTTAAAACCTAGCATGCATTATTCAAAATCAAAATCAAAAAGTCATTTATTCAGTTTAGGCCCTAGTAAGGCATTTATGAACGTTAAATTGGTACATACAGTTGAATTCACCACCGGTTCGGAGTACACTTAAACTGAGAAGACTCCGGCAAGAAACTCAGTAAGGCTTTTTTGTTTATTTTTGGAAGATCTTTTAAAATTACAGCTTTGGTTCCAAATACTTATAGAATATACATTATTATGCTTATTCATACAATGTTCACTTAGCCAGGGGGATGCAAGTGCAGAGAGAAGCTACTACAACCATTATATTCTTGTCTTCCACGTAATGAGCCACCTTATATGCTTTGTCAATTAACCTCTGCTTTTATAATTAATGATATGGAACGTATGCTTGGGTCTACATGCACTTGTTTTCATAAAAATGCAGATGGAAAGTCGGTTAAAAACTAGCATAAATTATTAACATACGGATTACCAGCTAATGCCCTCTAAAGCTCTTTGTTAAATAACTCTAACATGAATATGACCCGAGCAATCAAATATCTCAGTATCATTCAGGACTAAAACATACTTAAAATAAACTTACTCTTGAAGAACAATCTGTACCATCACACTGAAAAAATAAAAATCATTATTTATATCATGAAAAAGTTTTTTTTTATAAAGGTCTTTCAATATCCGACTTCGAAGGGGGTTCGCGGGTGAGCTGTGGGGGGAGGGGTTCAGGGGGGATGTTAGGGAAGATGGTACATATTTTTTTTTATACTACTTAGGTAGCAAACAAGCATACGGCCCGCCTGATGGTAAGCGGTTACCGTAGCCTATGGACGCTTGCAACACCAGGGGAGTCACTCGCGCGTTGCCGACCCTGCAGAAATCTCTTCACACCCTTTTTGAAGAACCCCATGCTGTAGTCCATTGGGAAAACCTCGGCCAAATGCCACTTGAAGGCCACTTGAAGTTAAAACCCAATTATTAACTTCAAGTGATATTCTTCAAATAGTTTGAAAAGGATGGTTTCCAATATAGACAGGTATTTAGTAGAAGGAGTACTTAACACATGATGTAGCAAACCGTAGCGACCTGACGATATGCCGGAAATCGAAGGCTGCCATCTATTCAGGAAACGAGATGGTTAACGTTCTCTAACTCCCGCGCTCCATTGACTTGTGAGGTATTCGGATTTTTATTCAGTAACGCTATAAAATACTCGTTATTCTAGTAAATAGAATTTACCATTACTCTGACACTTATAATTTTTTTGTTTTTTGTGTACTAATAAAAGCAAATTTCAGCTTTCTAAGATTTCAGGAAGTACCCTAAGAGTTTTGATGATCATCAGTGAGTCAGTGACGAAATCGGGGTTTTTAAAATATCAATAAAATCTAAAGTATGAGAGCTATGTTATTGAAACTTTAAGTTTACTATTGAAATCATACCCCGAGAATTTTGTTTTTTTTTTTTTTTTTGTTTATTTGGTCTACAAAACTGGGTACAATCAATAGCATGCTTCAAAATTGGTAAACATTTGTACAGGTTAGATCGAACGATTGAACCCTTCTAGGCGTAGACACAGCATGCAAAGTTTATAAAAAGGAAATAATAATGTACAATGGTTACAGTTAAATTAATAAAAAATTGGCTTAGACTAGGTTTACATTAATTATCTAGAAGGTAATGGATTAGGTATTCTGAATTTTTTTTCTTAATTTTACCTGGTATAATCCAAACCCAAGTTATGAGGGTTCAAAAAAACGACGAAGCGCTTCGAGAAAAGGTAGGTAGTGCCCTTGCGCTTCGCTTCACTGTCAGTACATACTTTTTTTACATATTTTTTTTTATGAGGTCGCCAGAACTCATAGGGAAGGGGAAAGGTCGGTAACGCGTGAGCAATGCTTCGAGGGTTGCAAGCGTCCATATGGCTATGGTAACCGCTTACTATCAGGCGGGCCGCATGCTTGTTTACCCACTTAGTCATATAAAAAAAAAGCTATTGACATACGGACTCGGAACAAGCAATGTTCATACACAAGCACAAATGTTTATCCAGAGACGCCAACCGGCGCGTCAATTCCCAAAAAAGTTCTTTAGTGTAGGTTACAATAACCATGTCTTTTCATTGATAGCCCATTCATTGATATACTAGCAGTCCCCCACGGTTTCATTCGCGTTCTAGGGATACAAAGTAGCCTATGGGACATACCATACCATATTATGATCTGTTTAGCGTATGGAGGTGCAAGGTGGATGACACTTCCATTTAAAAGGGAAGATCTTCCGTCAGGCTGCGTCATCGTGCCGCAGGGACCGCGGTCCAACTGTACACGTCAGACACTTGTATATATGCAGATTCTCGAGAAAACTTCTTAAGCGCGATGCAGGATGTTAGTGGCTTTGTAGGCGCGATACAGGATAATGTGGCGCCACGCCATCTATCTATCGGCGTGTGAACTTCATTATATAGTTGGTCGCTATAACAGTTTAGGCGTGAAAAGATAACAGATACACGCACAGCTCAAACCGCAGTCTAGAAGCTTGCCATTATGCACGTATATACGGTCAAATAAAAAAAAAACAGCCTCTAAGGGGGTAAAAGAGAGGAAGTGAAACCACGGGGCTAAAAGTAAGTATAAATTCCTTTTACGGCTGGCCGCATAAATAAGCTTAGAGTCACTCAGCGAGCTATGAAACGAGCTATGCTCGGAATTTCTCTATGTGACAGGGTCCGTAATGAGGTCATTCGTAGGAGAACGAAAACGACGGACATAGCTCGTAGAGTTAGTAAGCTGAAGTGGCAATGGGCAGGCCACATCGCTCGAAGAGCCGATAACCGATGGAGAAGAAAGGTTCTCGAATGGTGACCACGTACTGGTGCGCGCCTCACGGGACGACCTCCCACCAGGTGGAGCGACGACCTGGTCAGAGTCGCTGGGCGCCGCTGGATGCAAACGGCCCAGAACCGTTCGAAGTGGAAATCAATGGGGGAGGCCCATGTTCAGCAGTGGACATCCATGGGCTGATATGATGATGATGATAAATTCCCAAGTTAATGAATCTATTATGAAATCTATTTTACTTTCATATAGAGATTCGTTCAATGATGTATAAATTTCCACATAATCAATTCCAAGGAATCGGTAATTTACGATTGAACGATTTTGACACCTCGCCCAATATATTTCTATAAAATCTAATCGCATGTAAACGAAATATTATACAAAATATTTATAACGTTTTGTGTAAAGGTGGTTTCATGTACAAGACATTTTTCCAGTTAAAAATTAATAATTAATAAAAAAAAAATGTCATGATTCTTTGATTATCTACCACCAGGTAATGGGTCTTCGTCTAATCGGTTCAGAATACCTTTTTTTTTTTTTTTTTTTTTTCGTGGGGAAATCCTCATAGGATACCCGACCGCCTCGGGGGTAGCGGCCAGGTTATGCCGGACTTTTACCGGCTAAAACCCCACGGTGGTCGCCATCTGCGCTATAGAGAGGGGGGCGGGCTCTCGTGTTGAACGCGTACCTGCTCACCCCTCCAAGCGCGGCGCTTTGATGGCTCGTCCCGGGGGAAGTGTGATACCTCCCCCCAGCACCCTCGCTGTGCTATCGCACGATGAGTCGTGACCACATCGACTCATCGTCCTCCTTGGGGTCGCTTCTGGACGCACAGGGCCCCCGCCCTGATTGCCCACGACCCCAAAGGCCCCATTTAGTCGCCTTTTACGACAGGCAGGGGAACACCGTAGCTGTTATTCTAAGCCCCAGCTACAGGGCAGGAGGGCCGCTACGAGGCACGTCTGCGCCTCGGCGGCGTCGTCTCCGAGCGGGATCGGCCCTCTCCCGATCCCGCTCAGCAGCCTCCTTCTGGACCATTACGGTCTCACAGAAGGAGGCTACGGCCCTCCACGCTGTATCCCCGCTCAGCATCGCCGACACGACTGCTGGCAGGGAGAGATTCTGCCCGATCAGGCCGACCAGGATCCGCCGCTCGGATTCCCACGCAGGGCACACTGCGAGCGTGTGCGATGCGGAATCCTGGCCGCTTCCACCGCAGTGGAAGCAGGCCGCCGTCGCCTCACGTCCAATCTTACACAGATAATCACCGAAGCACCCGTGCCCGGTGAGTACCTGTGTGAGCCTGTAGGTGAGTCGTCCACCTTGTCGCTGCATCCAGGCCTCGAAGACCGGCAGGACTGCTCCAACGACGCGTTTGCGCGCATGCCGCTCCTCACAGAGCCTTGCGCGCCACGTCGCGAACGCGATAATTCGTTCCTGCCGTTTGATCGCCTCTTCTGGGTCGCCTCCACCGCTCTGACGGACGATGCGAATCCGGTCATAGACCCTCGCATCCATGTCCGCCAGAATATCCGGTTCAGAATACCTATGTCAAATAATTTGTTTATGATATTTGATCGTAACTTTTCCAAATTTAAGCAATGCTTACCTAAAATCCTACCGTAATTATATAATGTTAGTACCTATTCAGATTTTTATTTCTTTTCTTTCGTAGATATACCTATATTTATGTAGATTTAATAATATTATTCTTGCCTAATCTTGTGGGTAGTTATACAACACTTCTCATAAACATTTATAGAATGCAGCTTGACTTTGTTTATTGTATGTATTTAATATTTGTTATATTTTTTGGTTGTGTCCTGTTTTGTGTGCCTAAATAAATAAATAAAAAAAAAAACGAATACCTACGTGTCTCGCAGGTTTCACCTCAAGAAGGAGGATTATTTTTACACGACTGCCCATTAAAAGGGTGTTTTAGGCATTGAGCTATTATTACTACGTATAGAGAAGCTATCATAAGCAAAGGTTATGCCCCATGTTTTTAGAGTCAACAAAAGTTCTCTTTAGCGCTGAAACAATAATTCATCTAAGCAGACAGTAGAAACACGTATTGCTATCAGAACGCTTCTAGGAGTATTTTCCTCACAAACACCGTGATTTTCACGGTGCTTACGCGTTTCGTTCATCGTTCTATAACAAGTGTGGCCGGATGGTCTCACTTGAACGGAACATAGTTGTGATATGTAGCGTCTTCTCTATACGTAATAATAATAGCTCAATGGTTTTAGGAGAATATTATACATGTAGATTTGTAAGAATGTTGAAGAGATTGGGATCATAATATTAACCCCAAACTTTGAACCAACTACAAATAAAGTTATTTGAATCTTTAAATGGCAAAAATCGAAGCAAATTAAAAATAAATATAAACATTTCGTGGTAGGGAGGTATGCGATACCAAATTTGATAGTCCAGACTTAAATGTCACCATAGATAGATAGATAACGCTTTATTTATATACCAAAAAAAAAATACAAGAACTTAAAAAAGAAAATGTTATAATGGGCGGCCTTATCACTAAAAGTGATCTCTACCAGCCAACCTTTGGATGGAACCATGTTCAGTAACTATTAATTTTTAATGTTTAACAACGACTTAAGACTGCGTATAAAGCAAAATAACAATCTTAGAATTGAAATTTACCCAAGTAAATAGTATTTAATTTATTTTATTTTCATTATATACGCGAGGGTTCTATCTGAGCAAAAACATAATGGAATGAAATTTCCTCGATAGAAAAAAATCACAAAGCTACCTCTAATAATAATGAATTTTTGGTTTTATTCGTTCATGGTGTATCTAATTAAGATAAAAATTCGATAAATAATATCACTAACATATGACCTAGGGCTGCTACTAACGATTTTTTAAAATATTCTATACTTTACGAGTTATTTAGATAAAAAGCGCTCAGTTCATTTTTGTTCCGCGAAGCACGCTATCTCCATCTCATCTCCACGCGAAGATTAGACATAAGTTAGTTTCATCTGACATTGCCATATTTTTCTGGCTTGGTACGCACTCTTAATGGTCAAAAATCTTTATTTATAAGATTTTAGTACCCATAAGTAAATGTACTTACTTTACTTTACTTTAGTAGTGTACTTTTTTTTAAATAAACAGTTTTTTATGTTACCCTCTTTAGCTTAAACAACTTGATGGATTTTATGGGTATGTGTCGACAGATTTGTCTTCACATCTTGATTGACCACATTTACACTTACCCTGAATTATGGCGTTTGATAGAATTCTAGAAGAAATTCCCATATGCAAAGATTCATATAATTTTTATTTATTTTAGTTAATTTTAACGCAGCGTTATTCTATCGATGAGAAATCACCTTTACAGTCGTGATTGTATCACAAGTTATTACATACATAACTCGTGTATGTCAAGTATTAGACTGTATATTACATTGTCGATGGAATATTACGTTCAAGAAATATTTCATTCGTACAAATTATTTTTCCTGGAATCTTTATTACTCAGATGGAATTATCGTACGCACCGCGGTTTCACCAGCAAGACCCGGATAAAGCTTCATTTAAATGGTCTTTTTTTTTTTCATTATTTACGGGTTTAATCGTATATACGATTATGTTTCCCTATGAAATAAACAAAATCAATAAGTACATATAATTATAGTCACACAGTTTAAGTAGTATTGGGATCAGATCTAGAGCTTCGATTAATATCCATAATTTTGTAAAGTATTCTGGCTTTATCCGAAAACGGTAAAGCCAGAATACTATTACATCCTCCAGTTTGCATTAGTGTAGGACCAAGGGCAACTCTCAAAGCCTCGCCCCGAACACACTCCATCAATATGTGGTACACGTCATCTAACCGACTACATAACAAACAATTTGGAGACGGCTCCTTTCCCATTAAAAAACCAAACTTATTGGATGGAATATGTCCCGAACGAAGCCTAAGTGCAGTGACAATATCCTGTCTGTTCAACAGTTTATTATCGATCCACGGAGTGTTAAAAGGATGAGGCTGAATCGTTTTGTACCAGATGCCTTTTTCAGTAGACCTTCTATCAAAGTACTCCTTCCATTCATTGTAGCAATCAATTTTCATTTTTTTAATATAGTCTGTATGACACGGCAAAATCGAGATTGGTACGCCATCTGTTGTTGCTTGTTTAGCTAGGAGATCCGCTGTCTCATTACCGACTATATTAACATGAGATGGGATCCATTGTAATACTATGATTATTAAAATGGTCACGGAACACGTAAATACCAAACGAGATAAAAAAGCGTACTGAAAGAAAGAAGAAGAAAGAAGAAAATGAATTTATTTCCCAGAAACACACAAATAACAATACTGAGAAAGAATACTGAGTTAGTTCATACACGGAAAGACAGATGGCGTGGCGCTACATTATCCTGCATCGCGCTTACGAAGTTTTCTCGAGAATCTGCATATAGACATGTACAGTTGGACCGCGGTCCCCAGCCACGATGACCCAGCCTGGCGAAAGATCTTCCCTTTTAAATGGAGGTGTCATCCACCTGGTACCTCCATAGAGTCGTCCGGTGACTCGCTTGTGGTCTCAATGTTATAGAACTCCAGATAATGGGATATCAATGAAATCCCGTTATGCTTAGATAACATTTTCTCCGATGGAATAATGTTCACGATAATATTTTTAATTTAACAGTTACTCACTCCCGCTTGGCAATGGACACCGATACACTGAAACAAATATCACTTACATTAATTTTAGCAGAGTTCTGTAGATTTTAAATGTTGGTTGGTGTCAAAGTCAAAGCCATTTATTCAATTTAGATCCTCGTACTTATGAAGGTACTTACGAAGCGCTCGAGGTGTACCATGACAAGCCGTTCTTAATCGATCGGCAAGTTAAGCTACCACCGTCGTGGTCGGTACCTGGATGCGTGACCGCCTAGTGGTATTTCAAATCGAGCGTTTCCGTGCTTCGAAAGGCACCTAAAGCAGTTGGTCCCGGTTATCACTCAATTGTGATAGTCGTTAAGCTAGTTAGAGGCCTTCTAGGCGGCTTGAAAACTCTAAGAGTAGGTTGACCACTAGCCTACCTCCACCGATCCGCAGTGGACACGCGTGGTGGAGTATCTGCCCATTCCCTTTCCTGATTTGTGAAAGGAGGCATGTGCTCAGCAGTGGGACATTATAGGCTGATGATGATGATGACTTATGAAGGTCAAAGCTACTAAAGTTATCACCGGCTCGGAAGTCGGTCTTCGTCTGAGAAGAACAGGCAAGAAACTCAGTGTGGAGGATAAATAAGATACCAGGACCAGGGTATGGAACCCACTCCCTCACTGTACTATTTATTATTCTGTGGCACTACCTAGGCCCTGGATAGTCGGTTCGATACCCCTCTACGACAATTATATTTATACTAGCAGTGAAACCCGGCGTTGCTCGGGTGAAAATACATCGCATGTTTAATGGTATAAAAATATATAAGAATACTTTTTTTAACATAGATATGATAGATTTATTCGGCCATTAAACATGTGGTGTATATAGAGTAAATCTACTCATTTTAGAATTTTCTAGATCATTCTAGAAATATTTAGAACTTTCTCGAACATTTTAAATCGTTTATAATAAATAGCACTCATTTTAAAATTTTCTAGATCATTCTAGAAATTTCTAAAACTTTCTCGAACATTTTAAATCGCTTATAATAAATTGTCCTCATTTTAGAATTTTTTAGAACTTTCTCGAACATTATAAATGGATCATAATAAATTTCACTCATTTTGGAAATTTCTAGATCATTCTAGAAATTTCTAGAACTTTCTCGAACATTTTAAATCGATCAAATCGTTTTTTTTTATTTTTTTTATTTTGTAACATTCCAGATCATTCGGAAAATTTCTAGAACTTTCTCGATCATTCTAAATCCATCATAATAAAATTCACTCATTTAGGAACTTTCTAGATCATTCTAGAAATTTCTAGAACGTTCTCGAACATTCTAACACGATAATAACAGTTTTGGAACTTTCTAGATCATTCCAGATATTTCTAGAACTTTCTAGAATATTCCAGACCAATTATAACCGTTTTACACATTTTGGAACTTTCTAGACCATTCCAGAAATTTTGAGATCTTTTCCGAAGTCCTCATGCGTTTGAAAAGGACAAAAATATATATTTTAACATTTGAGCCACCCACAACCATTTTAAATCGCTTATTATAAATTGCACTCATTTTAGAATTTTCTAGAACTTTCACGAACACTCTAAATCGATCATAATATTTTTTTTACTAATTTTGGAACTTTCTAGATCATTCTAGAAATTTCTCGAACATTCTAAATCGATCATAATCAATTGCACTCATTTTGGAACATTCCAGATCATTCGGAAAATTTATAGAACTTTCTCGATCATTCTAAATCGATCATAATCAATTGCACTCATTTTGGAACATTCCAGATCATTCGGAAAATTTATAGAACTTTCTCGATCATTCTAAATCGATCATAATCAATTACACTCATTTTGGAACTTTCTAGATCATTCGGAAAATTTCTAGAACGTTCTCGAACATCCTAACTCAATAGTAACAGTTTTGGACATATTGGAACTTTCTAGATGAAGCCAGAAAATTTATAGAACTTTCTCAAACATTCTATATCGATTATAATAGTTTGCATTCACTCTAGAATTTTCTAGATCATTCCAGATATTTGTTGAACTTTCTAGAACATTCCAGATCGATTATAACCGTTTTACACATTTTGGAACTTTCTAGACCATTCCAGAAATATTGAGATCTTTTCAGAAGTCCTCATGCGTTAGAAAAGGACAGCAATATATGTTTTAACATTTTCGCCACCCACAACCACCTCCTTCCACCCACCGCGACCAAACTCCCTTACTACCACCTGGAGACCAAGGGGTATTTACCACCCCAACGGGAAGTTGATTGGGGTTGGTGGTGATTGAGAAAACTGCGTATTTACGTACCCACAGAAGCATTTTATATATATTATTAGATTATTAGATTAGATTAGATTAGTTTCTGTGTTTTCTAGTTAGATATCCTATGTAGGTATTATTCCATTCCATCGAATTGCAATTTTTTACACACAAACTTTCAGATTTATAATACTGTAGTATGATACGTGGACATGGCTATTGTTATGGTGGTTATATACAGGTCGTTGTTTTGGTCAGCGACGAGCGACTCAGGGTCGATAATACAAATGATACTGGTGCTAAAAAAAATATAAAAAAAATACTTTATTTTTTTTAATAATAAAAAAAAAATATTTTTTTTTTGAAAATTATGTAATAAGCTAAAGTGTAGACATAATAGTCAACGGGAGTACGAGGGAGTAAAGGGGTGGGGCGATGGCGGCTTGCGCCTAGCTCTAGTCTGTGCACGTGGCTAGTAACCATACTTTGCGGTAATTTTATTTCAATTTGAATAAGGTATTTCTCAACATATTTACAGTATTTAATGGAATTAAGTCCATTTTTGGGGAATATATATTTTGTACTACCGCTCCTGGGTCGCTTGTCGCCGACCAAAACAACAACCTGTATATTACCAGATGTGAAAAAAAAACAAGTAATTAAAAAAAACATTACCGTAGCTGAGCAATTGAAGCCAATACACTGAAACATAGAAGAGAATATTTACCAGAAATATACTGTCATGTTGTTCATTAGTACATTGTACGCAAAATCCTGGAAAAAGGAGAAAAATTATTTTGAGTCATTCGCCTAATGAATCAAAATATTATTTCTTTTTCTTTAGAACGTGAGTTTATTTGTGTGTTACGCCTTCACGCCTCAACTACTCAATTACTAACGTTCCTAAATAAACATTTAGGAACGTTATACATAGTAGGTTTTTTTTTCACCCGCGTTCCGCGGGATAAAAAGTACCCACTGTCCTTCTCCATACCATCGGCTATCTGTATGCCAAATTTCATGATGATCCGTTGAGTAGTTGAGGCGTGAAGGCGTAACAAACAAATAAACTCACTTTCGCATTTATAATATTAGTTAGAATTTCAACGCACGTGAAACCAGTTGGCACAGCTAGTATATAGTAGTAACAAGGTTTGGCACTATGGCCTGACTGAGTGATTGATTGGCTGAGAGGTCACTGTAGAGCATGAAGCACCAGGGTCGGACCGGGCCGAAAGGGCCCGAGTTGCTCCCCACAAGTCCAAAACACGTTATAGGAATGGCCTTCAGCTCAGGGTCTACCATTTTATTTATATTAGTTAGTCGATTTCTTTTAAACCTTTATTTCAGATCTTTGAAGTAAGGGTATGTAAATGGTTTGCTTAAGTTTGCTATTTATTTACTTATTAAATATAGATTCAGTCTACATTGTAGTTTTTCCGCCGCGCCGGGACACGCAATTGTTGTCAGTGCGATTAGAATGTAAATATTATGTAATGAATCTAGGCTTGTTTTGAAAAGAGTAATTACCGAGTTTATTGCCGGTTCTTCTCAGCAAATGCAACCTGCCGAAACGGTATTAGATAGTCAGACTTTTCATAAGTGCCTGCGAAGGTACTTTGCCTCCTTATGTGTGTTCTACCGCTTGTACAACAGAGAGTGCTCTAAGGAATTTTTCGACTTGATGCCCACGGCTTCCTTCCACCATCGCAACTCTCGCCATCGACGGGGAGTCAATGTATTTGGATACATACATTCAAACCAGAATTGTTTCGAACTGTGCGGGCTAAAAGGAGTTTTCTTCCGCGGACGCTTGGACTGTGGAATGAGCTCCCCGCCGTGGTTTTCCCAATGGAGTACAGCATGGGCTTCTTCAAAAAGGGTGTGAAGAGGTTTCTTCAGGGTCGGCAACGCGCTAGTGATACCCCTGGTGTTGCAAGCGTCCATAGGGTTCGGTTACCGCTTAACATCAGACGGGCCGTATGCTTGTTTGCCACTTAGTGGAATAGAAAAAAAAAAAATTTCGTAGGTACCTTTGAATGTTGGTAGGTACATTGTATTGTTGGCTGTAATATTTTTTTAAAGATCCGTTCCGTGTTCTATTTGTTAACATTTCCTGTCTGTCAGTCTAATGCAGGCATCCTTTGTAAAACAATGTTAAATGTTAACTTGAGACTCGTTGTGATGCTAAATTTTAAACGTTCCTGGAATTATTATCGTTTTACCTCATTTTAAGAAGAGCAAAAGGTTTGATACTTTCATATACAAAATTACCCGCAAAAAGTGAAGATAGAATTTATACTTAAATAATATTAAACGTTTTCACGTTTATAATTTATGAAAAAAAAAAACAGGATTTGTAACTGTTTTTGTCGATAAAAAATATGTAACAATTTTTTTGAAATATAAATAAAATAACTTCATTTAACAGCTCGAAAACATTTCAAATCAATCTGTAGTAAGTGTGAGAAAAAGGCTTACTAATACGTACGTAGACTACGTAGTATATTATTAAAAGTGCTAATAGGGTCACGTTGGCATATTACGTCAAAAAAAACAGGGCACACTTCGGCACGGAACACTAAAATGTTACAAACAATTATTGTAAATAGTTCCAAAATAAAAATATATAGTTACCTATGTAGTAAAACTATAATATAACACGATATTATTATGATAGAAGATAATATAAAATAATCCTATAGTCTGGGGAAAAACGTCAGAAAGACATGTCACAGGAAAATTCTCTCATCATATTAACGGTCAACCGCGACCCCGATTTATGTGCCCCAATTTATATAATAATAAGTATTTGTTGCCCGGAAAAGGATTTAGGACAATCGGTTTATGTTGGGGGAATAATTCTTCAGGGAATAATATGAAAGTACATTTTTGGATAGGTCTCATAATACGAATACGTTTAATTGCGGCGGATTTACATAAAGGCTAATAAAAATAAATAAATAAAATAAGCCTTTATTGCTGAAAAAACATTTTTCCTTAAATAATAATATAATAATAATAGTTAAAATAATGGTTCCGTTACATCAACAACCGGTTGTTTCGTTTTTTATTTCAGCTTGTCCGTTGACAAAGGCCTCCCCCAGATTTTTCCACTCCTTTCTATTCTGTGTCAGTCTAGTCCACATTGTTCCTGCCAATGCCGTTATGTCATCCTTCCAACGTTTTTGTGGTCTTCCTCTTTTCCTTTTATTATGTCTAGGATACCAGTTCGTTACCATTTTTGTCCATTTCCTCTCATTACTCCGCATCATGTGTCCTGTCCATGTCCATTTTAGTTGTTTGATGGTTTTAATGACATTTTTTTTTTTTTTAAAGGCTAATAGAAAAGGTTATTTCTGTAAACTGGCTTTAGGATATTACGTGTTACCTACTGTGTCAAAAATTAAACAACAAAACAGAATGAATGTAGGCCTAAGGGGCCTAATTCCGATTTTACGCAAACGGTTATTTTCACGTAGGCCGCAGTAACGTTACAATTTGAGTTGTTGAAAATAGTACGGCGCGGCGGGCGGGCAGTATTTTCGTCAACTCATTAGCTTGGCCATGAAAAGAGGTAATACTGCTACTGGTAAACTATCAATGATCGGCAGCAGTTGCAGCCCTTATAAATTCAGGAAGTTTTCTATGCTGATTATATTTTACCGGTTGTAAATATACAGGATGTTGTTTTGGTCGGCGACAAGCGACCCAGGAGCGGTAGTACAAAAAATATACTCCCCAAAAATGGACTTAATTCCATTAAATACTGTAAATGCGTTGAGAAATACCTTATTGAATTTGAAATAAAATTACCGCAAAGTATGGTTACTCGGCACGTGCACTGACTAGAGCTAGGCCCAAGCCGCCATCGGCCCACCCCTTTACTCCCTCGCACTCCCGTTGAGTATTATGTCTACACATTAGCTTATTACATGATTTTCAAAAAAAATTTTTTTTTTATTTTTATTATAAAAAAAAAATTAAGTATTTTTTTTATATTTTTTTAGCACCAGTATCATTTGTATTATCGACCCTGAGTCGCTCGTCGCTGACCAAAACAACGACCTGTATAATTACACAGTGGTGCCGATTCTGTTGTAAATCGCACTAAACTAATTTTAGTCACATCTCATCTCTTCCTTACGAACATGATTGAAAAAGGATAGAACATATTTTAAGTTGTCAAATAAATCTTTGCCGTCTTATTTTGCGTGTATTTAGGCGTAACCGCGATAGATGGCGACTAAAATTATATTGAAAATAAGCATTGGACTAATTTGCCAGGACTAAATTTCTTATATCCTTTTCTTATAATCTTTGTTAGAAAGAGACATGGGCGTACTCAGGGGGGGGGGGGGCAGGGGAGGGCAGCTGATATTAAAATTTGTTTAGTTGTGAACAACAGAATCAGGGCCAGTGCCATCCATAGCTTGCCCTTATACCTGACTGTAGCGAAGTCCAAACGAAGGGTAACATTTTTAGTAATGTTTATTTACAAACGTTTGGGGCCCCTGTAGCCCGGGGGCCCCGTATAATTGCTACGGCGGTAGCTACGACCCTGCTTACACAGCAATAAGATTAAAATAATCTATGCTATATTTACAACCCTTAATAATAAATAATTAAAAGATAATCCAATGCCTTATTTACAAAATATAAAATAAAAATATTTACAAGTAAAAAACTTGTGCCAAATCGCTGCCCTGTGTGAACGTGTCAAAAAAGCTGGCGGCATTGCCACGTTGAATGGCAATGCTACTCCCTTTGTCAAAGTCAAAGTCAAAGCCATTTATTCAATTTAGGCCCCAGAAGGGCACTTATGAAGGTCATATTTACTGAAGTTACCACCGGTTCGCAACTCGGCCTTCAACTGAGAAGAATCCGGCAAGAAACTCAGCAAGGTTACATTTTTAACCGACTTCAAGAAAAGGAGGAGGTTCTCAATTCGGATGTTTATAATTTTTTTTTTTTTTTTTTTTTTTATGTATGTTCGGGCATAACTCCGTCATATATAGACGGATTTGCAAAATTCTTTTTTTGTTCAAAAGGGGTATATTCCGGAATGGTCCCATATAAATTTCATATAGATCTGATGATGAGTTTCGGAGATATACAACGGAACACTTAAAAAAATTACAGTAAATCAGCCGCGATTGCTGCTATCGCATAAATATGCATTGTTTACGCAATCACACAACAAAACATCAGGCCTGTACACTCGAAAGGTTTACGCAGATGTATTCAGTATATAATGAAACTAAAAATTAAAAAATAATTAACTTTTTAACAAAAAAATAAACCGCCTTCAAAGTACACTAAAAAGTATAAAATAACTCTTATCTTACACTGTTTTGAAGTCAGCGAAATATTTTCTATAGAACACGTCATGCGATTTCGCTCACTTCAAAACAATATATTTTATATATTTTTTGGACAATCTGACTATGTTTGGCTTTTTATTCCAAATAATTAACAATAAAAAAGATATACCTAAGCATAGATACAGACGAAAAAAGAACTTTTGACTAACATATATATTTTCTAAGGCTACTCCGTTGTCCATGATAAACAGCCTCCTGTCTTGCGAGGTCTCAATAAGGCGCCGGTGAGACCTCTTTAAACAATAGATGTGCATCCGGGCCCCACGGTAAATAAAGGGTCTCCCTGAGACGAAAGGGCAATAAATTCAGTCGTTACTCTTTTCAAAACATGCTCAGATTCGTTACATTTATATTTATGTCTTACTGACATCCCAAAAATTAAAGCTGACATACAAACAGACACACAAATGAAAAACAACTCCCACGTTACATTATCTTGAGTAACTGTTACATTATGTTACGTTAAAAGGTACCCAAATTGTAACGTTTATCAATTGATACAGCTGAATGAGATACTGCTCTAAAATGCCACTTTCGGTTAGTTCAACCACTTCAAAGTTACCTACACGACTAATTAACCATTAACTTGGATATCCGCAGACTCACTAAGTGCCTCCTTACATGCATTTATGTAGCAATAACGTTTTCGCGAACTTAGCTAATCGACGACAGCATTCATGAACCTTTAAACGAGGATTAGAGAAGCATCTTTGAAAAAAGGAAGGGCCAGTTGGCTTAAAAAGATCTCTACACGTTGTGGGTGTTAGATTCCTATAGATCTAGGACATACATTTGTGTACATGAATCTATATTATGATCCGCAGGAAAAAATGTTTTATGCAGATAATTTGGTAAAAACATCATATCGAAACAAATGAAGGGAGTCTTAACTTAGATTTAAATCTAAGTTAAGCCATCTATCTAAGTTACCACATTGAAATGTGGTTTTGTGTTCCTGTGAGTATCTAAGGTCGCCGGAACTTGGCAATGTTTGTTTAAAAATGTTTTACAAAAAACTTAAACCGACTTCAAAGTACACTAAAAAGTAATCATTCTGACTTGATGGGACCAAACGGGACGTGTACTCATCCAAACAAAAAAAATATTTCCAAATCGATTAATAAATGACAGAGTTAAAGGCATTGAATTATTACACATAGAAACAAAGTACACGCGCGAAACACAATCCATTCAATTGGAGCCATAATGGCTCCAAATGACCGCCGCGCTGTCAGTGTACTGACTGGCGTTTTAATGAGTGGAGCTCTCAGAAAAATAATAAATATGACGGTTTGTGCAGTAAAATTGTGTCATAATTCATCAGGGAAGAAAGATTAGAATTCTGTTGTAATATTCCATAGATAAGCCACTAATTTTATTGCGTAATTCATCTAAAATAACAAAATTCAAAAATAAAAATTCTTCACTCGGATTTCGAGCAAAGTGTTGCCAGCTGTTTGTGTGCGAATTTGTGTTGTTTTACGTAATTGATACTGATTTGTGTAAGTGTTGAGTAAGTAATTGAGTCCGATAAGTTGTTTCTTTTACTTATAGCTATTATAACTGACTAGCTGTCCCCCGCGGTTTCACCCGCGTTCTTGGGATAAGTAGCCTATAATACTCGGGATAATGTAGCTTCATATTAGTGAAATAATTTCGAATCAGACTGGTTACACAGTATTATTGATTTACACAGTAGTAGTTTTACAGGTAGTTTTTTTTTTATAGAAATTGACCCGTTTAAACAAACAAACAAAAAACTCTTCCGGATTCTTGTATTATAAATATTAATATTTTATTAGTATAGATTCAGTTAGATATTATAAGAATGTATAGCTATTCGTCTTTTATACGATAATGATAATTAAATACCTACATACTTCTTAATCTTCTTTTTCTGTACAACCTATCATATATGAAACCTATCATTACCAACAATACCTACTACAAATTGTACGATCGTTCATAGCTTTGCACATTGTCTTGGTTTACTATGTTAAAATACCCAACATAAGTACTATGAAACATAACCATTCAACTAGTAATAAATAAATAACAGGCCTGTGTCTATGATAAGATAAATTATCTAAGACGCAGAACATTTTAAACTATTTAATTAATTTTATGAATACTTACTTCCAATTTCATTCACTAGTATCGGAAGGTTAATTTTACCGAAAAATTTCGTTTTGCTTGCAACATTACTCGTGCGCTTGTGTGCGTGTTAGCGAGTGTAATTATATGGTACTCACGCACACATTGGTTGTCAAGTGGCCTACGAGTCGCGAGGATTTTTGTTCGATACTTCGCTTCTAAGCGTAATAATTCAATGGTTAAAGGTAATAAACACAAAAAAAAGAAAACATACAACCGAATTGAGTACCTCCTCCTTTTTTTGAAGTCGGTCAAATAACTTATGATGTTTGAACTAATCAATGTTAACTAAAAGGCCTTCGTATCACCGGTCTTTAAGACATCCAGCAACATTAATGGGTGGTACCTTCTCTCTCGAGTGTTACCACATCGCGTTGAATTTTAACACGTATTATTATCTGTATCATTTATCATTAAGGTATGCGAAATGACGGGAGATCTGTTTTATACAGAAAATCACACGCCTCGGGTGTGATTTTCTGTATAAAACAGAGTGAAAAATGGGAAATAACTAATGATTCAAAAGAAACTTTCGTCTGACCTCGTCTAATATCCTGCGGAAGAGAATTCCATAAACAGTAATCTACATAATATTCTTTTAATATCAGAATTGCTTCTGCAGTACGGCGTCATCTGGTCCCGACTTTCTTTATTTACATGTTGGTATCGGAAATAATAACATTATTATTCATCTTTCGTTTTTAGGTTTTCTGGTTACTTCAACGACACAACTGATCGTGGACACAACTGGAATAGTATATAGGATACTTTTCATCCCGAGAAAATACTAGTACTCGAGTGAAATCGCGGGTCGAAAACTAAGTAGTTTATACTAAATATTTCTTCATTTCAAGCGCTGTCACGCAGCACATTCCCGATCATAGTCCGTTCCTGAGTGAGCGACAACAATGTCATACATACAATAAATAGATCTGTAACCATAGATATGTAATATTAATAGAGCGACTGTACTAGAGTACGTGCAGTGAGCGCGGGTATTTGCAACGCTTCCTCTAACGAACTGCGCGTTCATATTTTGAACGAATAAATATAATGAACGCCTATGTCTCGTTTTTAGAGTTTCGTACCTCAAAAGAAAAGAAAACGGAAGTCTTATCGAATCACTTTGTTGTCCGTCAGTTCCTTCTAGGCTTTGTGTGTTTAGCACCTTCGGCAACATCATCATTTACTTTACAAAGTAAAAAAAAAACCTCTAATTTGGAGTTACATCACATATAATCATACTCGGAAACAACATAATCGTTTTTTCCGAGAAAATCTTGACTCGATTCCCGTGTTGAACGAACTATTTACATACCTACAAGTCTGTACGGAATCCCACTAGGCCGGTTTTTGTAACGATAATATTACTGAGAACAAATGACAACTCATATCTATTTTCAGGTAATTTTGTTAACGCTATCTCTCTATTAATATTTTTACTCTATGTTTGCAACTATCTAATACAAGTAAGCCGTTGCCAGTCCGTTGGTACGGATACCAATTTCCTTCGCATATTGGTAATAACGCTGCACTAGGTAACCCTCCTTCTATTTTGATAACAGCAATGTCGAAATAAACCGTTTTCTTTCAGTATTGGACAGTGATCCCGGATAAACATCACGTTGTACTGAATCCCGGGCGATATTGGAGCTTAGTGGACAGATCGAATACGGGACAGTAAAATGTCTACTTATTGTTATAAAAAAAGGAGAGATTCGGCCTATAGTTGAGAAGAACCGACCCCGTATTTAAAACAACTCGATCGAACGATGCTGCGTGCGAGCAACGAACGTCGAGGACATCGGCCGCGCGGTTTGTTTATTGAAATGAAAGCGTAACATCTATGTTATATTTTAGCTCTTTTATTTTATTTTAAGGCGATGATAGCTCAGTGGTAGTGACGTCGGATACCGCGATGAAGGTCCCGGGTTCGAATCCTACAATGAGCTTGAGCTTTCGGTGAAGGAAAACATCGTGAGGAAACCATAGCACGGTGGTAGGGTACTTTGTAGTACCCGCCTGGCTGGCTACCACCCTCAAGTTGAAAATCTGTCGCCAAGCACCTTTCGGTGTGTTCAGATAGCTGCACTTGAGAGCCAGCTCCTTCTAGGCTTTGTGTGCTTACCACCTTCGGCCGCATCATCACTTATCATGGTGAGATTGCGGTCAAACACAGGCCTATAAACAATAAAAAAAAATTACTTAATCGTAATTTTACTTTCCACGGCTGGTCTTCATGACTTATTGGATAGTGGTTACATTTAATTAGGTATTTAGTCTCTATAAAATTCTTCTATTTGTAAGTGCCGGGACACAACATAGACACATGTATCAGGGCACAAAGCATCTAATAGTAGTTATATGCTGTATTTAAGATCCAGTTGTTTAATAGTTTTTCAAATTCAAATTCAAATTCTTTATTTGCAATACAGGTACATATAAAAGGTGGTACAAGTTAAAAGGTAGGTTTCACTGTATTCGCCATGTGTGGCGTGCAAGTTGTCGCTGCCGACAATAAAATTGGTACACTAAAATATAAATTAATTATTAGAAAAACAATTCAATATAAAAAAAAAAAATATCAATACAATTACAATGAAATAAGATTAACAACAACAAGAAATGCAATGTCAGAAAAATGTGTCACCCTCTGTGAGGTACTCATTAATTGAATAATATGCCCCACCTATAAGAAAATTTATTAATGTATTTTTAAAAGAATTATAATCATCCTTTAGTTTTATTTCAATGGGAAGTTTGTTATATATCTTGGGGGCCATTCCCAAAATATTTTTATTATATAGTGCAGTTTTATGTGGTCGAGCCCGAATATTATGCCTATGTCGTGTACTTTGGAGGGTTTGGAATAACTGCATATGTTTAATATCTATTATTATAGATACACAACCTATTTCATTTATATTTCCATTAGTTACTCACCCCTGCCCAGCACGAAATATCGTTACACTGAAAT
This sequence comes from Polyploca ridens, assembly GCA_951394255.1. Lineage (NCBI taxonomy): Eukaryota > Metazoa > Arthropoda > Insecta > Lepidoptera > Drepanidae > Polyploca > Polyploca ridens. The sequence continues at coordinate 302,532 of OX596263.1, forward strand.
TGAATAAAACATACGTTGACCTCTTAAAAATACTGAACGTAATATTTTTTTATTTCTATCCTAAAGACTAAAAATCTCACGCAAGCCTCAACTTAAAAAAATGAGGACCCTTCAAATATCAAGTCCAGTCTAACTCAGCTACTCAGGACAAAGCCTTTTATTAAAATGTATTGATAGGTTAATTTATCATTGTTCTTTAGGTAGAGCGTAGCGTTTATTCGCTCAAAGAGCGGCTCGACTGGGGAAGTACCTCCACCTTACAGAATACCGCAGTCAAATAACTTTATGTTGTGTAAAGTCATTGAGCTATTATTGCTACGTATAGAGAAGCTATCATAATCAAAGGTTATGTCCCATTTTTTTAGAGTCAATGTATCAGAAAGGGGCCAGCCACCAACCTGCACTCCTTCCTACCCTGCCTTGCGTTCGTTTATTGTATGTCGTGTAGTGTTGTAGGGCTCCTGGAAATATCCGGTAGCAGGCAATGTCCTTTCGTATACACCGAAATCCACAGGTCACAGTTTAGTCCACAAGCATTTATGTGTCCACATCACTTTTTACAATCACAATTGAATCACAATATAAGTTTTGTTGGTTTTCACTTATTTTCAATGTTTGCACGTAATGCCGCGAAAAAGACTAATGTTTTTTTAACCTCACAGAGCGTGGGTGTAGGTGGCGCGCGAATCTCGCGGCGCGAGCCCGGATTTAGCCAATCAGAGGATGGCTCCGCAAGGGTTGGTTGAAAATACAGGAAGTAACTAACCCAAACTAATACTTAATTGACTTAGTCACATTTTATGGAAAATATGCCTAATTAATTTAGAAAGTTTATTTTAATTAATTTGTATTAATTTTATGTAAAAACTACCCAATTTGTAACTTATGGTTACATCCTGTCAAAGACGATTCTGCCATTGTCGCATTTAGAACGACCAACAGATAAAACATATCAAATTCAATGACCTTTATTCATTTCGGTACGAAACAGTCAACTATAGTTCTCTTTAGCGCTGAAACAATAATTAGTCGTCTAAGCAGACAGTAAAAACACGTAGCGCTATTAGAACGCTTTTAGGAGTATATTTCTCGCAAACACCGTGATTTTCACGACGCTTACGCGTTTCGTTCGTCGTTCTACTATAACAAATGCGGCCGGATGGCCTTACTTGAAAGGAACATAGTTGAGATGTGTGGTGTCTTCTCTATACGTAGTAATAATAGCTCAATGTGTAAAGTTGTGTTCCTGCGCGTGAGTAAAGTCGCCACAGCTCATAGGCACTAGGGGAGGGAAAGGTCGGTAACGCGTATGCGATGCTTCGTATCTTGCAAGCGTCCATATGGCTACGGTAACCGCTTACCATCAGGCGGGCGGTATGCTTGTTCACTTAGTTAGTCGTATATTATTATTTTTGCATAGATTGTTTGTTAATATGACTTACCCAAGAGAAGCAGTGCTTATTGTTATCTATCTGCAATTAACGTGAATATATATATAATATAAATATAATATAAATATCGAGCCCAGTGTTACCAAAATTAAAAATACCCTTTACATACCCCCGAAGTACAATTCTTGCCTGTACACTGAAAAAGTGGTCAAGTAAAATAAAATTATTGAATTACCTAATATTAGATTATTTAAAAAAATGGTTGTTCTGAATTTAAAATTTGAATCTGACTCACCCTAGCATCGCATTCAATACATGAAATAACCTATATATAAAAAAAAGAATTCTTAGTCAAAAGTTTTTGACTCAATTCAGGGCTTCTTAAAAGTTTTATTAGGGTATCTTATTAGAAATTGGATTTGTTTGTAAATCAACTCCAATGTGATTGAAAAATAAGCCTTAAATAGAGTAAATTGTTATTTCAGTCACAAATTCATGCATTAAAAAACAAATATGTGGTTATGTTATATTTTATTCCGCAAGTAAGTTTCAGGTGTACTAGTCCTATGAAACAATCACAAAATATATATTTTAACTTGAATAGTATGTTTTATTGCCTAGAAGGAATTTTAGTTTATTTGTGTGATAATCACCTTTGGCCTCATCACCACCACGACGGGATCATCACACAAACCTATCCATTCTAAAAAACTAATAAATCAATAAAGTTTCAAGCAAATATTAAAGCGAAATAAGTTTCAGGCAAACCGTCCGCCCGTATTGAATTGAATTTAAATTTAAGATTCCACAATAAATTGTGTTAATCAATGATTAACCTTATATCGTAGTTCTAGGACTCAAATTCGATTACTAACAAAACTAGACTTATATTTTAAGTAACATCTTATATTCGTAAGCCAAAATTAATTTAAATTACCTCTGTATACACGGTAAGAGCTAACACGTAAAACCAATAACGTCGCGTCGTCGCCATATTGAATACGATCTACAACAGCAGAATTAGCGAGTAATTTCATACATATTATACCGTGACATTGATTACTCGTGTGTTATTGAGTCTTGAACCTGTAACTCAAAGACAAAGTAACCTAATTTCTCTCTCTCTGTAGTCGTTCCCTCATGTCTGAGGATCGTGGTCAGCATCGGGTTTGCTTCTAGAGCGGATGATCTGCCTCCACCGGTTTCTGTCCAACCCGTCCCTTACGACCGGGTAAAACTTGGAGGACGATGAGTCTTTTACTTGATCGGACCATCTATAGTTGGTGAACGACCACGTAGTCGTTTTCCTTCCGTGTTCCCAACTATGATCAGTTTTTCCAAACTTTCATTGCCTTTGCGCACCATGTGGCCCAAATACGACAGAATGCGTTGGTGGCATATGGTGGACTAGCTTCTGCTCGCGGCTTCGCCCGCGTGGCCTACAGGAAACAAATGACATATTTTTCTACAACACAAAGAAAACAAAACAACTTCATCCCGATTCGAGGGTGGAATTATTAAAAACGCTGAGACACGTATACATTAATTTTCAATCTTCAGTCTAAACACAAAATTTGAAGATCCTAACTTCGAAACTGACGGACTTTCATACAAACTTTCATCCCCTATTTTACCCCCTTAGGGGTGGAATTTCAAAAAACCCTTTCTTAGTGGATACCTACTCATCACAAAGAATATACCCTCTAAATTTCATGTCTCTAGGACCAACGGTTTGGGCTCTACGTTGATATATCAGTCAGTCAGTCAGTCAGTCAGTCAGTCAGGACTTTGAATTTTATATATATAGATAATCGGGTTTTAATTTGGAGCTGCGATAGGATGCATTGTTGCGTTTAGCGGTTTAAGGTATTTTCAACATCCGTCTCCAGCACCACATCTCGAATGCATCAATCCTTTTTCTTTCTCGGGCCAGTATAGTCCACTATTCCACTCCATACAGGAAAATAGGGAATACCAATGCTCGTATTAGTCGGATCTTTGTTTTAATACCGATTCCTCTCTTTTTCCAGATGTTGTTGAGGCGAGTAATTACATCCTTTGCCATTCCAATACGTCTCTTTATCTCAGGAACACAGCTGCCATCACTGCATATTTGAGAACCCAAGTAGATATAGTGGTCGACGGTGTCCATGCCAGGTATGCTGCAGGTTACATTTGAACCTAATTTAGACTCACAAAATTTCTTCACTCAAAAATAAGACAAATTCCCTTTCAAACCATGATTTATGCACAAGAACTGCAATTTACTTGATTGGGATGCCTAAAAGGGTGCAATAACACGTCTAGACAGACTTCTACCCAATTTGCGGCAACCCCCAATCATTACAGAAAAATCGTTCAGGCACTGATTGAACTATTATTACTGTTAATGTTGCAATCATTGGATAATCAATAGTAGACCTTATTCAAATCAAACGTGAAAATAAATGTTACTTTTAAAGTAGAGTCAGCGGAGCTTTGCTTTGATGAAAAACACTATGACATATCTGAATGTCTCAGAAGCCTAATTATAAGGCAAGTGTTTGCCAATCTGCCCACGATTCGCGTTGGGGCAGAATTGAGCGGTTGATGTCGAATGTCAGTGAACATGTAGGATAAGGGTCACCGCTCACTATAACAGCACGGCTACGCGTCGGCATTTACCTTGCCATTCAAGTGAGGCCTTTAAATCGTATGCGTTAAAGTAAATTTTACAATGACTAGATAAAATAGTGGACGCCTCGCGGCAAGCGCGCTTGCCGCTACAAGCCACTAGTCCTGCTGACCACATGTTTCCAGCGAGCGATCCGCTCCCTTGCTGCGTGACACCAGCAAGCGGTATTTTGCCAAAGCCGCGCCACCATTTTTACCGGCCCCTTTATTTTAAGATTCCGAGTTCTGCATTCCGTGTTGACTATTGTGCACACAGGAAGCAGTCTAGAGTTCTGCAATATTCGCTACTGATCGCATCATACACTTTTTTTACTTTCAAAGGCCCAAATTAGCTTACAGTCAACGCGGGATGCAGAACTCGGAACGCAGAACTCTAGAACTCTTCTCTGTGGGATCGGCGCCTTATTAAATTACCTATTTGCTTTTCCTCAACTGTATTCGAAAAAGCTAAAAGAATTGCTAAATTCTCATAATTAGGGTTCCGAACTAAAAGGTACCCTAAGGGTCAGCTCACACCGAGACGCTGGCTGGCTTGTATTCGACAACTAAATAAGTTTTGTTGATTCATTCGAAAGATAATTTGTTATTGACGACCAACTTATCAACCACCACATTTCATCAAAACTAATTTAACTTCGGCCTCCAACGATTAATTCTTAACTACTTTGAACATTCTGTTGACTCACCTTAAGGTATCAAATGTCTAAGTTTTGTGAATTTGTTTAAATAAGAAAATTAAATAACACTGAATAGATTGAATGTAAAAGGACTATTTACTTGCTTAAAAGATCTACTTCTTATTTTATTTATGTATACAGGAGAAAAATATGGCAATGTCAGATGAAACAAACTTATGTCTAATCTTCGCGTGGAGATGAGATGGAGATAGCGTGTTTCGCGGAACAAAAATTAACGAAGCGCTTCTTATCTAAATAACTCGTAAAGTATAGAATATTTTAAAAAATCGTTAGTAGCTGCCTTAGGTCATATTTTAGTGATATTATTTATCGAATTTTTGTCTTAATTAGATACACCATGAACGAATAAAACTGAAAATTCATTATTATTAGAGGTAGCTTTGTGATTTTTTTCTATCGAGGAAATTTAATTCCATTATGTTTTTACTCAGATAGAACCCTCGCGTATATAATGAAAATACCCATATTTTTTTTTTTCATTTTTTATATTTTTATTTTTTTATTTATTTATTTAAATTTTCTTAATTCACATGTTTTACATATAGTTTCTGCCAAACTGTAAGACAGTTTGTCGGCAGTTGTTCCCACTTCAACATTATACATTTCAAATATGTGTATACATGTGCTATACTATTTACTTGGGTAAATTTCAATTCTTAGATTGTTATTTTGCTTTATACGCATCCTATATAGGGCGTTATTATTTGATTTGATTCTATAATATGGTATCCGAAACTTAACAGTTATGGAGATATTGAATTTTAATGTTCGAAGATCCGTTATTTTGTACTACCACTTGGGCCTATTCAAATAACATTATTTAAAGATTTTATAAACATGCCTGGTAGATGTTAGGTATACCTTTCTGAATAACGCAACATGATGATTAGTGGAGTAGTTGAGTTCATGCCTCAACTACTCCACAAATCATTATGAAAGGGTAACAAACAAACATACAAACTCATTTTCGCATTTGTAATAAAAGTTAGGATGGTGTTGCAACCGTCCATAGGTTACGGTGATTATTAAGTATCTGTAAATGCGTTATAATTACAAATGAACGCACACAAAATAAATATCGAATACTTAAAACTTAAAAACATATAATGTGAACAAAAAGTCAATATAAACAAAAATTACAACTTCAAACAAAAAGGTAGTGACCACAGATTGGTATTATATCTATATCCTGTGGTAGTGACATATTACCACAGATTAAAGACGTAAATATTACGGCGCATTAGGTTATATTACTAAAACTACTACAATTGTTATATTAATAAAAATAGGTATCAAAAATACAACGTATTAATCACATACTAACTAAAACCATTTACCGGTAAAAGTTCTACTAGGTGTATCAAACTAAATATATAGTACACACGGCAACACATCAAGCTGTACATTTCCAGTATAAGCTGATCTCGCATTGTATAGGATTTCCGTACAATGAGAGGTCAGCTTATATTGGAAATGTATAGCTTGATCTGTAGCCGTGTGTACCAGCGAAGCCTTAAACATGTGACTTTATGAATAACTTAACATTTTCCGCATCAGTTTCAAGATTTTCAATGAAAATCATATTCCATCACCAATAACGAGTAACTTAACCGAATATGTTTGTTTAAATTCACAGCAAAACTAATGTATCCATATTTACAAATGTATGTTGCGGAAGTTTTCTCATAAACGCAATGTAACATCTGTTTGTATGAGCGGAGGTAAATAGTCTACGTACTTATCATTTGTGTTGCTCTCGCATAGCTTACCCTTTATGAATGAGAACATATTGAAGCCTGTATACAGAACGTGTAGTGTCAATATTGAATCAATTGAATTTCATTCCTGTGCCTTTGATATTGAGTTTATTTTTTAATACACATGTGAAGGCTACCAATTTCTGGGAGATCTTAGGTGCTCGCAGTCGAGCGCGAGTTGGACGCTGGTTCGAGGCTCGCAAGCACGTCCACGCTACGCGAATCGTAGGCGAGTGCTTGGATCGTGCTCGGTTCGCGAAGCATGGACGCATCATAAAATTACACTTCATAATTTGACATAATATAGTAAGAACAACTTTTTTTATACATAACTGATAAAATCTTTATTTACAACAAATATGTACAAAATACAATCTATATATAGAAAATTTCCTCAAGCCTGCCGCTGCTTCCGATTAACGGCAGGGTTCCCAGAAGGCTGGCAGCGTTTCCTCTTTGGATAGCCAAAACTATAACTATATATAACTTTTTTTTATGTTTGTCACCTCATATCTCCGTCATTTATTAACCGATTTGATAAATTCTTTTTTTGTTTGGAAAGGTAAACTTCCCGTTTGGTCCCATTGTCACCAGGTCAGGATTTGATTACTTTTTAGTGTACTTTCAAATCGGTTTAAGTTTTTTGTAAAACAGTTTTCAATTATTTGTTGAAAACCTGCAATTACAGATACATAAGTAGATACATCTTTTACATCACTGTTTATCATAAACTAATTTGCAATGTACACTAATACTAGTGTACATTGCAAATTATTATTGTGGTATAGACCACATAATATATTAGCTGTGGCTCGAGCTAACCTCTCAAGCTCACACAGAGGTCTTAAGGCTAAGATGAATGGTGTCTTAGACGCTCTGTAACCTAAGGTCTGCCTTTGACAGATTAGATGCTATGATACGATACGTGCCAGACGCGAATTCAATCCTAAAGATTAAACTCAGTCTCATTGTTCAGGGTTTGTTAAGGTTTCAGTGTATTTTTGTACTAATATATAAAATCTGATGAGAAAACCATAGCGCAGTGGTAGGGTACTTTTTAGTCTCCGCCTGGTTTGTTACTACCTCCAAGTTGGAAAGGCATCAAAGAGTGTGGAGCCGGCAATAGCGCTTACAAGAGCCGGTTTATTTTGACAATCCTTGTTATGTTAGCTATTGGTAACGTATAGTGGTTGGTTCTTCAAAAAGGGTGTGAAGAGATTTCTGCACGGTCGGCAACGCGCGAGTGACTCCCCTGGTGTTGCAAGCGTCCATAGGCTACGGTAACCGCTTACCATCAGGCGGGCCGTATGCTTGTTTGCTACGTAAGTAGTATAAAAAAAAAAAAATAGTGACAGAATGTAAAGGTTCGCCAGTTTTCAACTTGATTCGTTCAACATATGATATATGATGAACTAAAACCTTCTTGTTGGTATAATAAAATTGACTCTTGCAATCTGGTGCAAGCGAAAACCGACTCTAAGGTGACGAACCTTTTCATACTGTGACTACATAGGTGCGTTGCAGAGCCTAAAGGGTTTGTGCCTTATTAAAAATGTTCACAGACTTTGTGAGACAACTTGAAAAATCACGATATTCTTCTACTTCCCAGGTGCACATGGATTAATTTTTAATTGGATATACTACCTAATTAAAATGAAAACTCTTTGCTAGTTCTCAACAAACAGTCGACTTAGCATTTATTGAATGTAATGGAACCTCTTTCAAATTACAAATGTACTTGCCTCCCTGTAAATTGAATTTCGAACTTTCATAGCATTAGGTTCTTACTGACTTTTTGGCGGAAACTTGCATGCGTCTTCGATTTTATTTTCACAAATTCGTGTAAGTATTTTGAGTTTAATTGCGTATTATCGGTAGTATTTTATCCAATAAAGATCAATCCATGTGCACCAGTGAAGTGAAATGAAATGAATCATGTGTATCGTGACTTTTCAAGTTGTTTCTAAAAGTCCTTGAAAAGTTTTTGTAAATTACCACCATTGTACTAAATCCTGACTCATGGACGGTGGACTCAAAATACTCAAATAAGACGAGACTGTATGGCTCAGACCTTTGCCTGACTTTTGTCGAATATACCAAACAACAACAACAACAAGCATTAGGTTTTGTTTTTCAATCGCTAGACAAACCTCTAGTATGCTATTACTCAGATAAATCTATGCATTAAATATTCCAATTTCAAATTAATATTCAGTTATCAGTACTATTCTTTCTACGGTAACTGGCTACTGAAAAACAAGCCTAGCACCGCTTAGTGACGAAAAAATAAATAAAACAGAAACGTTCTAAGTTTGAAACTATTCAATTAGTTTGTCTAGTTACAAACGCAGCATTTATTTAATCAGATGGGCGACTTCGTGTTTCTTAGTTATTGCCTTTGGGTATTATTTCACTGGAGTGAAGTGAAAAATGCCACCTGAAGGTGCAGTCTGTTTGAAGACCTCTTGACCTTTCTCTTTGATTAAAGTTAACTCAAGAGAAAAGTGGATTGTAAAATTGTATTTAGTGTTAAGCCGGCTTTTCACTATGGGATATAATATAATTTAAATTACATCTTGAGATATTAGTACATTATGATGTGTGCAAAGTTGGTTATTAACAGTCGAGGCAGAATTAAGTGAGCCGAGAGTGTAATAAACCAATGCACACCATTGAGCTATTATTACTACGTATAGAGAAGACGCCACACATCACAACTATGTTCCGTTCAAGTGAGGCCATCCGGCCACACTTGTTGTTGTAGAACGATGAACGAAACGCGTAAGCGCCGTGAAAATCATGGTGTTTCGGAGAAAAATACTTCTAAAAGCGGTCTGATAGCGCTACGTGTTTCTACTGTCTACTTAGACGACTAATTATTATTTCAGCGCTAGAGAACTTTAGTTGACTCAAAAAAAATGGGACATAACCTTTGCTTATGATAGCTTCTCTATACGTTGTAATAATAGCTTAAAGATGCACACGCGTGGCATACCTACGACGTTTTTAACACACTTGCGAGGAAAAAACAGACTTTAGACGTTAGTTGCAGGGGCGGGGCAAGTTCGTCTGCTCGGTAGGTCTGTGCCCGAGTGTCCTTCCCGTGACGATATTGTGCAGTAGCTGATTAGAGCGTGTTACGGCTGAATAAATTTTAGTGAAATTCGGCATATAAATAATAAATAATAATAATAAAAATAAATCATTTATTTCACTAACTTGAAACTTAATCTAAAAATACAATGGCTGGAGCACTCCTTTTTAGTAAAACAATACCTGTGTTAGGAGGCCCCGCTCTTCCATGAAGCAGGTAAGTACAAATTAAGTAAAAATATAAAGAAACATAAGCAATTTACATGATCTTATTACAATAAATTAATTGAATGCTGTTTGGGGATGTATGTGTGTGTGTGTGTGTGAAGTGGGGAGTGTGCATGTGTTTGTGGAGGGTGTGTGTGTGTTTGTATGTGTACATAGACTCTACCTAGACATAAAACATACACTTACTTACTTTATTACAAGAATACATTAAATCCCTCAGGTATGCGTCGAAACTCATGGGGCAGGAACTAGTTCAATTATATTCAGAAAGACGTTTTTTATATCATTGGTTCCCGGGAATCTGTAATTCATTCATTGTACGGGGTACACCTTGTAGATATTAAAAGAGTTAAAATATAATAGAAAACTGTTTATTATAAATTTGAAATATAATTAAAATGATAGTGAATTGAGAATAAGATTGCTATGCTGATGCTATGATATGAGTACGCGCCCGCCGCGGTATAGGTCGAAACGTGAACTGTTTTAATTGATTGATGGTTTTGTGAATGACGCGTAAAATGCTGATGTTAGTATAATAATGCACGGTTGCACCGTACATGCTCCCGGGCGAGAGATGAGGAAAGCTGATGTTGATGGATGTGACTCTTATTTTAATTACAAGGTGATTAAACAATTTTGATTACAAGGTGATTGAACAATTTATATAATTAAACACGGGTTAGTCACAATTGTATTTTATTTTGTTAATAATAGGCGACGTTGCCTTGTTTAGTACACGCGCACTCTGTTGATTTGAATTTGAATTTGCACTCGCGCACCGATTACCACATTCACTCGCGCACGGTACACTAGCACATGCACTATCGTTGAGCTGCCCACGCGGCGAAGGCTCCGGCACCACAGGCCGGGCGGCGGTGAGACCGGCGACGATGAGGCCGGCGGAGGTGAGGCCGGCTGGTGGCTGCGTGCCGTAGGAGCGTTTGCTCCGACGCACGCGTCGCCACACCAAGTAAACGCCAACTGATCCGAAGGCTCCAACCAATAGGTAAATGACGGTGTACTGATGGACGTCATGATAAGTAACTGTTTCTATTTCTGCCTCTTCAGTTTTCATTTGTGTAATTTCATTGCTGATCTCTTTTAGATTCCTTTGATTTTCCTTAATCTCCATCTGATCTGCTGGTGTTTCAAAAATATTCCGGGGAATTGTTATATTGATAATATTATTAATAGGAGCGATTTCCAGCTTAATTAATTCTGCTTGCGTTTCAATTTCATTGTAGCGTGGATTATGTGCGTAAATAGTGAATGACTCTCCTTTGATGACACATTCACTCCCGAGTGATAAAACACCTGCTGCGCTAATTTGCTCTACGGTAACTTGACTACCGCATATGATACGTAGCGGGCATTGGCCGCAACAAAAGAATAAATATGTATTTATTCGATCAAGTTGTTTCCAAAAGTCAGTACAGATATCTGTGTTGATTTTGCATTTGCTTGTTTGATCTTGGATACATAGGTTTTCATCTGTTTTAAGCTGATGAATTGGTCTATGCAATTGACACAATCTTGTTGTTTGGTCAAATTGGATACACATCTGTAAATCCGTTACTGTCATAGGTATATACGAATCTTTCTGAATATTCATTGCTAGATAGTCGGCAATTGGTATGATGTTTACCATATTTGTTTTGATTGCTTGTGGTAGCGGAATAAGTTGATAGATGTCGTAACTGTCTCGGGTTACAAGAGGAACCTTTATTTCAAAGATGAGGTATTGCTTTGTGACCTTTGCTCTGACCTTCAATAAATGATAAATATTTGATATGTCAAAGTTAACATTTTGAATTGGTAATGACAAATCTTTTGATAGGTGTCCAGAAATAATGCTCAATTCATTCCTAAGCTGATTAGGTGATAATAGATGAATGTCGAATTTACCATGAGATACATCTGTAATTGTATCAAGGAGGGTATTTTGAATGCTTTTCAGGTTGATCAAGATGCTGTTTGCTATAATTGATGACAAAGTAAATTCGCTCATATCTTCTACCTTCTGGACTTCTTGATTCAAAACATTGGTCGCTTTCTCTAAGCTATTTAAATGTTTATTAAATGATTTGTGCTGCATGTTCATAGTAATTTCCATCCTTTTTAGGAAATTGTATTCTGCTTCAATTATTGTAGTCTGATTCTTCCACAGGTTTGCAAGATGATGCTGGTTTTGTCTGATAAGATCGATATCTATTTGATATTGTTTAGCGAAATTGTCGTCTAGAATTCCAAAGAGACTATTTCCAACGTTTCCTATTGCATTGATAAGACCGCGACGTAACCGAGTACGCGCGTTAAATTGCTGACGAAGTAACAGCTGATCGTAGTGTACGAGCTCACCGTGACCGTGATTTAATTGTAATAGGACCGCGTCACATGTTGTTTGTTGTTGTTGTCTCGCACATATGGTTCTCATATGACTGATATACTTCTGGAATAACTCAGAACTTTCCCAATAAGGGTCCATATTGTAGTACACTACAATCTTCCATTCGTCACGAATCAGATGCATCTCTGATATTTTATCAAAGTAAAGGCTTTGATTTGTTTTGAAATTTGATATGTTGTAGGCACCTTGTGCTATAGGCATGATAAATGAAAATAACATTAATGTTAATGTAATAAAATTGCAAAATTTGCTTCTTGTGCCTGCTCGATTTGATCTATTATGAGTTGCAGACGAACTATCTCCATTGCTTGAATTTTTGCTATTTTTCTGCCTGCTAAGTTCTTTGTGCTCTTCGTTGGCAACAGGTAGAATGGATACTTTTGTGATTGGTCTTTTGATAACACCGTTTTTTGTTTTAAGTGTGACTACTCGTACGAATCCATCTCTGCCGGGGTGGAGTTCAATGACTCTGCCTAACGCTCATTTCCCCGCGGGCAGGTTCGCATCATGTATAACGACGACACTGTCGAGTTTGATATTTGGTTGCTGAGTCTGCCACTTGCTTCTTGCCGATAACTGACATATGTATTCGGATCTCCATCTCTTCCATATGTCATGGAAGATCTTTTGTGCTAATTGCCATCTCGTTCGTCCATCACGTTCAGTTTCAATGATTGTTAAAACTGGACCACTTGCTAAAAAGTGAGAAGGTGTTAAATAATCCATGTCGTCAGGGTCTTCATTCAACGCACTCAGTGGTCTGGAGTTGAGGCACGCTTCTAGTTGTGTAAGTAGGGTGGAGAACTCCTCGAATGTGAGTTTTTGCTCACCGATCACTCTACGTAGATGGTATTTGAGACTCTTTACTGCAGCCTCCCAGAGTCCTCCAGCACTGGGCCATGACGGAGCGTTGAAGTGCCATTCGATGTCCATCTGACTGACATCTGATAAAAATTCTTTGCTAATGATGGCTTTTAAATCTATACTTTCTTGCTTCAATAATCTGCTTGCTCCTACAAAATTTGTGCCATTGTCACTGTAAATATGACTAGGCGCTCCTCGTCTTGCTGTCATTCTTCTTAATGCTGCTAAGAATGTTGAGGAGGTAAGATCGGACACCAGTTCCAAATGAATTGCTTTTGTTACCATGCATATAAATACTGCAATATAACCTTTGGTGCATTTAATGCCTCGACCTTTGCTTGATTTGACATCTATGTATCCAGTGAAATCCAAGAGATCCTTCAGGTCTTTAGGCTTTGGTCCTTCGAGCCGGATCACCCGTATGCTGAAATGGTCTTGATGGATTAACTCTGGATTCTGGTAGATCACCCATTAATTGATCTTGCTTAATAGGATTGTGCTTTCTGCATCGAACACAATTACGTAGGCGCTTTTTAACTGCTCTATTTCCTCCAACAATCCAATATTTTTGTCGGAGCCATGCTAGTGTAACACGAGTACCGCCATGATACGTCATTCTGTGTGCATGGTCGATGAGTAAGTTTGTTAAATGACTGCTGTGTGGTATGATGAGAGGATGGACCATGTTTTGGCTAATGTGAGCATTTTTGAGTCGCCCTCCAACTCTTAGCATTCCCTCTTTATCGAGAAACGGATTTAAGCTATGTAACTGGCTTTTGGAATTAATATTTCCGTGTTTTTGTAAGTGATCAATATCTTCGTAAAATTCATGCTGTATAATATGCTTGATAATTTTCTGTTGAGCCATTCTGAGCTCTTGTACTGTGAGATAAGGTTGCTTGTTTTGCGATTTGATTCGCAATACCCATGCTAGTATGCGCGTCACTCGTGTAAAACTGCTGTGTTTGGTTATAATGTTGCTTATGATATCATCATTTGTTACGTCACGCGGGTTTATAGTGACGTTTGATTGTTGTGTATTCTTCCTTTCTTCCTCAGTGATGTAAACATGTTTTTCATCTTGATAGATAAATTTTGGTAACCAGGTTGGCCCATGCCACCATAGAGGATGTTGATACAGCTGCTTTGTTGTTATACCCCGGCTGGCACAGTCTGCTGGGTTTTCAGATGACTTTACATAGTGCCAGCTGTTCGATGGTAAAATCTCTATAATCTGAGTGACTCTGTTTGCTACGAATGACTTCCAGCGGCTCGGATCTCCCTGAAGCCATCCTAATACTGCTGTCGAATCGGACCAGCTGTATATTTTAACTTCATAATCACATAAACATTCTTTTACCTTTTGTATTAGTTTTGATAGTAAAAGGGCTGCACTGAGTTCTAGTCGTGGTAACGTAATGCTCTTGTTCGGTGGTACTAGTCTTGATTTTGCTGCAACTAATACAATTGTGCTAGTTTGATTTTGCTTACGTATTTTGCAATACACTACGGCAGCGTAAGCTTTCATAGACGCATCACAAAAGCCATGCAATTCTATGACGTCACCCTCACGAATTTGCAACCATCTTGGAATCTTAATTTTGCTAATATTATCTAAATCCTGCTTTATTTTTGACCAATCACAAATTATTTCGTAAGGAAGTTCATCGTCCCATTGCATATTGCACGTCCAAAGCCTTTGAAATAAGAGCTTTAGCTTAGTTGTTATTGGAGTGAGCCATCCTAAAGGGTCAAAAATCTTGGATATATCTGACAAAAGAGAACGTTTTGTTTGTTTATTGGCTGATAAATCAAATTTTAAATCAAATGCAAATTGATCCGTATGAGGATTCCAGCGCAATCCTAGAGCCTTAGTAGACTCTTGATGTTTGAAGTCAAAGGTCTGCTCACTTCTACTTGCTGTGCCAACGAGCCTCAACAAATCGGGTTCATTTGAACTCCATTTTCGCAGGTTAAACCCTCCTGATTTTAATAGATTTATCAAATCAATCTGTAATTGTCTAGCCTTTGGGATGCTGTGAGCTCCTCCGAGAAGATCATCCATGTAAAAATGCTCTTCTAGGAATTTTGCAGCTTGACTTTCTTTATACTTGTGACCTTCATCTCTGGCTAGTTGCTTTAATGTCATCATTGCTAAGAATGGTGCTGCTTTTGTACCGTAAGTCACGGTTGATAATTGATATTCACGAAGTGCCTCCCTTGAGGAAGACCTCCATATAATTTTTTGATATTGCTGATCCTCCTCGTGGAGCAGAATCTGGCGAAACATCTTCTCAATATCAGCAGTGTATGCAAACTGATATTGTCTCCACTTGAGAATTAATGAAAACAAATCTTGTTGAAGATTTGGGCCACGGTACATGACATCGTTTAAACTATGGCACGTGGACGTTTTTGCCGACGCATTAAAAACGACACGTAGTGCTGTTGTCGTGGAGTCGGCGCGGTGCACACAATGATGCGGTAAATAATAGCCTGATATCTGATTACCGAATGTTTCACGCATGTGGCCGCGGTCTATGTAGTCTTGCATAAATATTTTATAATCTTTCGCAATATTTTCATGTTTGATAAATTTTCTTTCTAATTGCCTAAATTGTGCTATTGCTGTAGGTTTAGATTCTCCCAAATTTTCTTTAGCATCTGTCTTTAGAGGTAATCTCACGATGTATCTTCCGTCATCTTGCCGCGTAGTCGATGACTTGTAATACTGCAAGCACTGGTAGTCTTCTTCTGACAAGCTCGAATTATTGCTAATATCCTCTATTTCCCAAAATTTCTGGATATCCTCGACATTGTTTAATACGACGCTGCAATTAAATGATTTGATATCGCCGCTTAAAATCCAACCAAGTCGTGTTTGCTGTGCTATAGGGTGTGATTCATCTTCGGCCGATATGAATCCACCCAAAATGATCCTTTTGTAAACTTTAGACCCCAACAAAAGATCGACTGGACGACTAATATTGAAGTCCGGATCTGCTAACTGTACAGTTTCCAAGGACGGCCATGATGGTTTCTTGAATGATTGATTTGGTAAATTGTTGATTAACCGTTTCATAACAAACATATCTGTAGTAAATTGATAGTTGTCGTAGACTGATAAACATGTGGCTTTAATTGCGCCTTTACAATTGTTTTCTTTTTCGCCTATGCCGAAAATGACTCCCTTGTATTGCTGTCTTGGTAATAGTAAAATTTGAGCTGCATTTTCGGTTATAAGAGATGCTTGCGAGCCCTGATCAATGAGTGCTCGCATTGTGTGATATGATCCGTCTGCTGCTTGTATTTTGATCAATGATGTAGCGAGAAGAACTTCTTCTTCCTCTTCAACTTCATCGCTGTCACATTGGGCCACGTGTGTGCCATTTTTTCGAGTATCTGACCCTGCATTCGATCGCTTTACGAACGCGTCATGAATCAACGTATTATGTCGACCATTGCACTCGCGGCATCGTTTTTCCGATATGCAATTTTTTCCATTGTGGTCATGTAGGCAATTAATGCATAAATTTAATTTCGCAACTGTGTTCCGCTTTTCAAACGGATGTAACTTGAGAAAGCTGTCGCAATGAAATATGCCGTGTTCTTTTTTGCAGAATGGACATCCTGTTTTCGTTGCGAAATTTGGCGTTTGTGACTGATTTGATATATTTTGATTGCTGCTGAATGATTTATAAAAATGATTTTTCTTCAAATATGATGTTGTTTCGCGTTGCTGTGTTGATTTAGATGAATCTTGTTTACGTTGAGATGACTCTAGTGACGTAAACTTGCTCTCCATAAAATCCAAGAGATCCTTCAGGGTCGGCAAGTCCCTAGGATTTGATAATGATTGTATGTAGTCATTATGGGTTTCAGAGTCAAACTTCTGCGATAATATATGTACGATAAGAGGGTCCCACGTAGAGATGTCCACACCTAAATTTTTGATTGCATACAGACATTCATTTGTGGTGTCATGTATTTTCTTTATTATTGTTGCCGATTGCTGTGTCATAGTTGGTAAATTCATGAGAATATTTACGTGGGACGTGAAAATTAATTTTATGTTATTAAATCTATGGTTTAAAATGTCCCAACAAACGGTATAATTGTCGGAGCTGATAAGTAAATGCTGGACGATTTTTTCAGCATCCCCTTTAAGCTTGCTTTTCAGGATTGCATCTTCTGTGCATTTGACATTGATCGATTGTTGTGGATCGCTTCGTTAAATAAATCCTTGAATGAAACCCACTGATGGTAGTTCCCACTGAATGAAGGAATATCCAACTTTGGTGTAGACTTTTCTCTATGCGATTCTGACCACAATTTTCTATTTATTGATGTTTTGATAGTGTTGTATTTCTCCTCGTGTTTCGTAAAAGTTTGTTCGTACTCTAAATTGGGCACAATCGATTCGTTATCGATCTCCCAATGCAGATTATCTATAGCGGACCACCTTGTTTGTAGGGTTTTCAATACATCCTCAAACTCCCACTTTTCGTTGATGAGGTCAAGGTTAATATTATTCAATGTTCTCATAAATGCTTTGAAATTCGTATTTTGCTTCCGAAGCATCTCGACGATTTGACTCGAAGTGCCTCGAGATACCGTTGGTGCTACTAATTTTTCTCCTACGGGTGTCAATGGCCGCTGATGGTCGAGGGGATTTACGGAACTTGTCGCTAGTGGAGTCGCTGGTTTTAATAACGGAGTTTTAGGCTTCTCATCGGCAAGAGGACCTAAATAATTTTGAAAATATGCATGAGTTTCACTATAATAATTTAATGCTTGCTGAAAGTAATTATGTTTGAAATAGTCGTGAGACCTGTCATCAGATTCACGTAATTTCTCATGGTTAGATTGGAACTCGTTCCAGTAAGAATTGAGGGTTTCCAATCTTCTCTTGATATGCTCAGGAGTCTTACGGTCAGGGCCATCCTTTTTGAAATTTCGAAGGAGTGTTTGTACCCCTTCAATTATTTGATACTGCGTTGCTATTAGACCTTCCATGATTAATTTGCAAATTGAGATATTACAAAAGGAAAGATCTTACTTTTGATACTGCTACTGCTAGTGACCTGGCTCTGAGCCTGGTCTGAAGATGCTGGGTAGGGTCTGCTTGACCCTATTGCTGTTGATATTGCTGTTGATATTGCTGTTGATAATGCTGATAGTTTGGCGCCAAACTGGATTTGTTGATTGCTGATGATGACCGAGGGTTTGGTCTTGATTGATATTTGCTGATATTAGCCGAGCCTTGATGCTCCGGCCTGCTGCTGCTTGCTGAGGATGATCTTGTAAGACTCTTGATTGCTAGTGCTTGATTCAAATCTGATATTGATGATGTAATGCTTTGCTATGCTAGTCCAATGGTGTAAAATCCAACTGGTGCTTGGTGAAACCACTAACACGAATTACTGTCACTTTCACGTTAACTGATCACTCGCGAAGTGGCCCCGCCTGTTCGATAAGCTCGAAGGACCAAAAAGATGTACGGGGTACACCTTGTAGATATTAAAAGAGTTAAAATATAATAGAAAACTGTTTATTATAAATTTGAAATATAATTAAAATGATAGTGAATTGAGAATAAGATTGCTATGCTGATGCTATGATATGAGTACGCGCCCGCCGCGGTATAGGTCGAAACGTGAACTGTTTTAATTGATTGATGGTTTTGTGAATGACGCGTAAAATGCTGATGTTAGTATAATAATGCACGGTTGCACCGTACATTCATAAACAAACTTATTTTAGCACCGTCGATCTGCTTTAGTATTTTCGTGTTTGCATTGGAGCGAACAGCAGCGGGGAAATCGGTTAGTAGGATTTTATGTTATCCCAGGAAAGCTGCGCGACATATAACTGTTGGAGGACTACGGACTCCCAAATAATACATAGTTGATATATTTACCTGCGAGAATGTGAAAAGTATTGGGCTTAACTATGCATTCGTAAAATAAAATCTTTAAGGGAATCTAGTGCTGATTTCGAAATATAGCAGAACACAGGGGCTTGGTGGTCACAATTTCTTTGTTTCTGTCTAATAGTGCGTCCATGCTACGCGAATCGAGCACGAGACGAGCCACGAACGAACAGAATTCGTTAGTTGCTCGCGATGGCAAGTGTGGACGTTACAACGAGCACGATGCAAATCCCTGTGTTTGTGAAAAAACTGACAATTGGCGGAGCACGGGGGCGGAGAACAGGTGCTGCTTGTGGGGGCTGGTCTGCTTAAGTTTGCCATTTATTTATTTACTTTTTAAATATAGATTCAGTCTACTTTGTAGTTTTGCCGCCGCGCCGGGGCACGCAATTGTTGTCAGTGCGATTAGAATTTAAATATTATGTAATGAATCTAAAATTGTTTTGAAAAGAGTAATTGCTGAGTTTATTGCCGGCTCTTCTCAGCAAATGTAACCTTTCGCACCGCTACCTATTAGAGTCAGACTATTCCATGACTATTCATAGTGCGTTTGAAGGTCTATTTGAATAAATAATTTTGAATTTGGAAAACGCAAGAAATATTCTTTATAAATTCAAAAGGGGATAGAACCTTTGTGGCATAGCTAGCCGCCGCCATTTTAGTTTTTTTTCAATGTCGCGGCGCACGGTGTAACTGGTATATATGGGTAGAGGACACTTATACAAACAAAAAATGTTAATCAATATGGTGGCCTAAAGTGTCACGTTTCCGAGATATTTGGAGGTAAAGATCGCCATATGAGAATTATGACAATCATTAAAAATTAACTGATTACGTGTTTATATGCATTCCATTGTATTCAAATAATAGTTGCCAAAATTGCAATAGCGACGTAAATAAATAAAATAAAACCCGGTCCCGCGGCCAGCCCGACCTAATAAAACTTCCACCTAAATGAAAGTCCCGTCTTCGTGGAAGACTGCTCAGGTGCACACAATGGCACCGGTGTCTTCTAACGAAGTTTTCGAGGCTTCCCGAGGGACTATGCAAATGGGTCGCCAATTTTCTGTCCAGCAGATGCATAAGAGCTGAGAGATATAAATGCTGGCGTCCCGCAAGGGTCTGTACTGTCCCCAACACTGTTCCTGCATATCATATCAATGAAATGCTGTCTATTGACGGCATTCATTGTACAGAAGACGCCCATTGCAAATATTCCTCGTTTCGTGGTGGAGGAAAGCCGCGAACGGCTTGTGTCTGAAATCGAGAGCACACTAACTAGTGTCTCCGATTACGGTCGACTAAACTATTGGGGTTGAAATGGCTAGTCCAAGACCCAAGTCTGCGCGTTCACCGCTAAGAAAACCCCATTTACTGTGGCTTCACAATTCCAGAACACGGACATCAGAGAAAGCATTGGGATCCTCGGCATCGACATTTCTAACGACGTCAATAGGCCATCTAGAAGTTGTCTTCTAGTTGTCTTTTTGGATTCTAGCTTAACCTTGTGGTTAAGCTAGAATCCAAAAAACTCGAAGTGCTCAACAAAGCAAAGCAGTAACTTCATATCGGGGCAAAGGCTGCAACTTTAGAAGTTGCAAGTCCGGCCTTATATGGAGTACTGCTCTTACCTGGATACCAGTTTGGGCCTTTAGACTCGGTTCAGCGACGTGCCATTAGAATTGTCTACAATCCCGAGCTCACAATCTGAGGAGACTTTGCCTCCTTATGTGTGTTCTACCGCTTGTACAACGGACAGTGTTCTGTAGAATTGTTTAACCTGATGCCCACGGCTACCTTCTACCATCGCAAGTCTTACCATTGACGGGGAGTCCATCCTCACACATTGGAACCCAAATAGTTTGAAACTATGCGGTCTCAAAGGAGCTTCCTTCGCTTACAATCAGGCGGGCCGTATGTTTGTTTGCTACCTAAGTAGTTTTAAAAAAACCTTTTATTTAAAGGTTTAAGGTCACGGCTTGTTTCTATTATGTGTTTTAATATATTTTTAAAACCGTGATGAAATATTATTTGACTACTATTGCTTTAAAACAAGAACATAAATTGTACTTAATGAACTTTAAACTATTGTTATTCGTCTCATAATATATATACATCGATATTCCAATATCTCGGTAACATGATATTTTAAGACAAGTATTGTCATTTTTGGTTAATAACGGCGACATGGAAAACAAGTTAACCACTACGATCTGAGCAACTTGACAACCACAGACTACGTCGGACATATTCTGGCTAACAAAAATCTGTGTCTATGGAGTCGGCCACCTCTCACGCACACATTAGTTGGCTATTCCGCGGGAAACTAGACTCTGTCGCCGTTTACACAGAGCCGATTATCCGCGCTCAACTAATGTTTGAATGTGCGTGCCGGCTTGTAAGTACAGCGTGGTGGCCGACTTGAGTGACACAGTTTTTTGTTAGTGAGAATATATCCGACTTTTTTAACATCCTTGTTAACAACATTGTGTTTCATTGCGAATATTGCGATGCGGTTTAGTAGGTAACCAGTTAATGAATATCGTTTTTTCGTGCTCTTTGTTTTGCTATATTCTAATAAAAAGTTAAATCAACCTGGGTACTATTATTTGAATACTACCTAATGCATATAAACACGTAATAAGTTAATTTTTAATGATTGTCGTAATTTTCATATGGCGATCTTTACCTCCAAATATCTCGGAAACGTGACACTTTAGGTCACCATATTGCCTAACATTTTTTGTTTGTATAAGTGTCCTCTACCCAAATATACCACTTACACCGTGCGCCGCGACATTGAAAAAAAATCAAAATGGCGGCGGGTGGCTATGCCAGCTCCCATACAAAAATGTTCGTACCCCTTTGGAACATCCAACTCAAGTTGGGTGTCTCGTATTGAACACCTTTTATAAGGCTATCTCCGGTGCGGTTCCAACCCGATAGAATTACTCCTCTATTTTAAAATTTCAGAATTTATCATCGATTTAATAAATTAAATAGTTCCTACCGACTGGGAACCGAGTAGGTCTGAATAAGGGACTGGTCTGTTTGATACTGATTAACAATAATAATAATATTGTTTTATTTGCTTGAACATGGCAAAAAAGGAAAAAAAAAACAAATAGAGCAGATCTCATAATCAGCCAAGAACTGGCATGCAAGAAAATAACAGATAAAATGTTTCAAAACGATCTTAATAATTTGATACACAATAGCATTTTTTGTTAATACCTTTCATAGATACTGATGTTTTTTTACACGTTTGATTATGAATCGGAAAGGAATCGAAAAGAATCGATTCGATTCGGCTCGAAGGACCAGGTTTTTATTTATTACACTTTACACGGATTATCAGTTAAATCTATTGCATATAGATTAAATATAATTTCGCCATTCAATGACCCCAGTAATGTCAGGACAATAAAGAAAAAGTTATGCCGTTTGTTGGATGCCTAATTTATTCTGGGACAAGCCTGTAGTTTCTTGAATTTTACTTTCAAATGAAAGGGACAGCCAAGACCGTCCGAGTTGAAGACATTTCTCTTCGGAATGATAGGTACCTTTACTACAACATTAATTTATTTAGAATAATTTATTATTACAGATATAACCCACAAAATTATACGTTTCACCGTAAAGTATTTTTTCTTTGGAATGTTTTCAACTATTCATAAATTGGCTCCTATTTATCTATGTCTTAAATTATAAGTATGTAACTCTCGTATAGTTTTGACATCATACAAATCCCCAACATTCGTTTTCGTCGCGTTTCAATCTGTCTTTTGGACATACTCGTACCCAACTGATATGGCTTACCGATGTACCTGCGCAGAAGATACATTTTCAAAGCGCGGGAAACGCTATTGGTCGGCAGCTGCCGCCATGTTAGCGCTCGCCGTGCGGAAGGGCGTGACTTGCCAATCAACCTAAGATCACTACTATATGGTTCATAATACACTGCAGCTGTTAGTTCCGTCTCACTCGCGCGTCACGCCCCTCCTCACGGCGTCAACGGCGTGCGCTAACATGGCGGCAGCTGCCGACCAATAGCGTTTCCCGCGCTTTGAAAATGTATCTTCTGCGCAGGTACATCGGTAAGCCATATTAGTTGGGTAATACCGTACTCATGTATTTACAAAAAGTAATCAATTCAAAATTCGAAATCATTCTCCGACATGTGACGTTTTGCGAAAGGAAGATAGAGATAATGGCCTTTAGAACTCCGATATACCTAAAGGGGTATACTTATTCAATTCGATACTCAGCCCCATATGTTGTTTGATCGATTCTTACCCGGGAATAACATTAGTGCACGAACATATCTGTTTGATCTACATTATGTAGTCTGGGTATAAATATTTACAAGTTTAGTATATTAGATATCTGTTTCCATAGTAAAAGCTCTGATTAGTTTGAGATCAGATGGCCATGTGAGCAGAATAAGCCAGGATATTAATATACGAAATAACAACTACTCAATGTATTTTTTATCTGTTTCCTAAAAAGATAAAACAATTAGATAGTAAACACATGAGAAGATTGGCTGGATAAAGTAGGATTACAGTTAAAGATTTCGTTGAATAAACCATCCACGACGCGCGGCCTTTTGTTCCTTCTATTGACAGACCCTTAGGCAATATCTGCAAACATACTGGCACTTATTTTTATAAAAAGAAAACGTTCGAATTATAGTATATTCAAGTATTTTCTATTATCCAGATAAATAAAATGTATTGTCGGAATTCAGTCGTAGATGACTGACTGGAATATTAGCAATATTCTTTTAGAGCAATTGAAGCACAGAGGATTGAAGGGAAATTGAAGTAGATATGATGAATGGAACTTCTACAATAGTTAGCCACATTTGGATCTTAATTTTTTTATACGGAAACCTACAATCCTTTACTAATAATAAAAAATCTAAACCGCATTTGTTAAATCTTTTTTTCCGCCAACCTAATCACAAAAACTAATTTTTTTTCATGATTTGAATGGGCACTAGATGCGTACAGTAGTACCCAACTGATATGGTTTACCGATGTACCTGCGCAGAAGATACTTTTTGTACATTTTCAATGGGCGGGAAACCGCTATTGGTTGGCAACTGCCGCCATGTTAGCGCGCGCCGTGCGGAGGGGCGTCACTTGAGAGTGAGACGGAACTAACAGCTGCAGTGTATTATGAACCTTATAGTAGTGATCTAAGGTTGATTGTAAGTTTTAAGTATTCTTTCGTTAATCTTCGGGGCCATACTTTCTTTACTGTGCGAACGTAGATTCACGACGCGCCATATCAGTTGGGTACTACTGTACGCGGTCGTATTCAAATTTAAGAAAACAGATAAATTTGATACCCTCAAATACGCTATAACGGTAAAGTTAGTTTATACAGCTTCTTATGAAACAAAACTTTGATCCGTTCTCGTGAACTTTACAAGAGTTGTTTATTTGTTTGGACAGAGTTCGATAAATTGTTTTGCTAGTTTCGATTCAATCAGCTGCGGGGTATCTTATCTATCCAGTTCAATTATACACTTGAACTCGTTATCAAAGGGTTTTCTGCGCAACTGTTATGTACTCAGTTATTGACATACTTATTCACTACTATAAATAAAAATAATAAACTAGAAAAGTTATAAATAATACAAAACCAAAAATATTAAAAATTCACATAAGATATTTACTGCTTGTCTAAGCAGAAGACTGAGTTACTGAGACTGAGAGTATATTAAGCCTTACTGAAACAATCCTCGAATTAAACAAATCAATGGCGCTGATTCTGTTGTTTACATCTAAACTTATTTTAATCTCACTATGTCTCTTTCTAACAAAGAACATAAGAAAAGGATGTAAGAAATTTAGTCCTATCAAATTAGTCCAATGCTTGTTTCTTATATAAATTGAATCGCCATCTATCGCGGTTACGTCTAAATACCAGCAAATGAAGACGGCAAAGATTAATTTGACAGCTATTTGATATGTTCCATCCTTTTTCAATAATGTTAATAAAAGAAAGAGATGTGATGTGACTAAAATTAGTTTAGTGCGATTTACATCAGAATCGGCACCAATGTCATGCTAGTGTGGCAAGACCTCGCCAGCTCGCAGAAGGAAGGCAAATTTCTTTGGATATTTTCGATTCTTGAAATATAAACCTTGTATCAGGGGTTGAAGATTTGCTATGCGATGCTTCGGACGTAGCAATTTAATGTTCTTACTCGAGTATAACAATTAGAGTTACCTACACATCACAAATCCAAGGAATTTAGAGGCCCTTGCTATTATGTTCAATATGGTTAGAGTCATGAGAGATAGTCAAGCATACGTTCCTGAGCTTCCAGTAAGTAACCTTGCAACGAATAATTGGAAAGACACTTGGTAGTTTTCCGGGTGAAACATTAGAGCACTAAAGAGTGAGGTCAGCATCAGCTTGCGAAGAAGAATGGTGTTGAATATTTTCATGCCATCAGCAAAACAAAGTAAATGAAGTAATCATATAAAAGCCCCAGCAATGATCCCTGGGGATCTACATACCACTTGGGAATCCTGCTCGATGCCAAAGTTCGGCGAAAAAAAGGATTTTTAATAAATGTAGGCACCAACTTGCGATGGCCTTTTAATCTATATTATGCTCAATCCAAAATAAAAAACGTTTATCTACACCCATGCTATAAATCCTCTATTAAATGTTCCTGAAACAGTTAGCTTATTGCCAACATTAAAACATCCGGTAATCATTATATCATCCAAAACAGTGCTATAATGTTGTACTGAATTTCATTATGCAACTCCTATTTTTTTTTTGGTTCTTAATTCAGTTTATTTTAATAATAATAATCACAAAAAGTGCGGATCAAATTAATGTTGAAAGCTTAAGGCGATGATAGCTCAGTGGTAGTGACGTTGGATACCGAGACGAAGGTCCCGGGTTCGAATCCTACAATGAGCTTGAGCTTTCGGTGAAGGGAAACATCGTGAGGAAACCATAGTAATTCAATTCAATTCAATCATTTATTGCATCACATTAATATTTACACAACACACACAGTTAAAAGTAGGTAGGTATACACATGTGGCCTCATCTAGGGCATTGCAATATAATCATACAGATAAATAACCTAAGGTAAGCATATCAGTACCGGCGTTTCTATCCTCGGTATACAGTGTGGGCAACCTCGTCAGTTCTGTTTTGGACCCTTCTATTGGATCTGTTGAGGTTTCTTACCTGTCCGATGCTAGAGACGCCTGGCAGGCAGCTTGTCCAGGCACAAATATTCCGACCTTGAGTCACTCTCAGAGAGCGTGGGACAAGCCTCTTTGTGAAAAAACCTGGCAAAATTTATTTTCTAACTTTTCTATAGATACAGACCGCGCGCGCTTGTTAGCTGTCTCTCAGAGTGACTCAGGTCACTGGCTACAAGCTATTCCATCAACAAATACTGGAACAATGTTAGACCGTATAACATTAAGTCTGTGTATTTGTCTTCGTCTTGGTTGCAGGACCAATCAACCTCATCGCTGCCGCTGCGGAGATCTCGTCAACGAGCTCGGCCACCATGGGCTTTCGTGCTCTCTAAGTGCTGGTCGAATATCACGGCACTCGGCTATTAACGACATTATCCGCAGGGCTCTTGTTGTCGCTAACGTGCCTTCCGTACTGGAACCAGTCGGTATTGCGCGGGGCGATGGCAAGAGACCGGATGGTATGTCTTTGATCCCTTGGAGTGTCGGCAAGTCGCTGGTGTGGGATGCCACATGTGTCGATACACTCGCGCCATCTCACTTACCGGCGACTTGTAAAGCTGCAGGGGCAGCTGCGGCCAGTGCGGAAAATTCAAAATTCAAAAAATACGCATCGATTGGACCCAACTATATTTTTGTGCCTTTTGCGGTCGAGACCATGGGACCGTGGGGGTCCGAAGCTCGCCGTTTTGCTCGCACCTTGTCATCAAAATTGATCGAGACCTCCGGAGACCAGCGGGCGGGGAGCTTTTTCCGCCAACGCGTCAGCTTGGCTATCCAAAGAGGAAACGCTGCCAGCCTTCTGGGAACCCTGCCGTTAATCGGAAGCAGCGGCAGGCTTGAGGAAATTTTCTATATATAGATTGTATTTTGTACATATTTGTTGTAAATAAAGCATGACCTAAGGTAATATAATATAATAATAATTACTTAGATGCACCGCTACATTCCAAGAAATCTGTCTGAAAAAAAATCATCTAACGAATAATAACATTTTTTTATCAATATGTCTTTTAAGTTCTTCTCAAAATGTATATCTTTATTTATGTCTTTTATGATATTTGGGATATGATTGTAAATTTTTACTGCCATAATATTTGGGCCGGAGCTATGCATTTTTAACTTAGAGCTTGGAAGTATTAATTTATGTCGAAATCTAGTATGGTCACGATTCGGTTGGTCAGCTTGTTTATTGAAAAAGATTGGGTATTTTCTCACAAATTTGCAGATCTCAAGAATGTATATTGATGTCAGAGTTAAAATTTTATGAGACTTGAAATGCGGATGGCAACTTTCAGGAACTCTAATATTTACAAGTGCGCGGATGCACTTCTTTTGTACTATAAATAGGTCGTCCGCTTCGACGCTATTTCCCCATAGTATAATACCATACCGGAGCCAGGAATAAGCGTAAGCATAGTACGGTGGTAGGGTACTTTGTAGTACCCGCCTGGCTGGCTACCACCCTCAAGTTGAAAATCTGTCGCACCTTTCGGTGTGTTCCGATAGCTGCACTTGAGAGCCAGTTCCTTCTAGGCTTTGTGTGCTTACCACCTTCGGCTACATCATCACTTACCATGGTGAGATTGCGGTCAAACACAGGCCATACAGGTCGTTGTTTTGGTCAGCGACGAGCGACTCAGGGTCGATAATACAAATGATACTGGTGCTAAAAAAAATATAAAAAAAATACTTCATATTTTTTTTATAATAAAAATAAAAAATATTTTTTTTTGAAAATCATGTAATAAGCTAAAATGTTGACATAATACTCAACGGGAGTACGTGGGAGTAAAGGGGTGGGGCGATGGCGGCTTATGCCTAGCTCTAGTCTGTGCACGTGCCTAGTAACCATACTTTGCGGTAATTTTATTTCAAATTGAATAAGGTATTTCTCAACATATTTACAGTATTTAATGGAATTAAGTCCATTTTTGGGGAATATATATTTTGTACTACCGCTCCTGGGTCGCTTGTCGCCGACCAAAACAACACCCTGTATACAGTAAGAAAAAAAAAGCTGCTGATTTTGCTTGCGATCTATTCCGCCAATTGCCCACCACCGACAATACGCTCTGATTGGCTAAGTCATGGACACATGCGCTCTGATTGGCCAAGAACACACGATGCAGTGATTGGTCCTTACTGTTCAAAATCAGTGACAAATCACTGGCTAGTTTCGGAATCGAATTGCTCGGTATTACTACTCTCTAGGGACTGTTCCTTGTTGAAAACAGAGATAATAATCGCTCGCTATGCATGTTTACTTATTTTATCATGTCCTGCACTTTTTATCTTCATAATGTTTGTGAGCCTAGATTATTATAAAAAGAAAGTTGAAGTAAGAAAAAAACATTCATTGCGGGAACTTTGAATTCAAAAGTATACATGGAGTTCAAAATAATATTACTAATGTTTGCGTGTGCTACAGGGAACCCCTTGACTGTTACAAATACTAGTAATATGACCAACGATAATAGTGATAGTTCAATAATTGATAATAATGATGTTTTAAAAGCAAACCAAGAAATACCAGCGGTTTTTATTGTCAGTAAAAGCAATGGAGAAATGCTACGCTGTTTGTATAACAATCCAAATTCCTGCATCGTTTTCAATAACGCCGGCGGCACAGGAATCACTTCTACGGTCGTGGCTGGTGAATTTATATATGCCGGGTTAAATTCGGGAGTTATGTGGCGGTGCGTTTTGTACAACAAGGATTCTTGCTTAGATTTCAACAGGGCAGGCTGTTCGATCGACGCATTGGCAGTCGCAGGAGGCTACATATTCGCCGGCTTAGGCTGTGGAATATTATGGCGCTGCAAGTTAAATCTAAAAGACAGTTGTTCAACATACCATAATGCTGGTGCGTCGGTTACAGCATTAGCGGCGTCCGAAGATCATGTATTCGTTGGATTACAATCTGGGAAAATGTTGCGCTGTTCAGCGAGAGAAGAATATTGTTCATTTTTTAATACGGCGGACAGTGCAATAACGGCATTAGCCGTCATGGGTAATACCGTATTCGCCGGCACATCGGCCGGAATAATTTGGAGGTGTAGTTCATCAGTGTCCAACCGCTGTTTGCATTGGAATAAAGCTGGTTCATCTGTCAAAAGTTTATCAATTTACAACAGAAAAATATTTGCTGTCTTAAATTCGGGTTTGCTATGGTCTTGTGAATTGGAGAAAGCACACGCATGTTGGGATTTAATGCGAATTAGTGATGCTACCAGTGTTTCAAATGTATATAGTTACACCCAAATGATAAGCAAATTCAGAAATGAGAATATAGAATGCAGCTGGCAGAGCAAACAGAAGTGTCCACCATTTGTTGTTTATTATAACATTCTGGATAGATTGATGTTTAAAGTGCACGTAATCAATGGTAAACTGTATAATTCTCAAGGACATTTGTTCGATACGAGTAATGCTGATACAAGTTATTCAGGAATAGCTGCTATATTCGTCATGGAACCGAGCGGACAGATTTTGATATCTAATAGACATATCATGTATTTACTTCATGATTCCAGTCTTGTGGCGGGGAATGCCATCGCAGCTGCTGGAGAAATAAGAATCAAACAAGGGGTAATAACTGATATTACAACTTGTTCCCGACATTACCATCCAACCCTCAATTTGAATAAGCAAGTGTTACAATCTTTATTTATGCAAGGATACAACAGGAAAATTAATGTTAGGCGATGTCCCGTGAATATAGAATAATTATATTAATTTTAACAACCCCTTATGAAAAATAATTTGCTACACAATATAATATATACATTGAAATATTTTTATTGTTCACAGAATATAATGAATTGACATTGTTTTATTTTAATATATTTTGACTTGAAGCACCCTGAGTTGAGCTTCGAGTCCAACCAAAAAAAAAAGCCAAACATAGTCAGCTTTGCTGAGTTTTTTGCCGGATTCTTCTCAGTTGAACGCCGAGTTCCGAACCGGTGGTAACTTCTGTAGATGTGACCTTCATAAGTGCCCTTCTGGGGCCTAAATTGAATAAATGGCTTTGACTTTTGACTTTGAACCTGAGGTACCTACCGTCAGGTAACTATCTCAGGAGCCCTCACTCACTGGACGTGTCCGCGTAACAATTTTTTGCAATAATTTACGTAAATAACGCTCCTGATCCAATAATACAACATCTATCTGTGATATAAAATTATACAAACTAAGTATAAAAACTCTATTGTTAACTTCACTTTGTCAGTAACCTTGTAGCAAAGATAAGTTATTGGTCACTGAAAATGTTTATGTAAAGCTTATCTCTCGGCCCTTACGTCCGGTATTAGCCCGAATGCTGGGGTAAAAGGCGCGTATAACGTGATATCTTTAATATCCCTGTATTATGTTTCAATGTTGAAATTAAAACATGTTGGACCCTGTTTAGCTGCAAATAATGTAGACTTATGATCCTTTACCTTTTTATTCAGCTAAAAATATATATTAACTAACTCAACTTTGCTATGAAACAAAAAACGCCATAAAAAGAAGTTTTTTGTATGGGCGACTTTATTAATTTTAAATTTTATTCATTTTTATTTTCAGCTGTCTAGCTACTACCGTTCATGAGATACAGCCCACTGACAGACAGACGGACGGACGGACGGACTTTTTTTAATGATACAAATGTTCAAAAAAAAAATTTTTTTTTTAATTATAATTAGTACCTATTCATTGGTTACATTATGTGGGCTGCGTTTCTAAGACGAATAAAAAGTCACGGTGTATATTAACATGAGTATCAATCAGCTTCTAATCCAAAATAAAGTAATTTTTTCTAAGAAACATCTATTGTTTGCCAGAACTTTACACGTAAAGTTTTATAAAATGCTTACTAAAAAATCATCATTTCCGTGAAAACTCAAAAATTCTAATTATAGCCAATATTTTCAAACCTGGAACTGATTATTACAGAAAATTAAATGAGTCAGTAGTAGTAGTATAACTTAAAAAAAAAAAAAATAGCATTTATAGTAGTCAGTCTTTGACTAATGATATATCCAGACGGAGCTACGAAGCTGTTTACGCGTCGATAAAAATAGCCCCTAACTGTTAGGGGCTAAATCATTTTCCCGTCTTCAATGTCAGTCCAGACGTCACTGGGACACAACCAAATTCACCAAAATTGTATTGTTTCAAAATGTCGTTTCGTGTGATAAAAGTGTATAAAAACTACATGGGTCGATCTAGACCAACGAAAAAACTCACCTATCATCGGTAAGTAACAATATTTCCTATTCGTTCCTGCAATATAAGCCATTGAAATGTTACGAAAATAAATATTTTGAGTAAGCGCCATTTTTTATGTGTTGCCCGTGCTGCCAGTTTATGAACTCAAAACTCCCATGGTAATATCAGTCAATAGTTAAATACGAGTATGTAGATACTGATATAAATCAAAAGCGACGGTGGACAAGTCGAATTTTTGAGTTGAAAGTCGAATGTTTTTTTTTTTAATACTAAGGACGATTATGTCATGTAAGCTAAGTATTCGCTTCAGTAATGAAAAAATCAAAATGGGTATTAATTTAAGATTTTCCTCGAGATAATTACGAATATCATTTTGAATTTTAAGATGGCGGACCAATTTTTTTTAAGGTTATTCGACACGCGTGTATGTAATATTATTGGAATTGCAAAATATTCACAATTTAAAATAGTGTCCGCCATATTGAACTATTTAGTTATTGGTCCGATTGCTCTCAAAATTGATATTTGGGAGACTCTTGGGCCAGATAACATGAATCATTGCTCAAAATTGAAAAAAAGTGTCCGCCATTTTGAACTATTATTTATTGGTCCGATTGCTCTCAAAATTGATATTTGAGAGGCCTTTGGACCATATAACATACATTTTTACTCAAAATTGAAAAAATTGGCCGCCATATTGAACTATTTAGTTACTGATCCGATTGCTCTCAAAATTGATATTTGAGAGACCCTTGGACCATATAACGTGTCTATGCTAAAAATTAAAAAAAGTGGCCGCCATTTTGAACTATTTAGTTATTGGTCCAAAATTGATATTTAAGAGACCCTTGGACCATGTAACATAATTTTATGCTCAAAATTGAAAAAAGTGGCCGCCATATTGAACTATTTCATTACTGGTCTGATTGCTCTCTCAAATATGAATTTTGAAAGCAATCGGCGGCAATTTTTTTCAATTTTGAGTAAAAATGTATGTTATATGGTCCAAGGGCCTCTCAAATATCAATTTTGAGAGCAATCGGACCAATAACTAAATAGTTCAATATGGCGGACACTATTTTAAATTGTGAAAGTTGCAATTCCAATAATATTACATACACGCGTGTCGAATAACCTTTTTTTAATTTAGTTTTAACTGACTTAAATAAAAAGTTTTTTTTTACAGAATACCAATTGATCCAATTTTAAGAAGCCAATGGATAGACATCATTCGGAGAAGACGTAGTGAAGATCTCTGGACCTAGCCAAAAAAATGTTTGACTTGATTTGACTCGATTTGCTTGTTTTGACTCAATTTCACTTGATTTCACTCGGTTTGACTGGATTTGCTTGATTTGACTTGGTTTGACTCGGATTGACTCGATTTGACTCAGTTTGACTCGGGTTGACTCAATTTGACTCGATTTGACTCGATTTGAGTAAATTTGACTAGATTTGCTTGATTTGACTTGGTTTGACTCGATTTGACTCGGTTTGACCCTGTTTGACTCGATTGGACTCGGTTTGACTCGATTTGACTTGATGTGACTCGATTTGACTCGATGTGACTTCATTTGACTTGATTTGCTTGATTTGTCTTGATTTGAAACGTCAAAGCAAATAATTACTGTTCGTTGACATCAAAGTAAAAATAATAACTATTAAATTTATATCGGAGCCATTAATCTTATTCTTATTATCATGTATTATCTCGATTCCACTTTTATTTTCGGAGTTTAAAAAGATAAAGACACCGTAATATATTTTTCCCCATTTTATTGGATTTGTTTCAACAACTGGTAACATTATAAACGTCACTATGACAAGCAGAATGACGTACCGCGAGGATAAGACGTAGCAAAGTTGGCCACTTTTTAAAAGTCATGTAGTATGGGGATACTCTTTCTAGACATATATATTTTCTAAGTAGTCAGTATTTCATGTTAATAACTCAACGAAGTAGAGTTCAAGGTAAAACTAAACAGCGACAAAGACATTAGACTCACGTACGGAAGCCAATTTTGTGGTTCTCAAACTACATTATTATGATTCAGCATTTTCAGTATTTGTCGTTTAAATACTGGGTGGAGACTTCGAGATGGCATATTTTCGAAACCTATGTTGGGTTAGTCATGCTGCACAACTTTTACTATGGAATCAATGGTGAATTCTCAAAAAAAAAATTAATTCTTCATAGTAAATGTCAACATTGCTCGATCATAATGTATGAAAAGTAAAATTTTTTTTTGAGAATTCTTTGTTGGTTAATCATCGGAGCGTGGCAATGATTTCAAATTGATCGCGTATATTTTATGTAGAATCCTATATCGAATGCGGAATAAATAACCCATCGTTGTTACTTGTAGCTTAGTATTGAGGAATAGACCGCGGAGAGTCTGTCACGCATGTCGGCCCTCACTGGCCTCTTTTAATTTAAATAAAAAATATCTTGTCATCTCCCTTCTTATCTCGAGTATATAAGTGTGTGTGAGATAATAATACCTATAAAACAATATGATATTACACAAAACATTACTAGCGAGAACTTTAATTTAAAAATATTGACTAATCAAAATAAACTATGGCTCTTAATATAATATACGTAATATCATTTATAATTGTGTGTGCTGCTGGGAACCCGACAGGAAGAACAACAAATAATTTAAGCACTAATAGTAGTGAAAGTACAGTGATTAGTAATAATACAAATGTCAGTCCAGATGCAAACCAAAAAATACCAACGACTTTTATTATCGGTAAAAGCAATGGAGAAATGTTACGCTGTCTCTACGACAATCCAAACTCGTGCATCGTTTTCAATAAAGCTGGCTCTGCGATCGCCTCTACAGTCGTGTCTGGTGAATACATATATGCCGGATTAAGTTCCGGAACTATGTGGCAATGTGATTTGTACAAGAAGGATTCTTGCATAGATTTCAACACGGCAGGCTCTGCGATCAATGCGTTAGCAGTCGCAGGAAGCTATATATACGCCGGCTTACATTCTGGAACAATACTGCGTTGCAAGTTAAGTCAAGCAGGCGGTTGTTCTACATACTATGATGCTGGTGTATCAGCTACAGCACTGGCGGCATCCGAAGATCATGTATTCGTTGGATTAGAATCTGGGAAAATGTTGCGCTGTTCAACGAAAGAAGTGTCCAATTGTGACCTTTTAAATACGGCGGCCAGTGCAATTACGGCATTAGCCGTCATGGGTGATACCGTATTCGCCGGAACATCGAATGGAACAATGTGGAGGTGTAGTTCATCAGTGTCTGACAGTTGTTTGGATTGGAATAAAGCTGGCAAAGCTGTCACGAGTTTATCAATTTTCAATAGAAAAATATTTGTTGTTTTAAATTCGGGTTTGCTTTGGTCTTGTGAATTGGACAAAGCTGGCGCCTGTTGGGATTTAACACAAATCAGTGAAGCTACGAGTGTTTCAAATGTTTATGGTTATATCACACTGTTAACAAAGTTTAGAAATGAACATGTTAGTTGCAGCTGGCAGAAGAAACTGAAATGTCCACCATTTGTTGTTCATTATGATAGTCAGGATAGATTGATGTTTGAATTGCGAGTAATAAATGGTAAAGTATATAATTCTCAAGGAGTTTTGTTTGATACCAGCAATGCTTATAAAAGTCATTCGGGTATAGCTGCTATATTCGTAATGGAACCGAACGGACGAATCTTGGTATCAAATACACATATCAAGTTTTTAATTCATCATTCCAGT
Organism: Polyploca ridens; assembly: GCA_951394255.1. Lineage (NCBI taxonomy): Eukaryota > Metazoa > Arthropoda > Insecta > Lepidoptera > Drepanidae > Polyploca > Polyploca ridens. The sequence continues at coordinate 337,781 of OX596263.1, forward strand.
CTTGTGGCGGGGAATCCAGTCGCAGCTGCGGGGGAAATAAATATTAAAGAAGGGGTAATAACGGATATGACAACTTGTTCCGGACATTACCATCCGACCCTCACTTTGGATAAGCAAGTGTTACAATCTTTATTTATACAAGGATACACCGGCAAAATTGACATTAAGGAGTGTCTCGTGGAGATATATTAAATAGTTTTTTAATTTAAATTTTAACAAGATATCTAGACATGTTTTTTTTGTTTTTTGAAGTCGTATAATTTTTTAATTTATCTGGAATACAAATAATTGTAATTAATTTTCTTACAAAATAAATGTATTGAGCGATGTTATTAGGAAAATTACTACAATACGAGTATTATTGTTAGTCTGGAGAAAGGGTACTTATCGCGATCATACGTATACCTATTTCGAGAAAACAGTGGAAAATTGACATGAAGTAGGTACAGTGTTTCATTTTATCAGAAGTTGTGCGCCTCGGTATAAATTAATTCTTAAATTAATTCACTAAAACTAATTAAGTATGTAGGTATAATTTACATACAAATAAGTAGTTTATGTATATCTAATGTACCTATAAATTTTAAAAGTAAACAGAACATTTAGATACCAGGCTTGCAAATGTATTGGAGATTCTAAATAACTAACTTTTTTTCACAAACTTGTAAGATTTTTTCACAAGAAGTATACGCCTGAAACAAGTTTTATGATATGCGAAATCATAAATGACGACCTAGCGAAGCGGCCGCGAGTGATCAGCGGAATTTACCGACTGATAACCGACGGCTCTGATGCTGTCTCTCTTTTTTCGCAGTCAAACATTACGTTGGATGAAACAAAAAGCTTTTAGACTATGCTTGCGTTGAAGTTGCGCCGGCCACAGAGGGCCGCCTTAATTCTCTAGAATTGCATGAAATATAAAACTGTGTGTCATAAATCTATGACAGGGTGATATTTTAAAGGTACAAATGTATATCCAAGTATTTATAAAATCGTTGTTTAATATAATTATGGCTGACGTAAAAGTCAAAGTAGGGGAAGGGGAAGGGGAATGATGGGGTATCTAAGGAAAGTACCAAAAATACAGTATAATCATTACGTTTATTATTCTTATTCATTTATGGCATAATGTCTTATTCATCTAACTACAATTTAACATAGTCTTTGGGAGATGAACGTTATCGCATTATTTTTAATAAATGATTTAATAGGAACTGTCGAAAAACCATCTTGCCCCGTACCATGGGGTAAGATGGGGTAATGAAAATGGGGGCAAGATAGATTATCACATTGAATACAAATGTGAATTTCTTCGTTGTTTTCATCATCCACACCAGCACAAGCATTGTGAGCCCAACGTCCACAAAGCTGGCAACCTACCCAACCTTCGGATAAAACCCTATACCCAAAACCCCGTCATGCCCCCAAGGCTGACTTAGAAAAAAAAAATTCTCAAAAAAAATAAAATTAAGTGAACTTTTGTCAAAACTATACCACAACAAAGTCAACAACACTAGCAACCATAAACGAGAAAAGACATAAATTGGGTAGTCATAATTACCTTATACTAAAGACGTTTTTAACTGCGTAAAATTAGATCGACGAGACACTCAACGTGATTTTCGTTTGTAAACAAATAACGCGTGCACTCCCACTCACTGTTTCTGTCGCGCTGATGGTTGATCGAGTATGGCTTTCTATTGGCTTATTGCTTTCTATTCGCAAGCGTCTAGTTTCTTGTATGTGTGCGTACCCCGTCTTACCTCGTGACCCCGTCATGCCCCCCCTTCCCCTACGGTGCGGCGTGAGAGGTAAGATATGGCTTGAAAGAGATGCCTTTCAGAATTTAGAAAAGATTTTTCATATACATTATGTTTATGTTAGAAAAAAATCTACTAAAGGATCATAAAAGCTTTGTTCATGGAATAAACAGCTTGTTTCGAAGCAATTTGTATTACAATGTTATCACAGCCACGCCTGCGAGTGCAGCTTGACACGTTCAACAGCTTTTTAAGTTTATTCAATGGCTTTATAAACATGTTATAGTAGATTTCAAATAACATGAGTTCGGTGACACATGGTATTTTATTAGATTTCTCAATGGTTAATGTTCATTTCGATATAATAAAGGAATACTATGATAGATCGAGGTTTCATGAAATATTGTGAGTACTATTTCAGAGTAATCAAATGGAATTTCACTAGATATTGGTAAAAAACCCTTGACCCTGACGACTCATCCTATGTGAAATAGAGTATAGTTGGGAAAATTTTCAACATTGTTTTGTAGGCAGTTAGTACTTACCCTACATGATTTGTTGTCGCCATTTGTAGTTCTAAAGCTTTGATGTTAAGGTGGTTTTTTGTGGTAGAACTTTTTCAGGTTTCGCGAACTACATTCATTGTAATATTAATGGTCTAATATTAAAGGTCTAACTCCTGTTCATATGACGCTGATACCCGCTGTTTTCAGTTCTCTCTTGACCACTATCAATGTAACTTGGGCCAAACGATAATAATCTGTGCGCGAATAGACCTGATACATTAATATAACAATATTTTTTGTGGTATATTGGCAATACATTATCCAACTAAAAGATTAATATTTGTATTGTTTTGAGATCTCGAAAACGGCTATAACGATTTCGATGAAATTTTGATGAGGGTTTTTTGGGAAGAAATCCTAGAAAAATCGATTTAACTAGGATTTAACGCGTTTTTCTGAGTTAGATCGGTAATTTCACTGGACTATGTACATAAACGATAGTCCAGTGGTCAAAGCCCAGAATTCCGTCTCGTAGGTCGTGGGTTCAATCCTCAATCCAGTCGAATCTTTTTGTATTTTTTTACACTTTCTTTTTGAACACCCAGGAAAACTGATATATCCAGGTACTTATCTTGTATGTACAGAAAGATGGATAATATAATGCCTTGGTATTCCTAATGTTCAGATGACGTTAATGACTTGCCTTCAGGGCCGTCTGCTTGAAAACGGACTTGGAAGAAGTCGGTATAAAATAAAATGTTATGAGCCATATTAATACATTTATTTCCATAAAAATACATTGAAATACACACAATAAATTACTAATTAGTTATAATAAACATGAAATATACAATATATTTTATGTTATAAATAATTAAGGATAATAATAATATATGGTTATTCAATATGACATATTCCAGTTTTTTTGTTGTGTATCATTGTGTTCGGTTGCTTCAAAAAATATTTTAATTTTAAAATAAATGTATGTAAAAAGTTTGAATAAATTCTTGAATATTATCTGTTAGCAAATATGAATATACAGTTACCAATTTACAATAATTTGATATCTCAATAACTTCTGGGTTGTAATTTATCTAACTTTACAATTGCTTGACTTTTAAAAACATTCACCATATATTTATTTTTATTTTAATAGTATTTCGATTCCTGTCCTAAAAGACTCGACTTTTACAAGTAATAAATTCCCCTTATTCATTTAAAACAGTAAAAAGAAGTCGTTACAATTAAAAATGATTTAAAACCATCGACAATTGATAAAAGTCATAAATCTCAACTCAACGGACCGATCCTGTCTCCTGTTTCATGCCACCATGGCATGGTGGGACGTCAAAAAATCACACTCAAATTTCGATTGCCACTGGGTGGAAATGAAACACATTCGATTTGTGACACGACAATTGAGGGTTTGTTGTTTTTACGTTCCATGACATGACATACAAACAGCAGAGGAGTTAAGTTGTGATTTATGAAACCTAAAACCATAAAGAATAAAGAAAAGTCATAATCATTGACGTCAGACGTCAAATACGTGATGAGTCAAGTCTCATCATGGCACGCACTATATTTACCCTTGATTTTTACTATCCAGAGTTCCACAGGGTTCACTTGGACCGCTCTTATTCCTCGTATACACTCCCACCATATAAAATACAAATTTCTTAAGTTACATCGCTTTCCATATCTTTAAAACTTTCACTAAACATCAATTGGTTTTCATTATTATTACACATAGGCGTATTCCTTTCTCTATGCATTTTATCTCTATAGTACTCCGGCTTCCATTTCTCATTGCAAAGACTAGTAGTCTCAGTGCCGTAGTAACTACATCTTCTCACTATTCTGTCGACTCGGTTTCGCCTCTCGTGGATTTGGGAGCGGACTCTAACAAGGTGTGTACCGTCAGATGTATGGTTTACCATCGTTTCTCGAATGCTGGAGTGTTCTCTATAGTATTTGCTCTTCTTTCTTCTCCCTTTGTCGCAGCACAGCGTCTCTCGGAAGGCTGTTTTGTACCTGTCGATGAAAGGGTTTGAAAGTGGGTATAATTATCTCGCGTGAGAAAATATAATCTATAATTATATGGAATAAGATTAATTTCGTGGTATTTATGGCAATGAAAAGTAATAGCTTCTTTATTTTATGTCATGAACGTGTGAATGTGTATCTTAATTAGGAAACTTGATATAATAGCGTAATTGTAGCTCTGAGACAGACAGCCGACTTTACAATTTAGATATACCTAATTCTACTTTTCCACTAACATTATAAATGCAAATATTTTATGAATGTCACGCTGTAATTTCTGAACATATATTTAGATGATATTTCAGTCAATAATCAATCATACCCTAAAGTAAATAACGATGCTTTTCATCCGACAAAATTTAGATCTTTAGAGAATTCTTGATAAATAAGGCGGAAACAAGTTTAAGAGTAAAATGTTGTATTACATAAAATATTGAAACAAGGATATGAGAAACTACAATACTATTTCTAAGAAATTTGCGAGTATGCATATATAATTTCTTCGGCATTTTCAAAAGAAACTTACCCCCTTACTCATAAAACGTTATTTTACTAATATACTGCAATAACGTCAATCTATTGTCATTGTCAAATAATGTAATGTTTGAAGCTTGGACCACGGCCCGAACTAATCAGGACCCTAAGATCTCTGATGCGAAACGCAAATTTAATGCTGCCTCGAGGTTCAGTAAGCGAATGATTGCCAGGGCTAAGTTCGATTTCGTCGGCAGGTTTGGTGAGAGGCTGACTAGCCTTCCGTCTGGAAGTCGCGCTTTCTGGTCTCTTGCCAAAGCTGCAGAAGGAAACTTTTGCCAGTCGTCCTTGCCACCACTCCGTAAGCCGGACGGAAACTTGGCCCATAGTGCAAAGGAGAAAGCTGATCTTTTAGGCTCTCTCTTTGCCTCGAACTCGACTTTGGATGACGGGGGCGCCACACCGCCTACCATCCCGCAGTGTGCTAGCTCCATGCCGGAGATAAGCATTACCCAACGGGAGGTCCGGCGGGAACTGCTTTCTCTGGACATCCATAAGTCGAGTGGGCCAGACGGCATACCGGCAGTGGTACTGAAACAGTGTGCTCCTGAATTGTGTCCAGTATTAACGCGTCTTTTCGCACTTTCCTACACCAAAAATGAAGTCCCGTCTTCGTGGAAAACTGCCCACGTGCACCCAGTGCCCAAAAAGGGCGACAGATCAGACCCGACGAATTACAGGCCTATCGCCATCACCTCCCTTCTCTCCAAAGTCATGGAGCGCGTGATCAACACGCAGCTTTTGAGATACCTAGAGGATCACGAGTTGTTGAGCGACCGACAATATGGCTTCCGCCACAGTCGCTCAGCTGGTGACCTCCTTGTGTATCTCACGCACCGTTGGTCGCTCGCCATCGAGAGTCAAGGTGAGGCATTGGCAGTAAGCCTAGATGTGGCGAAGGCGTTCGATCGGGTCTGGCACAGGGGTCTTCTCACGAAGTTACCAGCATACGGGCTTCCCGAGGGATTATGCAAATGGATTACCAGCTTTCTGTCCAGCAGATGCATAAGGGCCGTCGTTGACGGTAGCTGCTCTGATAGCATGGACATAAATGCTGGCGTCCCGCAAGGCTCTGTGCTGTCCCCAACATTGTTCCTACTGCATATCAATGATATGCTGTCTATTGACGGCATTCATTGCTATGCGGACGACAGTACAGGGGACGCTTATTACACGGGCCGTGCAAATATCCCTCGTTCCGAGGTGGAGGAAAGCCGCGAACGGCTGATGTCTGAAATCGAGAGTACATTAACTAGTGTCTCCGATTGGGGTCGACTAAACCTAGTCCATTTCAACCCTACCAAGACTCAAGCCTGCGCGTTCACCGCTAAGAAAACCCCATGGTCTGTGGCTCCACAATTCCAGAACACCTCCTTGAACATCAGTCAAAGCATCGGGATCCTTGGCGTCGACATTTCTAGCGACGTTTTGTTCCGAAGTCACTTGGAAGACAAGGTTAAGCTGGCATCCAAAAAGCTAGGAGTGCTCAACAGAGCGAGGCAGTACTTCACATCGGGGCAAAGGCTACAACTTTATAAGTCACAAGTCCGGCCTCATATGGAGTACAGTAAAATGAAAAAGGGGCTTCCCACTGGGGAATACCCCTTAAATGAGAGCAACCTCTTAACACATCTGCTCATAGTCTCAAGACTGATCGCAGATTAGCGCAGAAAAAAAAAAAAAAAAAATATGGAGTACTGCTGTCACCTATGGGCGGGAGCACCTGGATACCAGCTTGGGCCTTTAGACTCGGTTCAACGACGTGCCATCAGAATTGTTGACGATCCCGAGCTCACAAGCGGTTTAGAGCCCCTTAGTCTAAGGAGAGACTTTGCCTCCTTATGTGTGTTCTACCGCTTGTACAACGGAGAGTGTTCTAAAGAATTGTTCGACTTGTTGCCCACTGCTACCTTCTACCATTGCAACTCTCGCCATCGACGGGGAGTCCATCCTCACATATTGAAACCAGAATTGTTTCGAACTGTGCGGGCCCAAAGGAGCTTTCTTCCGCGGACGCTCAGATTGTGGAATGAGCTCCCCGCCGTGGTTTTCCCAATGGAGTACAGCATGGGGTTCTTCAAAAAGGGCGTGAAGAGATTTCTTCAGGGTCGGCAACGCGCGAGTAATGCCCCTGGTGTTGCAAGCGTCCATAGGCTACGGTAACTGCTTACCATCAGGCAGGCCGTATGCTTGTTTGCCAACTTAGTGGTATAAAAAAAAAAAAAAAAAAATGTGACATTATTAACGTGACCATTTAATCAGTATATTAGTTAAATAGAGCTTTATGAGTAAGGATCTGTAAATGTTTGAAAAGATAATCATAAATCTTGGGAGGCTTTACGATAAGCATAAATATTCGGTTGAATAGTTATTTACTATTCATTATTATTATTTAGTAAGCAAATACATCTCATTATATCTAAATATATGAAATAAGACCTAAATGACATGAACGTATGGAACGATGAACACAAATATTTGGGAGCATTTTCTTAGAGCACCCAAACGACATAGCGTGTGCTCAGCAAGGCTACACATCATGTGTGACAATAAATAAAGCTTATACCTACCGTATAAATATACACTATGTAACAAACGTAGTGCTTAGGGGTAGGATTTTATTTACCCTTTTATTACTTTGAATGGAATCTAGCAGATTATTAGATATTCTAGTTTAATAAATGTGAAACTTTATCAGTGGCTCGATTTTCGTAATAAAACTTCAACGTCGTAGCGACATCAACTATTTAAATTGTGATTCGTGAAAAGCCTTCATAATAAAAAATATTCAAAAGTGTAGACGCCTCAATAATTTGTCTACAAGGGCGGATCCAGCCTTCAGGTCAGGGGGGGGGGGTCACACACTTACATCCAGCTTGGATGGGTTTCAAAATACACAATACTATCCTATAGCTGTTACCCGCAGATTCAAACGAAAATAGAGTAGGTTAGATTTTCAAAATGACCCCCATGACCCCCACCTGGATCCGCCCTTGTTTGTCTATAGAGTTTTTCACTCGTTCATTTGATATTATAATAGTAAATAAATAATTGAACTGTTTTACAAAAAACTTAAGCAGACTTAAAAGTACACTAAGAAGTAATCAAATCCTGATCTGATGACAATGGGACCAAACGGGAAGTGTACAAGAGTACACAAAACCAAACAAAAGAGAGAAGTTGGAAGACCAAACAAATTTTTTTTTTCAAATCGGTTAATAAACGACGGAGTTATGAGGTAACAAATATTAAAAAAAAATACAACCGAATTTTAAACCTCCTTTTTTTAAGTCGGTTACAAACACAGTTTAATCGTTGATGTCGCTACGATACCGTTGATGTTTTGTTACGAGAATCGAGCCACAGTACGTTTGTATGGAAGAATTAAATTAGAGATACAGTAGTACCCAACTAATATGGCTTACCGATGTACCTGCGCAGAAGATACATTTTCAAAGCGCGGGAAACGCTATTGGTCGGCAGCTGCCGCCATATTAGCGCGCGCCGTGAACTAACAGCTGCAGTGTATTATGAACCTTATAGTGATCTAAGGTTGATTGTAACTTTAGCTTAATTAAGCATTCTTTCGTTCATCTTCGGGGCCATGCTTTCTTTTCTATGCGAACGAAGATTCACGAGGCGCCATATCAGTTGGGTACTACTGTACCAATAGAACTTTGTTATTATAAAAACATAAGATATCTCGTATATCTCCTCACCTGTGACTCATAACACTGTACAGTATGGGATTGACAGTGGCCGACACGTAGTAGAAACCACCGGCGACGTAGAACAAGTATTCATTGATGGTGTGGTAGTGGGAAGAGTTCGTCCCGTAGATGTAGAAGAGGCGTTGGAAGTGGAACGGGGCCCAGCACACGAAGAATGCTACCACCACAGCCGCTGGGGAGAAATGGGGAAACTAGATTAGTCACCAGTGACACATAAAGGATAAATAACAACAACCGACCAAATCCTCTCTCAAAACCTAAAAATGGCCATGAAAAATAGAGACAATAATGTCGTGGAAGCTCAAATACGCGCGGGGATTTCCTCCGGGGCAAACAAGCAAGCAAACTAGACTGTAAAATGCAAACTGTAGAAAATAATAAGTAATAAGTATAATATATTATAAATCAAAATAATAACAATAGTAATATGTAGTGTAAATAAGTATTGTAATAAACACATAAAAGCTAATAATATGTATCCTAGATAGTATACATTAACACAGTATAAATATGTATAAAAGTAATGAATATAAATGTATTAGAATAATTTATTTATTGCGCGGATAAATAAATTATTCGCCAAATTGCGAAAATGTTAAAGAAATAAATTTGTAAAACATAATCTAAAAAGAGAACGGTCCACGTGTCTGTAGTAAGTAGTTTAAACCAATAAAAAAAAGGATAAATAAATCCTTTAGAATAGCGTTTTTCGCTAAAAAAGCAGTTTGACTGGGAAGGTACCTCTATCTTAGAGAATACCGCAGCCAATGTGAATAGGGTTGCCAAAACTCATTGGGGTGCTCCGGGTCTTGTAATACCCAGGGTCTATATGACTACGGTAACCGCTTACTACCAGGAAGACTGTATTCTTGTGTGTTTATTTGTGTCAATATGACTTAATTTCAAGATTAAAAATCCACATTTACGGCATTCTGAATTAATTAAACACATATCTCTTACTTTGACAAATGATCAGCCTTGAATACACTCTGTACAGAAAAACTTGGATAACAGTCTGACTCTACCCTAATTAGATACCTACATTTTTAAATAAGCCGTCCCTAAATAAATATAAAAATGTAAAGCTTATTTTCTGGTCCGGGTTGGTGAAAAATTACTTTTGACAAAAGTCCCTATTAATAAGTTTATGTTAAAAAAAAAAAAATACTAGCTTTTTTTGGTGACTGTACTTTTTGTTGACTGTACTTGCATTGTCTTCCAGTATACTAATGTACACCAAATATCAAGTCAATCCGACCACTGGAAGTGGGTGAAATTCGACCTGAGTTCGAGTGGAATCCACCCGAACGAGCAAACATACCCACATACATAGACAGGCCAGTTGGCGCAGTTAGTTAAGGTTCACCTTACGCGCCGCAGGTCGTGGGTTCGATTCCCACACAGGACATGCATTTGTGTGCATGAACATGTCTGTATGTCCTGAGTCTGGGTGTAATTATGTATATTAAGTATGTATTTACAAACAAAAAGTAGTATATTTATTATATCAGTTATCTGGTTTCCATAGTACAAGCTCTGCTTAGTTTGGGATCAGATGACCGTGTGTGAGGAATGTCCTAGGATATTTATTTATTATTTATACATACATTGCAAAGTAATTAAAAGCTTGTAAAAAACAAAATTGTCTTAATGAATACCTTTCACCTGATTTGATTTTAATTTTCTAGGGTTGCACATATTTAGACAAATATTGACAGACCAAACAAAAGAGCTACGTCGCCCTTACTGAAAATTCTCTTCAATACCAACAAAGGTTATACATTCCCCGACAATGCGAAACGTTATGTGTTAACTTCTCAGAATCGAACCCCCGCTTCTTCGCGATATATCTATTGAATACATGACTAATGATCTAACACTATTCAAGAAAAACCTCGTACACTTTATAAGTACCTATTTTGCTCCTTTTAAGGTCTTTTGTCGAGAGAAAAATAAGAATCTTGAGTTTCTTTTATGTAATTCTTTTATACCACAAAGTAGCAAACAAACATACAGCTTCTTATTGAAAAGCCCCATGTTAGTTTAAGGGTAAGCTAAGGTTGCTCTACAACACAATAAAAGAAAGAAATAAAAAAAAAACAGGTTTTTCACATTTAGAAAAAAGGTGCACAATACCTGGGGGCTTATAGTGGCTCTAAAGTCGCGTTTCAAGAATTTTTTAATAGATGGCGCTGGCTGTTTAATTTTATTTTTAATTGGAAGGAATGTATAATTCATACTTTTCTTTATTATGTTTTTCTTTTGTTTTTTTTTCTCTCTCCTTTCACTTAATTCTAGAGCCTGACCCACTATAAAATTATCCCGCGCCTTTTAATATAATTTTATTTAAATTCATGACAAATATATCGCCAAACACCACCTACACACAGATAAACATCCAGTAACACAATTTCACATCATTACACTATAGTCTACAACTGCGTAAGTGCTGTGCAAACGTCTCCGCATCGCGGGTAAGTGGTAGACATATAAGTCCTCAATTTTTCCACCGATTCCCGCGAGATCAGCGCAAATCAACGGTCACAGGGTGAATCCTGTGCCCAGCAACAGTAGTTGAGGATCACAAATACCTATCACCGTGCAATGATATCCTTACGTTAATCTTCCTGCTCTCCGACTTTCAATCTTACGACCATCACAGTCACTACTGCCATTGTAGAAGAACCTGTTTTGTATGGAGGCATTGAACTGCGGCTTACCCAGCATCCTGATGATATTCTTCTTGGACTGCGCTTGCCTGGCTTCACCATGGACGCTGCCGTTGACTCCGTTCAGGGTCCCTGGACTGCCTGGGTTATTTGTTTGAGTCGATCTGGGGACGAATGAATAGCAGAAATTTACAGTAAATGGAAAACCGGCTCCAACGGGTATATTTTTTTATACCATATATATATGTTACCGGCCAAACCCGATTTTAGGCTAAACTAGTTTTTCCGATACACGATAGGATAAACCGGTATAGACTAGGCCAAACTGGTATATCCTAAGCCCGGTAGGAGAATCTAGTTTAGCCTAGGCTGAACTAGTTTATCCTACCACACTTCAGGATTAATTGGTATCACTTATTCTATACGTGTAGGGAAAACAGGTACCTAAAGAAAACTTGTAACTGAAATAATGATTTCTAGTATTTAAAGAAAAGAATAATCGTGATTCATTTAATTGAAATTTAAGTAGGTGGGTAAGATAAAAAATACCTGCAATATAATTTCTGTTTGGTGCCAACTTTGTAAAAGCCCTCATTATTTATCTGAAGAATAACTCCGATTATGTTTCTGAGATTACCTCTTCCTTTGTTTACTTCTGGAATCGGTATTCTCGCTCAATTATTATCGACTACGAGTTCAGACTAGGCCATACCAGTTTATCCTGAGGTGTGGTAGGACAAACTAGTTCAGCCTAGGCTAAACTAGATTCTCCTACCGGGCTTAGGATGTATCAGTTTGGCCTAGTCTATACCGGTTTATCCTATCGCGTATAGGAAGAACTAGTTCGGCCTAGGCCAAACTAGTTTAGCCTAAAATCGGGTTTGGCCGGTAACATATATATATGGCAAACAAGCATACGGCCAGCCTAATGGTAAGCAGTTACCGTAGCCTTTGGACGCTTGCAACACCAGGTATCACTCGCGCGTTGCCGAACCTGAAGAAACCTCTTCACACCCTTTTTGAAGAACCCCATGCTGTACTCCATTGGGAAAACCACGGCAGGTTAATGCAAGCAAGGCAGGGTATAAGGTTAATTATGTGATAATGGCCAGTAAGAAGACAGGGATGTGAAAGCGAGAAATGGGTCTTAGATAGATAGATAGATAGATAGATAACACTTTATTGAACATATGATTTACGATATACAAAAACAAAATAAAAACGAAAGTGTTACAATGGGCGGCCTTATGACGACGGGCCAGTTGGCGCAGTTGGTTAAGGTTCACCTTACGCGCCGCAGGTCGTGGGTTCGATTCCCACACAGGACATGCATTTGTGTGCATGAGCATGTTTGTATGTCCTGAGTCTGGGTGTAATTATGTATGGATTGTGTGTGAGGAATGTCCCAGGATATTTATCACTATAAAAAGTGTCATACAGTAATTCGGGGCACTTACTGTATTAGTGCTAAAGCTGCCATACCGGCAATCTGATTACATTATAAACATTGATAATGTATTTTGTTATCAATAACAATCGTTCTGGTTAAGTTTCGCCAACTAATTTGATTAAACCTACAAAACTTAGTTGCCGAGCGGATTTACACTTCCTATCGGATTAGATGGTAGCAGGTGGTTCTTAACTAAAATAAGGGTCGTAGATATCCGAATAGAGTATATATATTGATCTATCAAACTGAAGTTTTGTTATTCTTGACTAGGGCTACCAAACATCTGGATTTGTTTGGACAAGTCCGACCATTTTGTATTCCTTCTGAACCGGTATTAGAGTATTAGAGTCAGACTTTTTATAAGTGCCTGCAAAGGTCTATTTGAATAAATGATTCTGAATTCATTATATTTTGGTCGTATAGTTAGGGTTATATTATTCTAAATATTGTAAAATTTTATATGCATACCCAGATTCGTATGGACAAGTCCCAGTTTTTCGATTATCTGCCCCATTTAAAGGCTTCAAAGATATCGTTCAAATGGTCTCGCAAATTACGGTGGCTTTTTAACTCCGGTCATGACCAGTTGCCATGGTAACCGTAATTCAACCCACTTCAGCTAAGCCCCGGAAATGGTCTCACTTCAGTGAAGCCGCGAAGCGTGAGACCAAAAGCACATGAGTAATGAAATGGCCAAAAGGCTGTGAAAAGCGCCCTAAATGTTTGCACTCGAATATTGCGTACCCTTATCAAATGAAGTGTAGAATTGTGGATCGGTTACGTAAAGTTGCCGTTTCATTGGGCGAGATTTATTCTGAGGCATCATTTAGAAATATACAGGTCGATAATACAAATGATACTGGTGCTAAAAAAATACTTAATTTTTTTTAAATAATAAAAATAAAAAAAATTAATTTTGAAAATCATGTAATAAGCTAAAGTGTAGACATAATACTCAACGGGAGTACGAGGGAGTAAAGGGGTGGGGCGATGGCGGCTTGTGCCTAGCTCTAGTCTGTGCACGTGCCTAGTAACCATACTTTGCAGTAATTTTATTTCAAATTGAATAAGGTATTTCTCATCATATTTACAGTAATTAATGGAATTAAGTCCATTTTTGGGGAATATATATTTTGTACTACCGATCCTGGGTCGCTTGTCGCCGACCAAAACAACAACCTGTATATTGTTTATTTATTCGAGTAATTACTTAGTGTATTTTCTGTTCTTCTCAGCCAGAACAATTAACCCTAAGAAGCGCAAAGTCGTTCATTTTGCATTAAATCTATTCCGCCAAATTCCTGATTGGCTTACAATAAGTCATGGACACATGCGCTCTGATTGAGCCAAAAACACGATTCAGTGATTGGTCCTTACTGTTCAAAATAAGTGCAAAAGCACTATGTAGTTGCGTATTGGATTGCTTGGTATTAACTCTCTAAGACCCTGCCCAGAAAGGGCGAAATCGCCGTGATTCTATCGCATTCGCGCTTTCTGGACAGGGTCTAACTAAAGGGATTTTTCTCGATTTTCTCAGCAAATGCTTCTTTCGTAGCCGGTGTTAAAGTCAAACTATGTATAAGTGTCTGATAAGATTTACTTGATTAAAACATTGAATTTTGCATAGGTATTTACATATTATTTTGTTTATTGTGTAAGTAATTATTTGAAGTTACACTGTAAACCACTCCTGAAAACTGATTTTTAAATGATTAGAACAATCACATGAAATAAAGTATTCATCGACAGGCATTTCTCCGCGGTTTTCTTAGATCGCTCTCAAAACGACCCCAGCTTTATATTTAAATATTCGAGGCTGTTCTCACGTCTAAACCAGCAGGCTATAGCTTCAATCCAGGGACGGTACGGACAGACGTAACACCGTGTATAAAAAGGTAATTGAATTGCAATTAATTAAATAAAATATATTTTTTTATATGAGCGTACGGCCCGCCTGATGGTAAGCGGTTACCGTAGCCATATGGGCGTTTGCAACACACGAAGCATCACTCACGCGATACCGACCTTTCACCTCTACCCCATGAGCTCTGGCGACCTTACTCACGCGCAGGAACACAACTTTACACAACATAAAGTTATTTGGCTGCGGTATTCTGTAAGGTGGAGGTACTTCCCCAGTCGAGCTGCTCTTTGAGCGAATAAACGCTATGCTCTACCTCTCTCAAAATATAGATTATATACACGTTTTTGACAAACTATACTTAAGGCGCTGTGTGTTCACAGATTAGCAAAAATGCGTTTCTTTAATTCGGTTTTATGTAAACTAAATTACATATTTTTAGTTTGGAAAAAATATATATGATAGTTGACAATATTTCCTAGGGTCCAGCGAGCTCCAAAACACGATTTAAATAATTTAGCTCGATAGAAAAAAATCGCCAATGTACCCTCTTTTTTTGCTTTTATCTCGTTTCATGACTATAATAAACAGTATTTTCAGAAGAAAAATATACGACAATAATAGTCATAATATGATCTATCGCACCACGATTTTATTTTGTTATTATATTCCTTTACTTTAACACAAATTCAAAATAACTACAAAATGCGTCGACTCGCGGGCGAGTGGGGGGCCCCGCTGAGTCCTGTTCGAGCGGTTGTGGTTGGACGGCGCCTTAAATAATAGTAACTATATGATAATTTGCGTCTGAAATATTATTCCCTCTAGAGTATGAGTGCATACCTTTATCTTACTTTTTGTCATCTTTTTTTACTGTCCTGCGTTTACCTCTATCTCGCCATGTGATGATGTGGCCGAAGGTGGTAAGCATACAAAGCCTAGAAGGAGCTGGCTCTCAAGTGCAGCTGTCGGAACACGCCGATAGGTGCTTGGCGACAGATTTTCAACTTGAGGGTGGTAGCCAGCCAGACGTAACTTAAATACAAGAAATAAAGATAAAATTGTGACACCTAGATTCAGGTTATCTAAAGCTAATAAGTCTTTTCTCGGAAATTGCGTTCGATTCTATAATAAAATCCCACTCGAAGTAACTAAAATGTCTTATGATAAATTCAAAGATTTCATAAAGCAGAGGTTAATTGACAAAGCCTACTATAAGGTGGCTCATTACGTGGAAGACAAGAATATATGGTTGTAGTAGCTTCTCTCTGCACTTGCATCCTAATGGCTAAGTGACCGTTGTACGAATAAGCATAAAATAATAATGTATATATTGTATAAGTATTTGGAAAAATAGCTGCAATATTAAAAGATCTTCCACAAAAAAAAAAAACCTTGCTGAGTTTCTTGCCGTAGTCTTCTCAGTTTAAGTGTATTCCGAACCGGTGGTAAATTCAACTGTATGTACCAATATAACGTTCATAAGTGCCTTACTAGGGCCTAAACTGAATAAATGACTTTTTGATTTTGATTTTGACGGGTACTGTAAAGTACTTACCACCGTGCTATGGTTTCCTCACGATTTTTCCTTCATCGAAAGCTCATTGTTTGTTTGTTACGCTTTCACGCCTCAACAACTCAATTGAAGTTAACCGAACCTCATGACATTTGGAATGCAGTGCCTATGGTATGGAGAAAGACATAGGCTATTTTTTATCCTGAGAATGTGGGTATAACCCCGGGAGAAAGCTAGTTAAAGTATGACCTAAAAAAACGAACATTTCAAGGATAGTCAACCCTTTTCAAGAAAATAAGGAGTTTTACTTCTGGCGTCGCAAGCGTTTTTCTTGCTATGGTATGTAATCGCTTACCATAATGGTCAGTAGCCCGATTCTCGCAATACGAAACGATCCGAATATCGATAGAGTTTAGAAACCTTCCAACTAAACATTAATTTTAATTTCGTATTCCCGTGCTACTTCAATCGAACGATAACTGAATAGGATTGAAACTCAACGACAAGCAAGCAATTACCTTATTAATCATGTGAGCAAAATAAATTCAATTACCATAATAATCCTAATTGATTTACCAATTAACATTTGTTTGAGAAGGAAATATTAAATCGTAACTTTTTCGATTATCGAGTTCGATAATACGCTTGCAACGAAACGTTACTCGAACGTCGATAGGATCGTTCGTCATCCGTGCAAAATGTGTTACGAGAATACGAAAAGCAGTTTTATCGTTTAAGAAAGAAAAAAGATTTATTCAGGACAACACAAAACATTACATTGATGACAAAATAAAAAATAAAAAATCAGAACAAACAATAAAAACTACACAAAAATGCAATGTTGCGTGATGCCAGGAATAGGTCTCGACTCAGCAATGTGCTTAGGTTAGTAAGAAAAACTAACCCTCGTTTGGTAGTAATAGGATTCAGAACTTTATTTACTACATAAAAAGGTGTACAATTCGTGACAAGTGACTCGCGCCGTCGCGAGGCGTATCCGAATTCTCTCCCTGAAATATGTACTTTTTGTTTACTAAATAAAGTTCTATATTCTATTGTTATTTTAAAAAGTGCGCGCCGCGTCTCTTCGTGTCACGTCTCGGTGTGAGCTGACCCTAAGACAGGTCGTATAATGCTTGTTTACTATCTTAGTAGTTTAAGGTAAAAACAGACCCACGCACTGAGATGTCAGACCAGTCCCATGAATTTTTCAGCTCTTTGTTCAATGCTGAAAAAAATCTAATGTACCATTATAAGCTGTGAAGAGACCAGATTATCCTGGATTCTCGTTGAAACTGCTCAGAAAAACATAATATAGTTTTAAAAGTCGCTTTGTAATTGGTTTTACAGGTACGATGCCGCAGACAAACAAATCGTTGTAACCTGCTAATAATATAACCCCTATGATACGTTAGGGATTAAATACTACATGTATTTAATCCCTAACGTATCATACGGACAAACAAATACGACGGTCAAACGAATAATATTCATATATTATCTGTGAAGAGGCAAGCGAGAGTAATAAAATCGACCGAGTCCCAACACATAAGTTAGATAGAAAGATAACGCTTTATTGTTACACCACATGAAAATAATAAAAATACAATAACTTAAAAAAGAAAGTGTTACAATGGGCGGCCTTATCACTAAAAGTGATCTCTACCAGCCAACCTTTGGATGGAGAGGAGTTAAAATAAACTGTAAAAACAACTTTTATACGTACAAGTACAGATTGGTGCAATGGTGTCATGGAGCACCTGGTTTTGTACCCTTGTGTACCCTTCAACGGCCAAGTCACACAACATTAACTATAATAATAAAGGAATCGCAGTAAGGAACCTTAGACTTGGCACGATTTTGTCTAGATTTCATTACTTTTTAGAGAAAAACAAGCAGCTCCATCGAGACTTGGCTAGTTTTTTACAGAATGTTTTTGGTGGGATATACAATTACTCAAGTCAGTTAAGCTAGGTATATCAACGCTTACACACCATTTAGTTGAGTATGAATCAAAGCTTAAATTTCTCCATAGTATTGGAGAATATGTCTATTTCTTCCGAGGATCTTCTATTTTATGGAATAAAAAAGAACTATGATATAGTATTGTAAGTTACTCATAGGTACTTTGCAATAGATTTTTATCCGATTATAGATAAATAATCGAAATTAATAGTATCAATAATGGAGACCTGTCTAAATAAGCTATTTGGTTAGATAAAGGACAAAGCATCGCCTAAAATCATGGACAAAAGTCTCTACTTTACAGCCACTGTCACTAAAAAATTATAAAAGGCATTTTGATACATGAAGTGTATTTTATCATCTATTGAATGCCCAAGAAAGGGGATCTGTACACAGCTTTCTTTTACGTTCAAAGTCTAAGCTGGCAAAATGATCTCCGTCTGGTTTTATCGCTTCATAAAAGGTATCTGTTGTCCTTTTCAGAATCACAGAGTGAAGTTACTTTTTCAGTATGTCCGCCCTTTGTGTAGTTTTAGCGTGTACACTGTGTCCAGCCATGTGTTTATTTTCTAAAATAAAACTCGTCGACGAATCGGACTTCTGATGTGATTGCGAATTTAATCACAGAGACAAAGCGTAGTGAAAGCGCTGAGTGCACTGTGTCGTAGAGGCTAGAAGCTCAAATTATTGACAAAGCGAAAAACGTAGAGCCTTTATCACGGGTCATAAAGGAGGACATGTTCCTTTTGTAACGTAATGGTGTTATACTAGGAAAGTATATTTTATAGAATTCCTCACGTAAGGGGTTGAAAAGTGGCATAAAAATCCGCCCTTTTGATGCTTCAATACATGAAAATTGATTTTTAACGTTGTGTTTCGCTCCGGAAAAATCTCTTCGAATTTCAACTCTTTAATTCCGTCAAAAGTACTCCTGTCTCTGTCAATAACATACAATGTGAAAAAGACGGCATTAACTTTGATTGGGCTTTCATATGCCCGGTTTCTATAAACAAAAACGAAACGTTTTGCTTACCAATGGTAGGTTTTTTTATTGCCAAACTGGGCATATACCTAGATCATTTCGTAAGCAAATTTTACCTGTGATAGCTACTTCCATAGTCTGCTAAAGCTTTGAGGTATTTGCTTCATTATTAATAAAGATATAAGAGTCTTAATTTTAATAAATCTTAACCGATACCGGTCCGTAAATTATTGAAACCGGGCCTTAATTATCAGGATCGGTCAAACGTACCGTCTTTATTTAAAAAAATGATAGAAGCTTTAGGTAGGTACTATTTTTAAATGGGATATTTTTAATTGCACCTCTGTTTAAAAATTACGCAAACTTAAGACTCCTCTAATTTACTTATTGCACCTCTAATTTACTTATTGCATATCAGAAAAATAACTGCTGTACAATTAAACTACTTATTCATCAAAACATGTTCTATCATCCAGAACCGACTCGGGGCACTCCAAATACAGTTGGCTAGGTTAGGTTAGAACTGTTATGCTAGATGATCATTCAGTTCAAACAGTTTTGCATAAACCATAAAACTGATACTCAGTTTGATTTATTAACCGACTTCAAAAAAAGGAGGAGGTTCTCAATTCGAATGTTTTTTCTTTTTTTGTTTGTTATCTCATAAGTCATAACTCCGTCGTTTATTAACCTATTTGGAAAATTCTTTTTTTATTTGAAAGGGTACACTTCCCGTTTGATTCCCATTTCATCAGATCAGGATTTGATTACTTCTTAGCGTACTTTGAAGTCGGTTTAAGTTTTTTGTAAAACAGTCCAATTATTTAGTGTGCGTATTTAGTGTGCAATTCAGTATTTTTGGTTCTAGTTTTGATTTGTTGTGTTGAAATATGGAGAATTAATAGTTAAGGCATTAAATACATGCCTTTTTAAATTGAATACAGTAGAAACGCTAAAAAAATGAGATAATAGCCAAGAGAGCCTACAATATGTTGCTAAATAATGTAATTCTATCCATGTTTTGCTACAATTTTATATCACCGGGTAATATCATGTTCGCCGCCTGGCATGTTTTTGTTAGCGTTTGTAAATTTGGATTGATAAGGGTAAAGGTAGCTTAAGATATCGCTTTTTGCAGCTTTAGGAATCCTATTAGGAAAAACATTGTATTAGATATCCTAACACCAGAATCTAGATTGTCTTGGCTTATATAATTAACGCAGCTGAAGGTGTGCGGTCTCCATTTTGAATTAAAAGGTTTTTGCCGTCTATAGGATGTATCGTTGTGTTTCGCGTTTACGTATTAGGTACCTATGGGGGGACGGGATATTCATGGGGAAGCTATGTGAAATCAATTGATTTACACAGCGCGTGTTGAATGTATATCTCCATCTTTTCTTTTATATTTGTTAGAGTAATTACTTTTATTTAGTAACTTTTGTGTACTGATTCTGGTGACACTACGAACGGGCATATAGTGTCAGCACAGAATATTCAATAGTACTACGTACAGAAAACCCACTTCGAAAACGACATTTTAATAAAAAGCGACTCTTGGAAGACGTAATAAGGCGCAATCCAGATCGCGCAGCGCTGCGCGCCTAAAATTATATTCACCTACAACTTCCCTCTCTTTCTATCGTATAACTCTATCCTGTATGACGCGGCACGTGTTACGGTAGGGTTGTCTAATGACGTATTATGAATCTTCAATATTTCCTTATCGGTTATGTATGTACCTATTACTATTCTCCTTTCGTGAATAATGACATTTAAAATATCCTAGCTAACTACTATTAGAGCAGAAAGTTATTTTTAAATGTTTGCATATTTTAATCTAAGTTTTAGGCCTATACTGATACTTTGTATACTGAATGTGTATTCTGTCTACGAAACTGAATACAACTATTTTGGGGAAGGGTTTTAGTAACATACATGCATATAAAATCTGGAATGACTGACGACGGGACAAGAAACGGCACGACTACCTAGTCCAGGGCCGTCAGCCGAAATTCACAACGTTTGTTATTAATAATCTTCAAGTTTGTTATATAAAAAAATAATAAAGTTAAAGAATTATTTAGAAAAGGATATACTGAGTAAGTAATAACAATTAGAATTGTAAAAAAAATCTGAATATTATTCTACTGATTTTTGAAATAGTGGTTTGTTAAATCATAGTTATTCTAAAAAGTTAGAAGTAAAATCTACATTAATGTATATTCATTAGTGTATAACAATACTAGTATTATAAAGACGTAACATTGGTTTGTTTGTATATTTGAAGAGGGAACACTCTCTATTCTGGAACTACCACAGACTTCGGAGGACATATTCTCGCTACCAAAAAGCTGTGTCTATGGAGTCGGCCACCTCTCACGCACACCTTAGTTAGCTATTCCGCGGGAAATTAGACTGTCGCCGTTTACACAGAATCGATTACTCGCGCTCAACTAATGTGTGAATGTGTGCGTGCCGGCTTGTACGTACAGCGTGGTGGCCGCCTTGAGTGACACAGTTTTTTGTTAGCGAGAATATATCCGACTTTTTTAATACCTGTGGGAACTACTAACAGTTTCTAAAAAGAAAACATCAAAATCGGTTCATAAACGACGAAGTTATCCGCGAACACATAAAAAAGAATATTTACGGTCGAATTGAGAAACCTCCTCCTTTTTTTGAAGTCGGTTGAAAATCAGTCACATGAGTTGTTGAGGTCTCAGTGGCCCGTTTAGACAAGAGGGTGTCTCTTCTGGTCGCACTATAGGTATTTGTCTCTTTTTGACACACTGGTATGCTATCAAAACGGGCCTATTAGATCTTGCCGACCTTAATAAAGTTAGAAAGGACATTAAGACAATACAATGAAACAACAACAAAAAATCTAGTACTATGAAAACAACGATACCAACACAAATAGTGTTAAAATAAGAACAATAAACACTTTATATAAGTACGTAGGTATTTATACCCACACGCGTCTTTCGCTGCGGGCGCGTTGCAACCTACTAGCGTTAGTCCGGTAGACCGTCAGTGCGCAATCGTACCTAAACATGGGAGTGAGACAGGCCTGGTGTCAGTTAATCGATTGGCGAATTTTGTCCATTGAATGTATTGATATAAATCCAAATATTTCTACGTAATCTGCGTTTTATTGAATAAATAAAAAACTGATCCAATATATTGTATAAGTATTTGAAAAAAAAATCTGTTTAAGTGTATTCCGAACCGGTGGTAAATTCAACTGTATGTAACAAATTAACGTTCATAAGTGCCGTTTAAGTGTATTCCGAACCGGTGGTAAATTCAACTGTATGTAACAAATTAACGTTCATAAGTGCCATGTAGTGCAATTCTGTTCTTTTTTGACAGCTGACGACGACGACGTCCGTCGTCGCGGTCTATTCTCTATACATTCGTAGTGCGGTGCTACATTTTTCAATTGGTCAATTAATTAATGTTTAATTTTAGGAAGCTCCTATTAAGGTCGTATTATGTATCCATTAAAAAAAAAACCTGTCACTTTGTGGATCACTTTCATTTATGATAGTTTCTGTGTAATGTTATGATATTTGAAGTAAGTATGTTTTATTACAAATTATTTATTATAAATCCAAGACTGTTCTTTGTCGAAATCAGTCAAAAACAAAGGCCCAGTTCAGCAGAGGACATCTCGTGACAGAATATGATGATGATACTAATTTTATAGTGGTTACAGAGTTGGTATACATATTTCAGATATCTGCAGCTCGGATAAGTCATATTATGGGCATCCTTAAATCAGCCAATGATGAAGATATCTTGGAAAAATGTCGTCAAGCTCAACAGTTGAGACTTTTGGCGAGTAATTCTTTAACTATTCTTGTTGAAATAAACATTGATTAAATTGTGCACAGCACTACAAAGTCAATGCATTTTTATTTACTGGAAATGCTAAAATTCTTCCAAATTCTATATAGAAGTCTTTGATATCTGGCTTATTTTTATTATTCCTTATAAAAAAATACCTCGTCAATTTAGTAGTATGTACTTACATACGAGTATGTTATTAAACATTATTCGTGAAAAAATGTTAATTGTTTCAATATTTTCAAAATATGGGCGCTATATCTAGTTTCTTTTTGTGAAGTTTAAGTCGTAATATTAAGATAAAGTTAAACCAATGAATAGCCTTCATATTAAACCTTTAAAATTGGTATATTCAGTACATTAAAGTTTTACTAAAATATGAAATAAAATTAGCCTTTATCTAGTTTCCATATCATAAGTTTGCTTAGCTTGGGTTTACGACTCAGATCATTAAAATAAATGAAATCCACTCGCAGAGCGCAGTTGATGTTTACAATACACCTTCCAGCCCATTTTAATTCTTTTGACCTATTCAAGTATTCAATTGTTTCGACATGCAATAGTCCGGGAGGTACTGATGCATTTTAGGTAGTATTAATACGCCGATCGATGGCCATCTTCTTCAATAGATCTTGAATGACTAATATGTGAACCACGCATCAGCGATGCACCCGCGGTGGGTTTAGGATTGGAAGGTTACGGCAGGGGTAAACTTTTTTTTTACAAATTCATGCGAGCAGCTGACGCGTGTTCCCCCCTCCACCATGCAGCAGACGATTTTTTTAAGCTCAGTATTATGTCAAATACTTATGAAACAAGTTTGAGCCGGCGTACTATGTCTTTTTTTTTACTGGGAGTGGCTGATGACGGATGTAGAAGACTTGAGCACTTACTTGAGCAGACGGTCGGTTCACTTATTAGTCATATAAGATCAACTATACATTTCAACGTCAGCCGGCTTACTATGACTTTTGTGTTTGCAACGCTACCTCCCGGACTAACCGTCACAACGGAGTCGTCGTCGGTTGCTGTCAAAAACGTTTCAGAATACCAAAGCAGGACCTAAACTGAATGAATGACTTTTTGATTTTGATTTTTCAGAAGGAGGTTTGTGCCACAAAAGTAAGTAGGTATATAAGTTGTGAATCTTTCGCTTTGATTGGGAAATTGTGCAGGCATAAGTCTTGGGGAGGCACATTCCACCCCTAACTTCACAAAGATTTAGCAGATCATCGCTAGTCCATTACGAAATTCAATCCTGCATCAAAGCCTCAAGGGTTAAATCTTTCAGAGATAAGGACCAACTCTTTTAAAGTTTAATTTACTGCGATCCATTCACGAATAATTACATCGGTTAAGCAAGGGATCGTAGACGACACGGACCGACTGTGGTTTTTAGTAGTTTATTCTGTGAATGGATTTTTTATGCAACCCAAACTTTTTGGATAATTTATATAATGAGTTTTTTTTATACCTCTAAGTGGCAAACAAGCATACGGCCCGCCTGATGGTATGCGGTTACCGTAGCCTATGGACGCTTGCAACACCAGGGGTATCACTGAAGTCTCTTCACACCCTTTTTGAAGAACCCCATGCTTCATTGGGAAAACCACGGCGGAGAGCTCATTCCACAGTCCGAGCGTTCGCGGAAGAAAACTCCTTTTATCCCGCACAGTTCGAAACAATTCTGGTTTCAATGTGTGAGGATGGACTCGATGTCGAAGGCGAGAGTTGTGATGGTGGAGTTTTCAAAATATGGTGTCTTTCGACATTTGAATATCATCATACTTATGTAGCTATGTACCTATTAAAAAAATATGCGATTGTGAATTTGTTTGTTTGTTACATCTAGCGGCCTTACTCATAAACGCTATTTAAAGTTAAGTCATACTTAAAACAGTTATTTAAAAAAATCTTCACTCATAAACGGTATTTATCCCTATTCATATTTGTTCTGCTTAAAAACGTTATTTAAAGAGCTGTCAAATTAAACAACCTACGACCCTTGTTTAACGGGCTAAATAGCAAAATGGCCGCCAAATAAACAGCTGTTGCTTGATTGCTGTAAAATATTTTTCATTGATTTCCGAAAATAAGCTGGATATATGATGTTAGATTATATAGAAACACCATAAATTACTTAAACTTGTACCTCGATGACCGAGCTTTGCTCGTTTTTTTTTTAAATCATATTAGTTTTTCTACCAAAAGAACTCAAAAGCAAAAAAAAATTATCTACTGGACTCGAACAGGGTCTTCTGGTTTCGGGACCGCCCGATTTGGCTATGATAACCTTTTAAATGGTGGCAAAATTTACATTCGTATTCTAATGATATTTTTCAACCTTATTACACCATCCCCATTTTTACACCGAACCACAAGACGCCGGGAAAATTTTCACCCGTACGTTGTTGACATACCGAATATACGGACACAGCGTTTTGCATCCTCATTTATAATGCGGACAGCAAGGGAGTGGAACTTGCTTCCGGCGTCTGTGTTTCCTGACGCTTACAATCTAGGTACTTTCAAGGCCAGAGTGAATAGGTTTCTTCTGGGTAAGCGTGTTTCATCTTAGGCTTAGTCATCGCCCCTTATGGGCGGGTCAGTGGCCAAACGCAAGCCCATTTAATAAAAAAAAAATGCAGTTTTTCATTGCCTGAAAACACGGATAAAACGACGTTTTCTAAAAATGAAACCTAGCTAGATCGATTTATCGCCCCCCGAAACCCAATGGAGCTGTTTCCGAGATTCAGATCATATACAATATAATATTATCATAAAACACATAATAAAACTTTTTAAATTGTTGTTTTTTCTTTTTTTTAAAACCTCCATAACTGTCAAATTTATGGTCTTGACGTTGGTGTCGCCATATATAATATTATTTTTGCTCTTTAAATCCTTCAATAACTAAATCATGATTAAAATGCGTTTATGAGTAAAGAAAAGTTAAACACTGAATAACATTTTAAATAGTATTTAGCTATATACTATTTAATCCGTTATTTAAGAGATTTTTATGAGTAAGACCGTAGATGTTTAATATTTTTATTGCCAATTTTAGGTTTTTTATTTGGATCTAAAATAGATTAGGAACATTATTTTATAAGCTTCTGTGTCTTCTTTATTTTAACTGATAAATAAATGAGTTGGTAAATAACGGTCTTACTCATAAAAATCTCTTAAATAACGGATTAAATAGTGTATAGCTAAATACTATTTAAAATGTTATTAACGGCTTTACTCATAAACGCTATTTAACTAAATCTACTGAATAAATGGTCAATTAAATAATGTCACCTTGCTGTCGTTGTCAAACAATTTGACGTTATTTAGGTGACCACTTAATCAGCTTATTAGTTAAATAACGTTTTATGAGTAAGGGGGTCAGTGTTTAACTTTTCTTTACTCACAAACGCATTTTAATCATGATTTAGTTATTAGAGCAAAAATAATATTATATATGACGACACCAACGTCAAGTCCATAAATTTGACAGTTATGGAGGTTTTAAAAAAAAGAAACAGCAACAATTTGAAAAGTTTTATTATGTGTTTTATTATATTGCATATGATCTGAATCTCGGAAACAGCTCCAATGGGTTTCGGGGGCGATAAATCGATCTAGCTAGGTTTCATTGTTAGAAAACGTCGTTTTATCCGTGTTTTCAGGCAATGAAAAACTGCTTCAATATCATTAGAATACGAAGGTAAAATTCGCCACCATTTACAAGGTTATCATAGCCAGTTGGGAAATCGGGCGGTCCCGAAACCAGAAGACCCTGGTCCAGATGAGTTTCTTGCCTGTTCTTCTCAGTTGAAGGCCGACTTACGAACTGGTCGTAACTTCAGTAGCTTTGACCTTCATAAGTGCCATCATGCTTCATGACCAGGGCCTAAATTGAATAAATGGCTTTGACTTTGATGATAATTTTTTTCGCATTTTTTTTCAAGTTCTTTTGTGAGAAAAACTAATATGATTTACCAAAAAAAAAAACGAGCAAAGCTCGGTCATCGAGGTACAAGTTTAAGTAATTTATATAATTTATGGTGTTTCTATATAATCTAACATCATATATCCAGCTTATTTTCGGAAATCGATGAAAAATATTTTACAGCAATCAAGGAACAGCTGTTTATTTGGCGGCCATTTTGCTATTTAGCCCGTTAAACAAGGGTCGTAGGTTGTTTAATTTGACAGCTCTTTAAATAACGTTTTTAAGCAGAACAAATATGAATAGGGATAAATACCGTTTATGAGTGAAGATTTTTTTAAATAACTGTTTTAAGTATGACTTAACTTTAAATAGCGTTTATGAGTAAGGCCGTAAATATGATATTTTAAGTTTATCTGAGTTAAAATTTAGGAATAACTCCTGGAATGTTTTATTATCTAAAGGCATGTAATTGACGCCCTAACAATTAATTCCCTCTATTCGAACAAAATAATTTATAATTGGACTGTTTTACAAAAACCTAAAACCGACTTCAAAGTTCACTAAGAAGTAATCAAATCCTGATCTGATGACAATGGGACCAAACGGGAAGCGTACCCTTTCAAATAAAAAAAGAATTTTCCAAATCGGTTAATAAATGACGGAGTTAAGAGGTAACAAAAAAATAAAAAATAAAAATAACATTCGAATTGAGAACCTCCTCCTTTTTTTGAAATCGGTTACAGAACACTATACACACTATATAAATCAAACTTTTAATCAATGTTTTATGGTTTATGCAAAACTGTTGGAACTGAATGATCATCTAGCACTCGCCGGCCGCTGCCGCGGCACAGCTCACTTCGCTCGCTTGGCTCGCGCACGTTATTGTCACAGTTCTAACCTAACCTAACCGACTGTATTTGGAGTGCCCTGAGTCGGTTCTGGGTGATAGAACATGTTTTGATGAATAGGTAGTTTAATTGTACAGCAGTCATTTTTCTGGTAGGTATGCAATAAGTAAAAAATAGGTATGCAATAAGATATAATGGATGGTTTAGATAAGGGATATTATTAAACAGAGGTTCATTTTTTTTTTTTTTATGTCAATAGGTAGGGACAAACAGGCAGACGGGCCTCCTGATGGTAAGTGGTCACCGCCGCCTATGAACATTTGCAATACCAGGGGGATTGCCGATGTGTTGCCGACCTTGTAGAGCTCTATTTACGCCTTTTTTGAAGAACCCCATATCGTAGCGCTGAGGGAAAACCGTAACGGGGAGTTCATTCCACATCCTAATGGTCCGCAGTAAGAACGTCCGACTAAAACGTTGTGTGGACGATCGAGGCGGCTCGAGGATGTGAGGATGAACTCCACATCGCCGGCGAGCGGTGCGATGGTAGAAAGGTGATGATGGCACCAGGTCAAAAAGTTCTTGCGAACATTTTTAAATTACATTGCATTTAATAATATCCCTTATCTAAACCATCCATTATATCAACTAATAGAGTAAGTAATTAAGTAAATTAAATATCAAAATCAAGTTATCCTTATCGTTCAGCCTTTGGATCCTACAAGACTACTCAAAGCTAACAGTATCTCAAATTAAGACACTCAAGCCTAAATAAAATAGCAGTTTGCTATGACGGTATTAAAAGTTATTAATGACTCTTATTAATTAATTACTTAATGAATTTAATATATTAGACGTTGGCACAGATGTCGCCGACTTTTAAGCTTTTAATATAGACTATACAGCCTTATTAATAAATCGGGACAGGTAAAATTAGGGTGCGCGAAAACCTTTTGTGAAACATGAAATAAGTACCTAGTTAAGAATGTGTGTATTCATTATTTATAATTATGCAATGTGCCTTGTACCTCTCTTATAACTTTTAAATAGTTAATGTATGTTTAATTAGTTTCTATTAATTAATTTAAGTTAATAAATAATAATAAATGTCCTGGGACATTCCTCACACACGGTCATCTGATCCCAAACTAAGCAGAGCTTGTACTATGGAAACCAGATAACTGATATAATACATATACTACTTTTTGTTTGTAAATACATACATATACATAATCACACCCAGACTCAGGACATACAGCTTAGGGTGAACATTTTGCCTTTCAACCCTCTTACCGGAATCAAAAATCGCAATTTCATCGATAACATGGTTCGAATCGATACGTCATTGTATATCGATGGTACTCGGCTTTTTTACTACAAAAAGGAGACGGTTTACAGGGCCGCATGGCAGGCATCGGAACGGATTAAACGGGCGGTACCGATAGTAGACTTTATGAACGAATCCATATAGAGCAAACTGAAATCCGTATCGTTTTGAGCCTCCGTCAAAAAGGAGCAGTTCGAAAAGAGCTCGAAATACGTTAGAACGAAAGTATGTTATTGCAAAAAACTCTAGTTCGAATATTTTTCATTGCGTTCATTCGACCTACAAGTAAATCGGTGTTTCAAAGTACCGAAATACAGTCTCAATACAGTATTTTTATATTTCCAACTATGAATAGGCTTGTTTTAGATCACAAATCTCGCTATGGTAATGTTGTGTCCGAAGATGGTACCTATCCATCAGTAGTTCGACTCGCCCTGTATTTGAAATAATTTACCTACAGCTTCACGGTTCGTGAACACGCGATAGGGCTGCCCACCTACAGTATTTTAATTCCATCTCGTCGCATTGAAACTGAACAGAGCACCTAAGATCAGAT
Source organism: Polyploca ridens (assembly GCA_951394255.1). Classification (NCBI taxonomy): domain Eukaryota; kingdom Metazoa; phylum Arthropoda; class Insecta; order Lepidoptera; family Drepanidae; genus Polyploca; species Polyploca ridens. Next base: position 367,324 of record OX596263.1, read on the forward strand.
ACTTCCTGGGTTAATTTACCAACGTTTTCCTTTAAACCGTTTTGCTCTGAACGCAGGGTTGTTATTTCCTTATGAAAATTGGACAATGTGCTCTTTATATCGTTTCGGATATCAGCAATGCTCGAGTCCATGCTGCTGCGCCAGGCTTGTAAAGTACCTACTGTTAAGATCTTGAGTGAATTTATTAAAATCAATTTGAGACACGCCAGGTAAGGATTTACTATCGACTGAAGCGTTGCCGTGCACCGAGTTTTCATATGACATGTCCATTGAGTCATCGCATACTGGGACCTGTGCACTGCGTACAGGCGTATTAAGGCGGCCCTCTGTGGCCGGCGCAACTTCAACGCAAGCATAGTCTAAAAGCTTGTTGTTTCATCCAACGTAATGTTTGACTGCGAAAAAAGAGAGACAGCATCAGAGCCGTCGGTTATCAGTCGGTAAATTCCGCTGATCACTCGCGGCCGCTTCGCTATGTCGTCATTCATGATTTCGCATTCATAAAACTTGTTCCAGATGTATACTTCTTGTGAAAAAATCTTACAAGTTTGTGAAAAAAAGTTAGTTATTTAGAATCTCCAATACATTTGCAAGCCTGGTATCGAAATGTTTTCTTTAGTTTTACAATTTATAGGTACATTAGATATGGCCAAAGTTCAAGCAAAAACGCTGTTTTTCGGAGGCTTTGACAGAATTTGTTTCACACTTTTTTTAAATTTCGCCTAGATACACGGCTAGATATAGTGCACAAGATACTAATTTGTTCAAAACATCTAACGAAAAATGTTTAACAACGCCATAATAAGTACAGAGGTTTTGTATGAAAAGTATGACGAATTGAGTCCTCTTAACGTTGGACCCAGCACGCCGCGTAACATTACTGCATGACGGGCACCTCCATTTGGCTTTATACTCATTTGTTAGTAAGGAATATTGTTGCGGTTTTATATTTAAGCATTTATAGTGGTAGTATTCGCCACAAGAAGTGCACTTGAGAGATTGGTCATTGTGCGATAGGGAGCTCTTGCAGCCACTGCATTTCACCATTGTGACAGAAAATATTAATGTTATTTAACTAGTAGTGACACCTATTGGCAGCCTTAACGGACTAACTAAATGATCGTAGGCACGGTCTGGATCGATGCGCAGGATACTCGACGGAAGGCTTGCACCGTCCGTGTGCTTTTAACAGTTCCGTGCGATTTGTGTAGATGGCGCTGCGGTAACTGAGAGAGTGCAGTTCTACTATAAGGTGCGTTCGAATTGGAGTGATGTCGTTTTTAACAGTTTCAAAATGGGCATTTTTGTTCATGCGTTCGAATTGGAAAATTTCGACAATTTTGCAACTTTTGCCACAAACGATTTTTCCCAAATCGAACGATTAGATACAATAATGACATTGCATGCTCATCGCCTGCTTGTCACTTATCTCAACCTACCTTTTTTCCTTCAGTTAATATATAACCAAAATTAAACTGACAATTTTTTCTCTTGCCTGTTAGTTTCTATCAATATTTAATATAAAAATTATAATTTTCGCTTCCCGTTTGAATTGTTAGCCAAAACTTATCTGTCAGATTTAAAGATGTCAAAATATGATCACAAACGACCCTGCCTCCGAGGTGGGTCAAAATTTGCAGTTCACGATGTCGTTTTTAACTGTTTCCAAGCAAAACGAACGGTGAATGAAAGCAGTTCAAAACGAAAATTTCGCCCACAACTTTCCAAATCGAACGCCAGATGTGATCGTTTTTGGCATTTTTGAGTGTTATTTTTGCTATCGTAGCCCAATTCGAACGCACCTATTGTGAATAGATGGCACTTAAACGTGAAAGACTACCAACACAATGATGTTGCACTTTTGAAAATATAAGTATGTGAACTTATTAATTAAAAAATCACTTAAGTACCTGTGGATATAGTTGATTTCACTGTAGTGCACTAGAAGTTTACGCTTTTTCAATGTAAAATGCACAGTTTTTACCCGACTGACCCGGAAGGAGGGTTATGTTTTTCGAGTGTATGTATGTATGTATGTATGTATGTCTATTTCTTTGTGCCGCTCTGCAGCCTAAACGGCTTGATGGATTTAAGCATATGAGGTGTCGTTAGATTTGTCTTGACTGGGGGAGTGTCATAGGGTATATTATTTTTATATAGCGCCTAAGAATAAAAAAATAGGGGGGGTATTAAAAATAAAAGTTTCGTTATTATAACAATATGGGTATCAAATGAAAGCTTGTAAATAGACCATTCCATATATGTATATATTATAATACTTTTATGCTACCATTTTGACGTAAACTGCAAAAAGCCACGTTTAATGCAAGGACAGTAGGTACTGAGCCGTTAGCATACGTAAATCACAGAGTTGCGATGGTTTTTAGCGTTCCTTTACCGTACCGCTCATTTACTTACTAATACATACATCTCTTTCTGTATAAAACTAAAAAGTCTGAAATAAATTAAATTATTAAAAGAAACAAAAAACCCGACTGCGTAAAACATAAAATAACTGAAAAGAGAAAAACAAGCTCTTAAATCTATAGAATTTTGAATATAACTTGAATTTTATAAGGTATTGCAGTCGGGGATAAACAAATATTAGAAAAAAATACATACTTAGGTTATTGGTTGTCCCCGATTGCAATACCTTATGGAATTCAAGCTATATTCAAAATTCTATAGATTTAAGAGCTTGTTTTTCTCTTTTCAGTTAATTTATGTTTTACGCAGTCGGGTTTTTTGTTTCTTTTATTACAGTCAAAACAATGCAATCGGTTTCTTATTCACAGCCAATTTTTATGTAATCGAAGCAAGATTTAACGTAATCCACTTAACCACTGCAGGATAGTCACTTTGCACTTATGAATTTTATTATTTATTTGAGGAATATACACTAAAAGTATTTTAAAATTTAAAAAAATACGTGAGATGGTTTTGAAAGTAAACAGTCACATAGCGCCCTCTAGTGACATAAGTGTCCAATAAACAGACGAGTTATATATCTTTTTTCATGACCACATCACCTACAGCACGGTGATACTCGAATACTCGATGATCGAAATAAATGCTCACTGAATGCTCATGTGGATTGGTTCTACTGGTAATATTGGGCAAACTAATTTCTAACCTTACATGCCACTCAAGATTATGACTTATTGCATAAGGAAGTAAATAACTTTTATTTGTTTAACCCTTCGAGCGTCTATTACTGGTTTTACGACTTTTTTTTTACGAACTTGGTGATAAAAAAAATTATAACTCTCGTTTCCTATAATTATATAGGAAACAAAGAACGCCCTAATAATAGTAATGAGATATGCTATTATTTAAAACCTACTGGACTTACCTCTAATTTCTGAAAATTTTGAAAACCCGTTGTTTTTCTTTTTTTTTCAAAAAAAAACATTCTTTGCACAATAAACTACCTATATATGTAAAATAACTTTCCCTAAACATAATTATTTATCACTAATCTGAACACTAATTAGTTTACGCGTCGATAACATTCACAATGTAAAAACATAAATCACTCAAGGCTCCATAAAAAAGGTTTGTTTATGTCATAAAACCTGGGTCGTGAAGTGCCCGCCATGACTCATTGCCGTAACTACCGGGCGCCACCCACAGTTTGTTTACATCTATTTTTAGAACGAACTATTTTTTTATATTTATGACTAAACTGATATTATACACTAATTCCTGGATTAATTTACCTATATTTCACAATGGATTGATGAGAATAAACACATATTAGAACCGAAAACATAAGTAAATATGAGTCATAATAATATAACCTACTTTTCTACCGAAATATCCAATTTCGAACACAATTGTAGTAAACATATACGGTAAATGACATACCTGATAAATGAATTGTCTTCCTGGATAAATTTGCCACAGACTTATCCTATTCACAACACATTCGAGTAATTTAGATACATATCACGAACATAAACATTGGCAAACGGCCATAAAAAATGATGTCATTATTGGGTCATAAAAAGTTGATCACTTTTTTATAAAGATATTTTACGAAATACCTAAAACAACACTTATAATGGGATAATACACTAAATTTCCAGTAATTTGGTATACGAATATCTATATAAACACTTAAACTTTCTTATCAATCACTTCACAGTAAAAAATACCACGCGCGTCAAAACACGTTATAGTGCCGAAAATGGCGCGGAGCGACTGACTGCGCGCGTCGAGTGTAGATTTTATTTTTTCTTTGCTACGTTAGTTGGCAGTATTGTCATTCGAATATCGCTTTGAAAGGGCAACTAAATGACACACAATAATAAATTTTGTGTCTATGACATTAAGGTTCAGAATAAATACAAAAAAATGCCCAATAAGGCGCTGGCGGCCGAATTTCGTGGAATCACAGATGCTGTTTGTAAATCGCGTGAGGAGCAACCTCGACGGAAAAACAAGGGAACCGCTGGCTTACAATACAAGCATAATTTATTTCCTAACAAAGAAGTAATTTTCTAAGTTGGTACGTTAAAGCAAGTTAATATAATCCGACATATTTTTTCTCTGAAAGAAAAACAAAGTTATTTAATTATACCATGTTACTTCTGTATTTAAAGTAAGCTGTGTTTAATTTATGCAATTTTCTTTTCGCCCTGTGGGTTCGCCCAGTATCTTAGGGGTTGAATTTCAGGAAATACTTTCTTAGTACCCCAGGGTACTCGAGGTATATTTTCACCTTTCAACTTAGGTCTGCTTACGCTGTGCATTGTCAGTCAGTAGTCAGTCAGTGCCTGACTACCATCCTCAATTTGAAAGTCGCCAAGCAATAAAGGTGTGTTCCTACAGCAGCAGTTCCTTCTAGGCTTTGTGTGCTTACCACCTTCGGCCTCATCACCACTTACCATGGTGAGATTGAAAACACAAGCTCAAACACAGTAAAAAAAAATTGTTAGTAGGAACCCTAATAGAGAGAAGCCTGACTCGGTATTTGGCCAGTTTTCTTGCTAAATAAACTTATAGAAATGGAATTCATTACCTGCATCTGTGGTTCTGATTTTGACAACTGACTTATAGAGTTTGCTTTGATTTGGATCATATACCTTATGACAGCATTTTAAAGTTCATATTGGCTCTGTTTGCATTACGATCGAATGACATACCTAACATACATCATTAGTAACTATTTAGTTATCTGTGCCTTAACATTGGACCACTATATCCCACTGTTTGTGTATATGTAGATAGCCTTGAAATAACTCAGTAAAATCCCATATTAAAATCTTGACTCATAACATTCTTTGAATTTTCCTGTAATGGTTGATTCATTGTAATTGAATTGAATCTTAACTTTATTAATTCTGAGTCCATTATTGTACAATACATAATGACGTGACAGGATGAATAGAGGATCTCTCTCACACTTGTAATGTAATATGATTTTGTTTCATTCTCACTGATATTGTTTAAGGCCGTTCGAACGAGGCGCGAGGGCTTTACTCTATTATAAAACTTCTTTTGAAAACACATTTTTCCCAAAAGGAACCCTTATAGGATCACTCGTGTGTCTGTCTGTCTGTCTGTCCGTCTATCACAGCCGATTTGCTTCGAATCTACTGAACCGATTAAGTTGAAAGGAACACATAGAATTTCTGAGACCCAAACACGGAAGTGTTTCGTAAATAAATGAATTTGGAATATGGGTAACACAAATTAGTACATTTAAAAAACTAGATTTGAATAGTGTACCGTGTGGCGTATCAAATGAAAGGACTTGATGTGAAGGTCTGAAATATCTGGGGGCACGGAAGTGCCCCCCGCCATGACAGCCAAGCGAAGCGAAAGGGTACACTACCTACCTTTTCGCGAAGCGCTTCGTCGTTTTTTTGAACCCTCATAACTGGGGTTTGGGTTATACCAGATAAACAAAATTCTTAGGATATGATGTCAATAGTGAACTTATTAAACATATTAAGTTTCAATAACATAGCTCTTATACTTTAGATTTTATTGATATCTAAAAAAAAAACGATTTCGTCACTGACTCACTGATGATCATCAAAACTCAAAGGTACTTCCTGAAGTCCTAGAAAGCTGAAATTTGGTACGTAAGCTTGTATTAGTACACAAACAACAAAAAATTATAAAACATGGAAATTTCAAACAAAAAAAAAACATAAGCAACTTACAAAAAGAAGTGAAATCCCACCAAAAACATTTTTATGTAAAATGTTGCCAAGACATGGCTCGCAGTGTCAAAAAGTTATCAGATCTCACGTAGAGCTAAGCTTATAACTCAACATGCACTTTTTTTTTATGTCAATAGATTGAAAAGCAGGCAGACGGGCCTCCTGATGGTAAGTGGTCACCGCCGCCTATGAACATTTGCAATACCAGGGGGATTGCCGATGTGTTGCCGACCTTGTAGAGCTTTATTTACTTATTTACTTACTCTACAAGCTCTAACTTCACAAACTCTACACACCGTAGTCAAAATATGTGGCTGCAATACCTTACAATACAACATTCAAGTTATATTCAAAATTCTATAGATTAAAGAGCTTGTTTTTCTCTTTTCAGTTAATTTTTGTTTTACGCAGTCGGGTTTTTTGTTTCTTTTAATAATTTAATTAATTCATCGTATGCGCGAATACTTGTACGCGCGTGAGTAGAAGCCCTTACGTACAAATATGGACAAAGAATTATTTCATTAGCTGCCATCGAAAAGTCTACACAAGAAACTTGGATGTTGCATTCTAGTACATTTATACTTAGTATAAGTGACAAGTAGGTTGTTGCAGTATTAAATTTCAAAAATGGTCGTCAAGGTTAAAATATATAAATAGACACGCGATTTGACAATGTAAGACCCTGTCCAGAAGGGGCGATTTCGCTGCGATTTTCTCGTGCGAATGCATTACGCGCGTACGTCGAGATACTGGGAGCCGATACACATTGCGTCCACATCCACAAGCATCGCGCTCGTATTTTTACGCCAGTGAATCGCCGCGATTCCGCCCCTTCTGGACAAGCACTTAAGGGGATTCCCTTATACAGTGTATAGTACTAATACGGATAGGAACAAAGAATTTGCGCAGTTCTCATTCCGGATTTGCTAGTAGCTACAGGTATGTACATTCTAAAATATAAACGAGCTATTTTCGTATTTCCTATTTCAAATATTATCGACTGTATAGTAGTGGTTTGAACAATCAACCTGCTATTTATTTTGCTTCTGACTAATTCGACTGTTTCTAATATTTTACTATTTGAATAAAAGTCACTTGTTGATATTTTTGAAAAGTACTTACAGCTACATTGAAGCATGTTTTTAATTTATCATTATCCATAGAAATCTGATTTTATCGAACATTTTCGATATAACCATATTCAGAATCAGGGTTGAATTTTGATTTTCTATTTTCAACATCAACCATTACTTACGCAACATGCGATGGCGTTCTCGGCAACGGCTTTCAGATAACTTTATTCTTTAGGTTACTTGTATAATAATAATGATATTTGATTGAGTCATGATTTAGAAAAAATATACCAGTCAACTTTGAGACGTCATAGTTAAAAATAAATTACAGTTTAAAAAAACTAAAAAAACACGCTTTAAAAAGCCCTGCACTAAAAAGTGTTAAATAATTATAAAATTGAACCTAAATATATTCTCTGTCCCGTAAGGGCCTAAATGTAAGCAATTTTTGTAATTAAGTTCAATATTTGAATGAAAAGTGTGTGGCGCTTTTCATTTTGTAATTTTCGATATTTCTTCATGATAATGATAATGCTTAGAAATTCTATTGAGTTACAAGGAAAAGCGCCCCACGCTTTTCATTCAAATATTGAACTTAATTACAAAAATTGCTTACATTTAGGCCCTTACGGGATAGACAGAGAATATATTTAGGTTCAATTTTATAATTATTTAACATTTTTTAGTGCAGGGCTTTTTAAAGCGTGTTTTTTTAGTTTTTTTAAACTGTAATTTATTTTTAATTTTTTAGTCAACATAAATTATTCATACCATTTTATTATTTTACTTATACCATATTTTCACCCAATATCACTTTCTTTCACATTTATAATAAGTACTTAGCTTCAGTGCCTACTCTTTGACTCCACCAACAGACTCAGAAAACCTTATTTGGCCAAAATGCGCATAATACGATTCCAATACGCCCAAACACGGCTAGAATACGATGCTCCACTATGGAGTTCCAGTGCTTACTCTCATACTCCATCATCAGACCCTGAAAACCATACATGGTCAAAGTTCATCTCAAGACAATTCCAACAAGCCCAAACACGGCTAGGAAACGTTGCTCCGTTATGGAGTTCCAGTGCTTACTCTCCTACTCCATCATCAGACCCTGAAAACCATATATGGTCAAAGTTCATTTCATGACAATTCCAACAAGCCCAAACACGGCTAGGAAACGTTGCTCCGTTATGGAGTTCCAGTGCCTACCTTCTGGATCCATCATCAGATCAGCTCGATGGTACCAAATTATTGTATTGTCATCGGTACTTGATAAGTGTGCAAAATTTGATCTATTAATTGTGAAGTTTGATCTGACGTCTGGAAGTCGATGAAAATTACGTTCCAAGATTCCTTTACATACATTCATACATACAGGTGAAGCTAATAAAAGCGTGTTAAAAAGTGCTACACTACCCCAGACAAGTAGTTTCAAAAGATGGCTTGACTTGACGTTTTGGCAACGCGCGAGTGAGGCCCCTGGTGTTGCAAGCGTCCATAGGCTACGGTAACTGCTTACCATCAGGCGGGCCGTATGCTTGTTTGCCACCTTAGTGGTATAAAAAAAAAGTTGAGTTTTGGTATACCTACCCTGTATTTATCATGGTGAAGTTTGTTTTTTGGGTTCCGTACCTCAAAAGAAAAAAAAGGAACCCTTATAGGAATACTTTGTTATCCGTCCGTCTGTCCGTCTGTCAAAACCATTTTATCAGGAGCACATGGAGGTATCAAGCTGGAGTTAAAATCAAATACTCAGGTCTGCAATCCCTCGAAGCAGTGAAAAAAACCAAACTCTTAATCCCGGTTTCAATTTTCAATAAACAAAAACGAATCATTTTGCTTACCAATAGAAGGTATTTTTATTGCCAAACTGGGCATATAGATCATTTCGTAACCTAATTTTATCTGTGATAGCGACTTCCTTATGGGAGGGTCTGCTATGCAAAGATTTGAGGTCTTTGCTTCATTATTAGTAAAGATATAAGAGTCTTATTTTTAACCGATAACGGTCCGTAAATTATTGAAATTGGCCATAGTCAACGCAATCAAAAGATACGCATATTTTGATGATCACAAGGGAATCAATACCTATAGGTGCTTCCCGTTGACCTAGAACCATGAAATTTGGCAAGAATAATTGCCATGTAGCACAAGCAAAAAACATATAATACACAAACAAGAGGATTACTAATGGGTGGAAAAGATACTGGTCTCTCAAGGAAATTGTAAAATCTAAAGACCACAATATAGCAACGAAAAGAAAAGTATTCAATACTTGTATTCTTCCATGCATCACCTACGGCTGCGAAACATGGTCCCTTACAACCATACCATAGAGACAAACTAGGAAAGTGCCAGAGAGGTATGGAACGAAGCATGACAGGAACAAGAAGGCAGGATAGAATTAGCAATGTGCAATTAAGAGCAAAAACCAAATTAACCGATATCCTGGAAAAAATAGTCCTCCGAAGATGGACTGGCCATATGTTGAGATCTATACAAGTAAAGTGGAGCCAAATTACTACGAAGAGATAGCAAGAGATGTCGAGGCAGACAACAAATGCGCTGGGAAGATGAGTTGAAATTTACTGCGGGACCCAAATGGAGGAGAGTTGCTCAATACAGGAAGCATTGGAAACTACTGGAGACATCCTATAGCCAAACGAACCAAACAATACAGTCATAAAGATTTATCTCACCCAGTTTAACGGGCTAAATAAATAATTAAATAGCACAAGCAAAGGAAGAAATCCGACCCCGGAAAAAAACATAATCGGAAGAAGGAACAAATCTTCGCGATTGAGATTCGAGACTGGATTCCCGTGATGAACGAACTATTTATATACCTATAAGTTTGTACGGAACCCTCGTTGCGCGATTCTGACTCGCACTTGGCCGTTTTGTTTTTAAATTATGAACCTTGTGTTTGACCTTAATCTCAGGATGGACAGTGGTGATCTGGCCGAAGGAAAGCAACAATGGAACTGGCTCTAGAGTCTTAATGCTCCAAAAGCTGCCGGGACTCTTGGCTTGGCGATAAGCGCTAATAATAATGATAAGCCATATTAATAATTCTCTACATGTTGCGGGGCTTCCCGTTATTGATATGCACGTATTTTTAGCATAGTATTATCGAAGCACTAAATATTGTGGAACTTTAACGGATTTTACTCGTATCTACCAAATTATTTAAATTGCACATTCAAAGTTATTTTTTTAATACTACAACTATCCATTATTTTGTTTTCAGGATCAAAGCACCCGACACGAAGAACGTGATATAAACAAGATAGTACGATCTGTGCCATAACAGCTACTATGCATCATGGCTATAATAGCTGCTAAAAAGTACACACTACATTGTGAAGTATAAACTACGAACACAGCAGTAATGGAGCTTAGCGAGGAAGAGCAGCTCGATGCTAACGCCCTGCTTTTCATAGCTGTACGCGCCCCATATTCAGACAATAAGACTGATAATATCGCTCGACAATTAGACGCTGGTGCAGATATTAATGCTGCAGATGCTAACTACAAAAAAAACACCGCCTTGCACATAGCAACATTGAGAGGCGAGGTTAATGTTATCAAATTACTTCTAGAAAGACAAGCACAAGTTAACAACATAAATAATGATGGTAAAACACCCTTAGATATCGCTGTAGACTCAGCTAAAGATGCAAAGCAAGAGATCATCGATATATTGAGTAAAAGTGGTGCTGTTTCTCGAACAATATTGAACAATAAATATCAGGAAGTACAACAGGAACCAGACAAGAAAAAACAAAAGAAAAAGAACACAAAATCAAATAATAAAAATAATGGTTTAGTTTTCTCAAAGCGTGCGGGCACGTCCGGTGCATGCGGACAGCTTTACGAGTCGAAATTATTGTGTCTAGTCTTCCACAGAGTTTCGTACGCTAAATGTATTTGCGAGTTCTATTTAGCAACAAATATCAATGGGATTGGTGCCCTAGACGACATCTGCTTGAAATATCAAATACCAGGAAGACCACCGGTCATGCTATTTCTTCAAGCGAAGCACAGAGAAGATCCCGAGAAAGGAAAGGTTACCGTTGATGATCTCCTTAGCGCCGATGGTGATTTTAGTCTTGCAAAATACTTCGACAGTTATTTGAGAATTCAAAAGGCGATTTGCTTATCTAGCACAGACTTGGTTTTTAAAGAGGAATTTGAAAAAGTAGATAGTAATTTTATCATCTTTACTTCGGCCAAGGACGATTTTGACAAAAAAAGGAAGAAACCAGTAAATCTATCCCTCATGAGTGAAAAGGTAAATGATTTAATTTTTACCAAAAATCCCGATGGTGTATTTCAGTTTGATTACACGGAAATAGACGTGGATTATCTTGTACAAATTATAATAAAAGAACAAATCAAGCAACTGGGGGTGAATTTAATGAATGAGATTATGGCTGGTCAAATAGAAAATAGTACATCATATGAATCGATGATGAAAGATGACCTTATTAAAAAATATCATGTGATCTTAGCAACTAGGGTATTTGCAATTACTAAAGTATCCGAAACTAAGACCGTTTTAAAAGCACCCGAAGTACCAGTATCTGAAGCAAAGAAGGGACATAAGCCACCTAAGGAAGAAGTATTAGAGACAAAAAAAATCCTAAAGGCTGTAATCAGACGAGATTTTTTTGAGACCCATGATGAATTGCTTTGTCTCTTAAGAGAAACATTCTACAGAGAAATAGTACTGACTCATAACAAGATAAATTTGAAGCACATTAAAGTAGAAGAAATCGAAAGTCACCTTAACCAATTAATTCAAAATCCATCAGCTTTCACAGTGAGTAACGTAATCGGCAATGTGATAATTTTCGATGAAAAAACCTACAAACTAAAACTTCTTGAAAGCAACTTGAATAATGTTTTATCCAAAGATAAAATTGAATACTATAGATCGGAATTGCAAAACATACAAGTGACATCGGCTATAGTAAAGGAAGCCATAGTGAGTGCCGGTTTGAGAAAGATGAGGGCTCTACGTATTATATCACTTCCCAACTCCTTCGGAAATAAAGACATGACAGTTAAAGAAAGAAGAATAGCTTTTTTGGATGAAAAAATTACATCGTTAATGATAAAATCCGTGGGACATGATAAAATTATTGAATTGAATAATGAAGTAGATAGTAGGATATTACCTATTAATGGTGGAATTGGTGGAGCAGTTGGTAATCTTCTTGTTCTCGATGAAAATAACAAAATGCTGAAGTTTAGCGAAAAAAACCTACCAACCTATGCAGATAGGCTGAGGACAAAACTGAAGGAAAACCTTCCAGAAAACGATAGCTTGAGCTGTTACAGATTTAAAGTTAATATAAACGATTTTCCAAGAATTTCATTGGACGGCACAGAATATGATAAAAGCCTAGCGAGAGATTTTTTAAATAAACTGTATTTCTACACCGGTCAAGGTAAAGAGAATGAAATAGAGAATATAATAAAGCTCGAATTAGATGAACATTACAATGCTGATAAAAACGAAGATGAATGCCTGTTCCGCATTCACACTGATGCAATTTTTTCAAGGTTCCACGATGAAATGCAAAAGTGGTGGATGGAACAAAAAGAAGCATCTTACTTAGCTAAAAATAGTGGAATATTCGCGCAAGCGAAGAAAGAAGTAGTGCAGCAGCCAGTTTTGTCAATCCTTAACCTAATGTATATCAACAAGGTGAAGAAAATGGGTATCGAATTCAATGAGAGCGCTATGAGTAAAATTAAATTACAGACATTTACAAAGGGGATGCTTTACCAATGCAAATATACTGAGTGGTATAAAAGTGTGGCAATATTTTATGAGTCGAAAGGACTACACATTCTTAGATTTCGACTACGTCGCCGGACTACCTTCAACGAACTATAAAATGATGATGTCAGAACTCAAAAAGACCAAATTAGACACTTTGATAATACTCTATGAAACACTTAAAAAAACCGAGGAGTTGTGTGAGAAAGTCAAAGATATCGTCAACAATTTCAAAGGACAGAAAATAATTGTTATTACGGATGAGAATTTGAGCACTGAATTAAAGGTATATTTTCCCGAAAAATCAATTATTGATGTTATTGATGATAGTAATAATATTTCTGAAATTATAACAAAGTCGCAAAATAAAATTTTAAAGAATACTAGAATCACTTATCAAGGTGTAGAAGTGCCCTTAGAAACTTTGATAGATCGCGATACCTTACATTTTTTAAATGGAGATATCTTAAATAAGCTGTTAAACAATCAAAAAGTTGAGATAGGAATGGCGATTTCAGATACGAAATATGACGAAATCAAAAAGTATTATGAGAACAGACACTTAAAACGGGATGGTAAGTCACACCAAGTGAATACACTTAAAGATATCGATGACACTGTTGTTGTAGTAATGGCAATACCTGGGATGGGTAAATCTACACTTTTGACACACCTATCGATCGAAACAAAGAAAATTTATCCAAAATTATGGATTTCAAGAATCAACTTATGTGATTACACTAAAGAATTCATGGAATGGCAACAAGAAAAAACCGGTATTAATATAATAGGAACAGTAAATTATATATGTAAGGCTTCAATAAAAAATATCGGGAATCTGGACATCCAACTGGAAAAAACAGACGGTAAATTAACTCTTAATAATCGGGAGCAAATTGATAGTAAAATCTTATTGCAGCTGGATTTATTGATTCACTTCTTTAATAATGGAAATATAATATTTCTGTTTTACGGTTTCGAAGAGATATGTATTCACTATGAAAAGGAAGTTAGGCGCTTATTGAAAAATCTTAAATCTTGTAATCAACGAATTTGGGTGACCACATGTCCTTATAGCTATACTAAAAACGCGTTAGAAAGATCTTTTGGAACTGCGTACACATTGGAGCCACTTACCACTGGACAGCAGGAAGGATTTTTTGATAGATTTTGGAAAACAAACTTGCAACTTCAAAAGCTAAATTATGAACAATTTAACAACATGAGTGAGGTTTGTACACTTAGGCAGGAACATAGAATTGTGCCCCTGGTGAGCACAGTGCTACATTTTTTTTTCATAGTAATGGCAGAGTTTATTGGAAAATCCCACGCAAGTTCAACTGCAACTGCTTACATGAAATTAAAAAAGATTATGAACACTCGTCTTAATGAGTTGACAGGCTTGGATAAATATCGTGGTCGATATAATACAACAGCGGACGAATTAGCACAAACACTTTGGGACATGTACAGACGTGCAGACAACTCTGCGCAAAATAACTCGACAGAGTTTGCCGTGAGTAACGACCAAAAGAATTTTACGAAAAGTTTAGACCCAAACACGAACTACGCATTAATGGATGGCATTGTGAAACTATTACAATTTTGCGCATACATATCATCGTTGTTAAAATTTAATGAACTGAATGATGATGTATTTCAAATGGAAAAGATGGAGAAAGTCTGCGAGTATTTTACTTCACATACTTTAGCGGAAGTACCGGCTAAATGCCTCACCATGTTTTGCGAGTCCGCCGCTGGGAAGACGACGGCTAAAATAATCAAAAAGAAATTTGAGGATTTACCATTTTCTCAAAATTTAAACGAAATTGCGAATTTTGGGATCAGTCTATTTGGTTTTGTCAAAACTATAGTCCAAGAGCCGAAACCATCGTCGTCTACAACTATCCCAGATTTAGATTGATGCCGCAATTCACTTAATTTATTATCGTTTGGAACCTGCCTTTTTAAATGGATAGCTATATACACAATAAACAGTGGTTCGGAGACGCTGAGTGTGGCCGTAAATTTGTAGGCTTGCTGAAATTATTATTTATAATTCTATATTGTCGTATTGTAATAAAGTAGTAAGATTTATTTATTTATTTATTTATTAACCTACTTACATCTACTTTTACAGGGTTACCCTAATACAGTAGTGTCGAACTTATTTCAAAAATTATAATAACATTTCCGTGTAACATAAAATTTCAATTGCTATCCTTGTGAATTCACTCAGAGTACAGTGGAATATGTCGGTTTCATCAGCAATGAGATTGAGGGTGCGAAGAGCGCGCGTCAGCGGCTCGGGGCACTGCAACCAGCTGCGGTCGCCGTCGACGCCACACGAACTTGTCAGAGGCACATAATCCTATCTGCCCTAATATGTCACCGTTATCTACATTATGCCTTGCCTATGTTTGAAGTCACCTGGATTACGCATTTCAGAGTTTGTACTCTCAGCGGGTATCAATTGCATAATTCACGCATTGAGCGTATCTAAGGAAGATTCCTCAGGCACCTTGATTTTAAGACTCATGAGTATTTGTAACTACCACTTTCTACCCTTTGAAACCAGAAGAAATATAAATGACATCTGTAACAGATGTCGCTATCGTGCAATAACAGTTATCTAGCGAACATTGCACCACCACCTCATGTCTCTTGAAAACAGGCGTACCCTACTGGATATGCTGTTCATGCATAATGTGTGGAGTGGCAGTATTGAAAGTACCGATTTATCATCCCTCTTTCTACAACTTCAAGTGCCCGAACCCGAACTAGACTTACTAGTTTACAACTCTGTTATAAGTAGGACATTACGTACCTATGTAATTTTTTTTTGTTACTGTGTTTGACCGCAAGTACCGCAATCGTTTAGAGCCCCTCAGTCTGAGGAGAGACTTTACCTCCTTATGTGTGTTCTACCGCTTGTACAACGGGGAGTGTTCCAAGGAATTGTTCGACTTGATGCCCACGGCTACCTTCTACCAACGCAACTCTCGCCATCGACGGGGAATCCATCCACACACATTGAAACCACAATTGTTTCGAACTGTGCCTGCTAAAAGGAATTTTCTTCCGCGGACTATCAGACTATGGAATGAGCTCCCCGCCGTGGTTTTCCCAATGGAGTACAGCATGGGGTTCTTCAAAAAGGGTGTGAAGCGGTTTCTTCAGGGTCAGCAACGCGCGAGTGATACCCCTGGTGTTGCAAGCGTCGATAGGCTACGGTAACTGCTCACCATCAGGCGGGCCGTATGCTTGTTTGCCACCTTAGTGGTATAAAAAAAAAAAAAAAAAAAACCCTGAGTCGCTCGTCGCTTGGACAAAAACGCTTTCGGAAATTTTTCCGGCTGTCCGGTTGTTCTCCTCTACAGATCGCATTTCTCAACCGATTCTCGAGAAATTTTGTGAGCAGGTTTGATAATTAGTATAGGGTTTTTTCCTGTCGATTTGGTTTTTTTAGACATATAATATTGCCAAAGTGGTAAGCTATTTTGAAAAAATGAAATTTTCATTGAAATTACATAATTAATATTACATATTAATATCGAGAGAGAGAGAGAGTTATAAAAGATGCCATAATATTATGCATTGCATCATATTTATCATTTAAGTCATTCAATTACAATTTTTTTCATGTTTTATTGTAAGATTATATTGAACAAAGTAATATAAATAAATCTATTTTTTTATTCTAATATTTTTTTATTTGGTAATACTTTGGGCTAGATTGAGATGGCATCGAAAAAACGTACTTCGCGATGATAAATATACGAACTGGAGTTTTTCGCAATAGCACACTTTCGCTCTAACGTATTTCGAACTCATGAACATTCGTACTATAGTCAATTGGCGTTTCGAATTTCGAAGTAATGAAATACAGTCAATAAATACATGTTTCATTTTTAAAAGGGCCGGAAATTTGTTACAAGTAACGCCATCTATTGGTCGACGAATAAAGATCCATTCCATTTTGATCGAATATATCACACAGGCACGATGTAAATCTATGCCAAGCACACGCAATTTCTTTCTTATTTGTGTCCCATTATATACAGGGTGTTGTTTTGGTCGGCGACAAGCGACCCAGGAGCGGTAGTACAAAATATATATTCCCCAAAGATGGACTTAATTCCATTAAATACTGTAAATATGTTGAGAAATACCTTATTCAATTTGAAATAAAATTACTGCAAAGTATGATTACTAGGCACGTGCACAGACTAGAGCTAGACACAAGCCGCCATCGCCCCACCCCTTTACTCCCTCGTACTCCCGTTGAGTATTATGTCTACACTTTAGCTTATTACATGATTTTCAAAAAAAAAAAATTATTTTTATTATTAAAAAATTTTTTTTTATTTTTATTATTAAAAAAAATAAAGTATTTTTTTTATATTTTTTTTAGCACCAGTATCATTTGTATTATCGACCCTGAGTCGCTCGTCGCTGACTAAAACAACGACCTGTATTTGATATTTTGAAGTAATAAGACAGTGGTGCAATAAGAGTCACTTTACTTACGAGCAAGTGTGTTGAAAATTACTAATAAACGTAGAAAATATACTTAACAACGACTTAAGTACAGTGTCCGTACCATGAGTTTTCTACACGAACGTAATCTATAGTAGCTAGCGACTACGGTGAAACATTTTGTATGAAATGCTTCCAAAAGTATCCACTAGAGGCGGTGCTCGTTACACAAAATACTCACCGTAGTCACTAGCGTGTGTAGATTACGTTAGTGTAAAAACTCATGGTAGAGGTACAGCAACTCTATCTTGAGTTATCTGTACAGATAGCGTGTACATAAAGATATATTACATTTACAACCGCGTAATCTAAAATGTCTATTATAAATCACTATCGATTCATTCTCCTCGTTAACTTAAACCTTCCCCGGCGCCTCACCAGTTTCTAAAGAATACCTTACAAACAGATAGATACTGTTTTATATACATTATTGTATACCTAGATAGGTAACAATTCCTTGATGCCATAAAAGTCCCAAATGATTAAATCTTGACTCATTCTTAAATGTCCCCCACGGGATATTTTTCATGCACAATAAATTTCTATTCTAAAAAAGCTCTTATGTCATAGTTATACAATTAATTTTCCTGTAATGGTTTATATTCGATAAAGTCTGATTGTTAGTCATGAATTATCTATGTGATGTAAACAATAAATTGAATTGAATCTTAATTTTATTAAAGCAGAGTCCATTATTGTACAATATGTTACGTGACTTGATGAATTTAAAGGTATCTCTCTCACACTTGTATGTCATATGATTTTGTTTCATTCCCACAGATATTGTTTTAGGCTGTTCGAACAAGGGC
Source organism: Polyploca ridens (assembly GCA_951394255.1). Taxonomy (NCBI): domain Eukaryota; kingdom Metazoa; phylum Arthropoda; class Insecta; order Lepidoptera; family Drepanidae; genus Polyploca; species Polyploca ridens. Next base: position 385,715 of record OX596263.1, read on the forward strand.
CTTACATTTATATTTATTGATATTTTAATTATTAAATATTTCATAAGTGTTATTTATGATTTCATTTGATTTATAATAATAATAATAATTTAATTTAATTTAATAAAAAAAATATTGTATTTAGAGAAGGAAATTTATTATTAAGCATTGATAATATTTTAGGTATGTATTTACAAGGTAATTTTATTCGTCGTTTGATGAACTAATCAATATTGTGACTATTTTAATGCTAATGTTTTTTTAAATATTTATGGTAGTACTAGTTACGCCCCGCGGTTTCACCCGCGTTCCCGAGGGATATATGATTTCCGGGGATAAAAAGCCAAATTTCATCTAAATCCGTTGAGTTATTGAAGCGTGATTGTGGTACAAACATCCAAACTCACAAACATCCAAACTTTCGCATTTATAATATTAGTGATATAATATAATTACGCAACTGAACAAATGTATTTTTTCTCATACTAAAATAAAAAAATAGACACGCATGACTTTTTAAGTTTGTATTGTATATATATTTTTTTACCACGATACTCAAAATATCTAAACAAATGCTAGGTACCTTTCAGTTTTACCTTTCACGAAGGACCATATATAATGCAAAATATAGTTTTTTTGAATAAATCGCACGCGCTGCCACGCCTCTACGCACGTGAGTAGACAACCTTAAATACAAATATAGACAAGGAATCATTCCAAAAGCCGGCATCGACAAGTCAAGAAGAAACTTGCAAGTTGCAAATAATACTCATTCATTTAATTAATCTTTTTGCATTTTTAAAATATTTTTTTTTTTGCAATGTTCAAATCTTGTCGTCAAGGTTAAAGATATAAATAGATAGGTACGTGATTGGACAAAGAGTGTTACTTAAATGTTAATGTGAAGGGGAATCCCTGATACAGTGTTGTTGATATATGTATTACTAATATGGTGAGGAACAAATAATTTGTGCAACAGTTCTTACGCGGAATTTGGCAGTGGCTACAGGTATGTAAATTGTAAAATATATATTCAAATTATCGACTATATATTCGTGATATATAATATTAGTTTGTTTTTTTTTGTCGTGTAAAGTAAAGCCAACGAAACGAGATAGGAGTGTTGCAAGCGTACATATGGCTACGGTAACTAGGGCTCTACCGCGTAACATTGGTGGTAATTCATCCAATCAGGGCCCGCGAATGGTCATCGTCGCGTCGTACCGCGTGCGCGTCATTAGATGAAATAATTAATGGTGTTCGTTACGATTACCACCAAAGATACGCAATAGCCCGGCAGCTTACCATTAGGCGGGCCGTATCCTAGTTAACCGGCTCGGACAGAAGAGCATATTTTGATACGTGTTTAACAATAGAGTTTAGGATCATTGCGTCGGTGCGGCTCTCTTGTAATTTGTCTCGGTTGTATTTTTTTTTATTAGACGATTTGGAAACTTCTTTTTTTATTTGAAAGGGTAAACTTCCGTTTGGTCCCAATAGTCATCAGATCATGAGTTTCTTGCCGGAGTCTTCTCAGTTCAAGTTGTATTTGGAACCGGTGTAGAGCTATTTGTTAACGTTCATAAGTGCCTTATCAGGGCCTAAATTGAATAAATGCTTTTTGAATTTGAATTTGATCAGGATTTGATTACTTCTTAGTGTACTTTAAAGTCGGTTTAAGATTTTTGTACGTTAGAAAGTGACGGATATAACTGATTAGCTAATGCGTTCTTTACAACGCCCGCTTACCACCAGGCGTATGTTGGTTTACTACCTCAGTTTTTTTTATACCACTTAGGTGGCAAACAAGCATACGGCCCGCCTGGTGGTAAGCGGTGGTAAGCGGACCCTTGCAACACCAGGGGTATCACGCGCGCGTTGCCGACCCTGAAGAAATCTCTTCACACCATTCTCGAAGAACACCATGCACCCCTTGCTGTACTCCAGTAGTATAAAAAAATTTTTTAGCTTGAGCGTGGCAAGCCAAACGGATGTTCAAAATGATGATTAAAAAACTAACTACTAATACTGTATATCTATACATACATACGTATTGACTATTTTATCAGAAGCGATATCTGTATCACACGAAATGATAATCCATATCAATAATTTTAAACATGTTGCGGGGTTTCCCGTAATTGAAATGCATACGTGCCTTACCATGGTCTAAACTGAACACATAATATGGGTTTTTCTAGTATATTTTTTTACAAACGTCCATTTTGTTTTTTCAGGGAATCAGCACGCGAGATGCCTAGCGCGATGTGAACAAGATAATACGAGCAAACTGTCATATCAGCTACTATACATCATTACTATAATAGCTGGTAACTAGTACACACTACATTTTGTATACACTAAGTTTGTGAATACAGCAGTCATGGAGCTCAGCGAGGAAGAACAGCTCGATGCTAACGCGCTGCTATTCTTAGCTGTACGCGCCCCATATTCAGACAGTAAGATTGATAATATCGCACGACAATTAGACGCTGGTGCAGATATTAATGCTGCAGATGCTAATTACAAAAAAAACTCCGTGCTGCACATGGCAATACTGAGAGGTGAGGTTAATGTTATCAAATTACTTCTAGAAAGACAAGCGCAAGTCAACAATATAAATAATGATGGTAAAACACCTTTAGATATCGCTGTAGACTCAGCTAAAGATGCAAAGCAAGAGATCATCGATATATTGAGTAAAAGCGGCGCTGTTAGTCATACAATCTTGAACAAAAAGAATCAGGAAGTACAACAGGAACCAGACAAGAAACAACAAAAGAAATCGAAAGCAAAATCAAATAATAAAAATAATGGTTTAGTTTTCTCAAAACGTGCGGGCACGTCCGGTGCATGCGGACAGCTTTACGAGTCGAAATTATTGTGTCTAGTCTTCCACAGAGTTTTGTACGCTAAAGGTATTAGCGAGTTCTATTTAGCAACAAATATCAATGGGATTGGTGCCCTCGACGACATCTGCTTGAAATACCAAATACCGGGAAGACCACCGGTCATGCTATTTCTTCAAGCGAAGCACAGAGAAGATCCCGAGAAAGGCAAGGTTACCGTTGATGATCTCCTGAGTGCCGATGGTGATTTTAGCCTAGCAAAATACTTCGACAGTTATTTGAGAATTCAAAAGGCGATCTGCTTATCTAGTACAGACTTGGTTTTTAAAGAGGAATTTGAAAAAGTAGATAGTAATTTTATCATCTTTACTTCGGCCAAGGACGATTTTGACAAAAAAAGGAAGAAATCAGTAAATCTATCCGTCATGAGTGAAAAGGTAAATGATTTAATTTTTACCAAAAACCCCGATGGTGTATTTCAGTTTGATTACACGGAAATAGACGTGGATTATCTTGTACAAATTATAATAAAAGAACAAATCAAGCAACTGGGGAAGAATTTTATGAATGAGATTATGGCTGGACAAATAGAAAATAGTACATCATACGAATCGATGATGAAAGATGACCTTATTAAAAAATATCATGTGATCTTAGCAACTAGGGTATTAGCAATTACTAAAGAATCCGAAACTAAGACCGTTTTAAAAGCACCCGAAGTACCAGTATCCGATGCAAGGAAGGGCCATAAGCCACCTAAGGAAGAAGTAATAGAGACAAAAACTGTACTTAAGGCGGTGTTCAGACGAGATTTTTTTGAGACCTACGATGAATTACTGTGTGTCTTAAGGGAAACGTTCTACAGAGAAATAGTACTGACTCATAACAAGATAAATTTGAAGCTAATTAAAGTGAAAGAAATTGAAAGTTATCTCAACCAATTAATTCACTATCCGTCAGCTTTCACAGTAAGTAATGTCATTGGCAACGTGATAATTTTTGATGAAAAAACTTACAAACTGAAGCTTCTTGAAAGCAACTTGAATAATGTTTTATCCAAAGATAACATTGAATACTATAAATCGGAGTTGCAAAACATACAAGTGACATCGGCTATAGTAAAGGAAGCAATAGTAAGATCCGGTTTGAGAAAGATGATGGCTCTACGTGTTATACCACTTCCTGACTCATTCGGAAATAAAGACATGACAGTTAAAGAAAGAAGAATAGCTTTCTTGGAAAAAGAAATTACATCGCTAATGAAAAAATCCGTAGCTCATGATAAAATTATTGAATTGAATAATGAAGTAGATAGTAGGATATTACCTATTAATGGTGGAATTGGTGGAGCAGTTGGTAATCTTCTTGTCCTCGATGAAAATACCAAAATGCTGAAGTTTAGCGAAAAAATCCTACCAACCTTGGCTGATCAGCTGAGAAAAAAACTTAAAGAAAACCTTACAGAAAACGATAGCTTGAGTTATTACAGATTTAAAGTTAATATAAACGATTTCCCAAGAATATCATTGCACGGCACAGAATATGATAAAAGCCTAGCGAGAGACTTTTTGAATAAACTGTATTTCTACACCGGTCAAGGTAAAGAGAACGAAATAGAGAATATAATCAAGCTCGAATTAGATGAACATTACAATGCTGATAAAAACGAAGATGAGTACCTGTTCCGCATTCACACTGATGCCATTTTTTCACGGTTCCACGATGACATGCAAAAGTGGTGGATGCAACAAAAAGAAGCAACTTACTTAACTAGAAATAGTGATATATTCACGCAAGCAAAGAAAGAAGTGGTCCAGCAGCCAGTTTTGACAATTCTAAACCTAATGTACATCAACAAGGTAAAGAAAATGGGTGTCGAATTCAATGAGAATGTTGTGAGTAAAATGGAATTACATACATTTACAAAGGGGATGCTGAATATCATTACCAATGCAAATATATTGAGCGGCATTAAAGTATGGCAATATTTTATGAGTCGCAAGGACTACACGTTCTTAGATTTCGACTACGTTGCCGGACTACCTTCAACGAACTATAAAATGATGATGTCAGAACTCAAAAAGACCAAATTAGATACTTTGATAATACTTTATGAAACACTTAAAAAAACCGAGGAGTTGTGTGAGAAAGTCAAAGATATTGTCAACAATTTCAAAGGACAAAAAATAATTGTTATTACAGATGAGAATTTGAGCACTGAATTAAAAGTATATTTTCCCGAGAAATCAATTCGTGATATTAGAGATGACAGTAATAATATGTCTATGATGATAACCAAGTCACAAAATAATATTTTAAAGGATACTAGAATCACTTACCAAGGTGTAGAAGTGCCATTAGAAACTGCGATAGATCGCGATACCTTAGATTTTTTAAATAACGACATCTTAAATAAGCTATTAAACAATCAACAAGTTGAGATAGGAATAGCGATTTCAGACATAAAATATGACGAAGTCAAAAATTATTATGTGGACAGACACTTAAAACAGGATGATAAATCATATCAAGTGAATACACTTAAAGATATCGATGAAAATGTTGTTGTAGTAACAGCTATACCTGGTATGGGTAAATCTACACTTTTGACGCACCTATCGATCGAAACAAAGAAAATTGATCCAAAGTTATGGATTTCAAGAATCAACTTATGGAATCACACCAAAGAATTCATGGAATGGCAACAAGAAAAAACCGATATTAGTATACGAGAAACGGTAAAATTTATATGTAAGGCTTCAATAAAGAATATGGGGAACCTTGAATTTAAACTGGGGATAGCAGATGGTAAACTGACTCTTAATAATCGGATGCAAATTGATAGTGAAATTTTACTGCAGCTGGATTTATTGATTCACTTCTTTAATAATGGAACAATAATATTTCTGTTTTACGGTTTCGAAGAGATATGTACGCACTATGAAAAGGAAGTTATTCTCTTATTGAAAAATCTTAAATTTTGTAATCAACGAATTTGGGTGACCACATGTCCTTATAGCCATACTAAAAACGCGTTAGAAAGATCTTTTGGAACTGCATACACATTGGAGCCACTTACCACGGGACAGCAGGTAGGATTTTTTGACAGATTTTGGAAAACAAACTTGCAACTACAAAAGCTAAATTATGATCAATTTAACAGCATAAGTGAGTTCTTTGACTACATGTCTGATTCGGATCCATTAGATTCTAACCAGGAACTAGGCTTGGTGCCACTTGTAAGCACAGCGCTACATGTTCTGTTTGTAGTATCTGCACATATTATTGGAGATAGGCTAGCAAGTTCACCCGCAACTGCTCATATGGATTTAAAAAAGAAGATAAACACTCAACTTAATAAGTTTACAGGCTTGGATAAATATCTTGGTCGATCACCTAACACAAAAGCGGACGAATTAGCAGGCACACCCATGCACATGTACATTGTTGCAAACTATTTCAGATATCATATTAATAAACAATTCAAAATATGTTTGAATATTGGTGAAATAAGAAAAAAATGGGGTTTATTTACGAGCACGTCTAGCCTGTATGAGCGCTTTCTGGAATCGAACCTGAAGCGATTGTTTGTGAATGAAACTACAGACGATCTCGACGAAAAAGATTATGAACGAAATTATGATAGACAACGAGATTATTTCTTAAAAAAACATAAGAAATTGGCCCTTTTTGCAATTTGTAAGGAATCTGATTTGGAGAAATTTATGAGCCAAGATGAAATAACGGAGGTAAAAGAAACTATAAAGAAGTTAGAAACAGGTGAAGAGAAGTCTGAAGTGGTAAGCTATGTATTGCACGGTGCGCCGAGGTTCGTCCACATCGCGTGCGCTGAATATTTCGCCGTTGAATATTTGACAGATTTGTTGAAATCCATCAGCACCGGATCATTAGCCAATCAGAAAAAACACAGAGCGTTGTGGGACTTCATCATTAACATTCTTTTATTCAACTGCTCGCCTAGCGTCCGAGAATCTTTTGATTACAAATTGTCAACCGACCCTGATCTTAACCAATCAACGAACACTGATGAATGCAGGAATATCATTTTCGAGATAATCAAGAAACAAAACAGAGGAATAAGCAACGAAGGCAACAGCAGCAGTGGTGAGTGTTCTGCTCAAAATAGTACCATTGAGTTTGCCGTGAGTAACGGTCTAAAGAATTTGACAAAATTGTTCACGAAAAGTTTAGAACTAAATACGAACTGCGAAGATATAGATAAGCTTGTGAAAATATTTAAAACTGGCGCATGTTTAATGTCATTGGTCGATACAAATAATGAACTGGATAATAATGTGCTTTTGGCTGTTCAATCAGTAACGAAGGACAAAGTCTGCGAAGTGCTTAGTTCGGATACTTTAGCGGAACTACCGGCTAAATGCTTCACCATGTATAGCGAGTCCGACGCTGGGAAGAGGGCAGCTAAAATACTAAAAAAGAAATGTGAGGATTTACCATTCTCTCAAAATTTAAATGAATTGGGGAATCTTGGGTTGAGTCTGTTATTTGGTTTAACAAAAACTGTAATCCAAGACCCCGACCCGAAACCATCGAGTTGTACAACTATCACAGAATTAGATTAAAGCCCCATTTTATTTAATTAAAAATTATCTTTTGAACCTGCCTTTTAAAATAGACGGCAACATAGCTATAAATTAGAATAAGGCATAGTGATATGACAATCTCAATGAAGTATTGAGAGACGCACTATAAATACTTATTAATATTGCTATAGTGATTTTCATTTTACCATAATATTAGCATAATATCAATATTTTTGTAACAAATTAATACTATCTATCTTATTACTGTTTAGGCATTATTGTAAGTACGTAATCAGTAATTATATTTACAGTGCGTTTCCGAATACTACATTTTGCTAGTACGTAAATATTACGGTTATATTTAATCAGTCCTTATATTAAACTGAACGACGATTTCTCTGAGTGTGACCGTAAGTTTGTAGGCTTAGCTGAAACTAGTTATTTATATAATTGTGTAGTCATAAGAGTCTATTATTATTATTATTAACTAGTAGTACACACGGCTACAGATCAAGCTATATATGTAGGATTTAAATATACTAAGTCCTAAACGAAACTTATTATCATCAGATAAGGTTTCCAAACGAAAGATGAGAGAGAGAGAAAGAGGATGGATGAAAGAGAGGAGAGATCGGTGGTGTCGAACGAAAGAAAGACGTGTGCTTCAATATTAGATATTGTATTATTATAAAACTAAATAAAATTGTCGTGTAAAAGTAAAATATAGTGCATAAACAAAAGCCTCGTTTCATTTATCAGTCCCACATATATATCTAGTATAAGCTGATCTCGCATTGTATAGGATTAGGTACCGTACAATGGGAGGTTGGCTTATACTAGAAATGTATAACTTGATTTGTAGCCGTGTGTACTATCTGTAATATTTTACCTATTTGGTACAACAGCGCAATAATGAATAATCTATAATAATGTATTTTCACAAAGTATCATAGTGATAAAATATGCCATTATATTATACATAGGTATAATATTAATAATGTACGTCATTCAATTGTAATATTTTTCATGTTAGTTTTTTTTAGTATAAGATTAATTTATTTTATTTACGATTATTTTTGACTGATTATTGAATAAAGTAATAAAAATAAATCTCATAAAATACTTATTTGTTTTTTATTTGATAAATACTTTCGGATTGTTTCGGATACATTGAGATGGCATCCTTTCGAAATCTAAGTTAGGTTCGTCACTTTTGAAAAATCACTCATTTTTTAAACTTCCTTATTTTGCCAAAAGACATAGTTTGTAAGGATGATTAAAAATTATGGCAAATCATTAATATTTATGTATAGTTATGAATACTGAAGTAAAGTAAAGTAAAAAGTATTCATTTCGCAACGCTGTAAAACCTTAACTAATGAATATAATTAAAAAAAAATATATAATGAAAATTTTCATGGATTTTCACTTATAACTTTTTATTTTAGGTTCTACGATTAAAAGTTACGTGGCAAAAGTTGTAGATAATCTTATTTATAACAAAAAATGTTCACAATTCTTTTTATGAGACCTATAGTTCGTCAGATAAACCATAAAAACCATTTGAACACCTTGTTTCAAGATGGCGGCTGTGGGACAAAGGTTGCAACCCCACAAACTTGTATTTAACTTTAAACTGACCCCCCTTGATATCTAAAAAATAAAATTGCCTCCCCTGACACATGCACGCTAAGCCCAAATAACGTAACATTTCAATGGACTACAGAGTTACCCGTTAAAAATTACGTAATATACAACATCAATCAAAATAAAATCAACAATTGAATTTGAAACTTGGGCTTGTTACAAAATAAATCACCACACTATCCTTGAGACTATGAACTTGAAACAAAGTTTGAATCCTCCTTAAATAAAGGCCTTATATTCAATATAACATCTAAAATACTTTTTATCTGACACAAAGGCGAGGCGAGGCGAGGTGAGGCGAAAACAACAAAAAATACTTTTGAATAATAAAAATGATACTTACCCCATGACGTACCTAATACGCAAGCCCATCCGCACGTAGAGGCAGAGGATGATCAGCCCGGGCAGGATGAAGAACAGGAAGCTGCTGAGCTCACACAGGTACCAGGAGGGCAGTTCCAGCATCGCACAGAAGGATGACTCTAATGATGCGTTGCCTGAACCTGGACAAAAAAAATGTGATTGGATGCTTTCTTCTTAGGGTATCTAATAGGCTAGTCCAAGCAGGCTCAGCAAGTAGGTGCAGTGCACCAACTTGATTTGGTTAATAAGACGCTAAAAGCAGTCGATTTAATTTTGTGAAGGCGCTAGGCTATTTAGACGCGCGGCTTGGTTTCAACGGAACAGAAAAAGTAATTAAAAAGTTACTTAATCCAAAATATGAAACTAACAAGTATTTTTTTACGTAAATTACGAACTTAGGCGACAACTTTTTTATAAAAATATACATAGTAATATTATAAAATCAAGCCGGCTTTTCACTATGAGATATAATATACTATAAATTACATCTTTTAAGGCGATGATAGCTCAGTGGTAATGACGTCGGATACCGAGACGAAGGTCCCGGGTTCGAAACCATAACACGGTGGTAGGGTATTTTGTAATACTCGCCTGGCTGGCTACCACCCTCAAGCTGAAAATCTGTCGCCAAGCACCTTTCGGTGTGTTCCGACAGCTGCACTTGAGAGCCAGCTCCTTCTAGGCTTTGTGTGCTTACCACCTTCGGTCGCATCATCACTTACCATGGTGAGATTGCGGTCAAACACAGGCCTATAAACAGTAAAAAAAAAAAAAGATATAATATTTTATCGCTCGTCATACATTTTCGTATATTTTTTGACACATTGTATGACGAGCGATAAAAAATTATATCTCAAGAGGTAATATATACACACCGGCACAATTAGCGGAACACAAAAAAAGCAGGATTTTAAAATCTTTTACTTGAGGAACTGGCCAGTTATGATATTTTTTTAATTTATTGTCAAATTTGAAAATAGAAAATTAGATGACATACACTTTTTTCATTCATTTGTTTTATTTTCCCGAACAATACGTTTTGTCAACTTGTTCGAGTAATAACTACGTAATTGTAATTTTTTTGAAAAATTGCACTTAATTGTTTTTTTATAAATTTGTTATTCTATAGGCAATTTTGTTTATTAAAAGCTCTTTATTATCCCTGACTTAACATCACTGGAAATCATTAGGGCTGATGAAATGAGAAGAAATGGCCATACCTACAGATCGATTGCCTCAAGGCTTCGTCGACCAGTATCAACGATTCATCGCAGCATCCAGCGGTACAGATCGTCTAATTCTCTTGTGAGGAGGAGGGGTCAAGGTAGAAAAAGATGTACATCGAGGCGAGATGACAGTTTTTTACAACTTGGAGTTCGTAGGAATACGCGATTAACGGCTGTACAAGCTCGAAATGAACTGGAAGACGTTCGAGGAGTGCGAGTAAGTGAGCATACAGTTCGCAGGAGATTTGAAGAAGTTGGTTTAGGGTCGTATATACCTGCCAAAGGCCCAAAACTTGAGAGACGTCACCGCTTAAACAGATTAAACTATGCGCGAGAACATCGTCATTGGGATTTGAACGAATGGCAGCAGGTTCTCTTTACTGATGAGTGCAGAGTTCTTTTAAAACAGTTCGATGGGAGACAGCGAATATGGAGACGCAAAGGAGAACGCCACATACAGTCTAATTTTGAACACACAGTGGCTTATGGTGGCGGCTCGATTATGGTTTGGGGAGGGATATGTTTGGGAGCTCGCACGGAGTTAGTGATAGTCACAGGAGGGACCATGACAGCAGATCGATACATCAGAGACATTTTAGAAGAACATGTTGTATCATTTGCCCCATTTATTGGTGACGACTTTATTCTAATGCAAGATAGTGCTCGTGCTCATAGTGCACAATCGGTACAGGCATATCTGAGCCACGTAGGTATACCGGTGATGCAGTGGCCAGCAAATTCCCTCGATATGAATCCGATAGAGCATGTCTGGGACTTGCTAAAAAGAAGGGTTAAATCCAGAATGCCACCCCCCAACAATCTGAATGAACTTGGAAACGCATTACTTGAGGAGTGGGAGCGGTTGCCTCAAGAAATCATCGATAACATAATCTGTAGCATGCCCAGACGAATGGAAACCGTAATCAGAGCAAGAGGGGGAAACACTCGTTATTAATTTTGCTTTAATTTTATTGGTAAATCATTTAATGCTTACTTTTTTTTATTTTTTGTGATGGTTCATAATCATCTGAAAATTTCACTTATTTAAAATTTCTTTATTTTTCAAAAAAAATAACGAAGACTTTTCAAAGTCGTTGTTAAAAGATGTTAATCAATTTGTTATTTTGTGTCTAATTACATTTTCGTCAAATATATGCGTTATTATCTCATAGTCTCGCTTTTTTTCTGTTCCGCTAATTGTGCCGGTGTGCATATTATATTATATCCCATAGTGAAAAGCCGGCTTTAGTACGAGGATATATTAGCAGATTTTCTAGATGAATTGTATAAAGAAAATGTGAACATAATGCGTAGACACAAAAAGCCTTACAAAAATCCTAAAGAAGCATATATAATTTATAATCTCCTAGCTATCCCCCCGGTTCCACCCGCGTTCCCGGGATAAAAATAACATATAACACTCAGCACAGTAGTTTCGGAGGTTACATCCAAACATACAAACTTTACCTCTTTATAATAATATTGTATAGATATAGATAAGTCGTAAGCCATTGGTCCCGGTTATGACTTAATTGTGATCGTCGTTATGCTAGTAGGAGGCCAGGAGGCCTCCTGTTGGAGTTTTCAAGCTGCGTAGGAAGGCAGCTTGAAAACTCCAACAGTAGGTTGACCACTAGCCTACCTCCACCGATCCGCAGTGGGGACGCGTGGAGTATCTGCCCATTCCCTTTCACCTCATTTGTGAAAAGAGACCTGTACTCACCTGTGGGACATTATAGGCTGATGATGATGATGAATGAATGAATGAATAAAATATTCTTTATTGTACATGACATAGTAAAAATAACAAAAGTATTACACATTAGGGAAGTTATACAATGTAGGCGGCCTTATCGCTTAAGCGATCTCTTCCAGGCAACCTTTGGCTACAGGAAAAAAATTCTAAAGGTGGCAGGTTGAGCGTCTACCTACAAATAATACAATATATACGAAATAAACTAATACTATAACAGGTGGAGATTTCGAGATGGCATATTTTCAAAACCTATGTTGGGTTAGTCATGCTGAACAACTTTTACTATGGGAACAACGGTGAATTCTCAAAAAATTTTTTAACTTTCCATAGTAAATGTCAACCTAGCGCGATCATAATGTAAGAAAAGTAAACATTTTTTGAGAATTCAGTGTTGGTCCCATAGTAAAAGTTGTTCAGCATGACTAACCCAACACAGGTTTCGAAAATATGCCATCTCAAAATCTCCACTCAGTATATACACAAATAATACTTCGAGATATATTAAAGCTATATACTAATACTTACATATATAAAATAAATAAAAGTAAATATGTCAATAGACTAAATACTACTATTACATAATAACAGTAACTAAAGGATGATGATATGATATGATGATGATGATAGATAAGTATAGATGTACGTCACCTGGCGGATAATCATGGTAGCTAACAGTGGTATAGAACGCGAAGGGTGCAGCAGCGAGCAGCGACAGCAGCCACAGCGCAGCAACTATCCGCAGCGCCCGCCGGAGACCAGCCATCGCGTACAGGTGCAGTGGGTGGCAAATGGCCAGGTACCGCTCCAGGGAGAACGCGGCGATCGTCAGCACTGACACGTACGACGCTCTGGAGCAATGGAGACGAGGGTTGTTATAACCTTTATGCCCTTAAGATATAAGTTCTTTTTATATACTACAAGGTAGCAAACAGGCATGAGGTATATCTGATAGTAAGTGGTTATTGTAGTCTATAGTCGCTTGAAACAGCAGGGGTATCAAACGCGCATGGTCGAGCCAGCAAAAACCTCTTCACACCCAAAAGCAGTTTAAGAATAGATTGATAGAAAGGATAACAGCGGTACTACAGCGCTGATCCAGGTTACTACACTACCAACACAGCGCCTCCCCATGCAGCTCTGGCGACCTGTGCTACATATAAAGTCGTTGCATTGAAATACACTGCCCTTCTGTAGGCGGTTAACACACTGCCACGCACCACGCAGCGTAGCGCGTGAATGCGTCTCTTAACGTTGCTTGTAGGTATCTCCGTTTGTATAGAAAAGACGCACTGGACTGTACGTCTTAAGCACTTATTACACCTTCCTATTTTTAGGATCCTAACTAGGAAATAGGAACGTGTAATCGCAGAAAGAACGGTTAGTGTCCTAAGTAGTGAGATAGGAAGGTCCCAACCGCTCTGCTTCCTTAAACAGGAAAGTGTAATTGCGTCGCTCCGATTTAGGACGTTTAGGGATGTAACATTGTTCTTCAAAACATCGATGTTTTGAAATAATTATATAAGGCTTCTAAAGTCTTGGCGTATATTTTGAGGGATGAATGTATAGGTCATTAGTAATCAAAAAATAATAATAGAATAATAATCCGTACAATACATAATTATTTCAAAACATCGATGATTTGAAATAATTATATAAGGCCCTTCTAAAGTCTTGGCGTATATTTTGAGGGATGAATGTATAGGTCATTAGTAATCAAGAAACAATAATAGAAAAATAATCCGTACATTGAAAGTACTACATTATTTATAAATTAATACTTGGTACTTACTTACTTAAAGTTCAATTTTGTTTTATTTTAACATAAAGGAGCTCATTTGTATTCATTGAAATTTTAATTTGTGTGATCGGTTTGAGAGAATAAAAAACTTAAAACATCGGAAGAACATCGATGTAAGTATAGTTATATTTTTTTTAAATCGACCTTTGTTACATCCCTACGAGTCGTCCGTCCCGCTTTAAGTATAGTTGCTATACTCTTTGCCGCGTCCTAGTTAGAAAGCAAGATAGTGTAGTGTAATAAGTAGCTTCCTGCTTCCTTGTTAGAACCATCCTAGTTAGGATCCTAAATATAGGAAGGTGTAATAAGCCCTTTATCTGACACACAGGAAACGCATCCACGCGCGTTCATACAGATCACGCGCCTACATGCGTCTCGCCGCGCACCTAAAGAAGAAAGAAGAAGAAAAGCATTTTATTTTTGCGCGCCATTCGACGCAGACATTAAATAACATAATTAAAAACAAGAAAAAAATATACACACAAAATACACACTCTTATATAAAGTTAGTTATAAACTATAACTAACTATGACTATTTATATCCAATAATAATTATGATGATGCCAACCTATCAAAATACCCAGTTAATTTTATAGCTACTTCTAATTTTATGTTGCCATTTTGGCTACTTTTTAGCTACCGCGAGAATGGTACAGTTGGCAACACTATCTATATTAAAATAAACAAAACTTCATTCATTCATGATGATTTGTGACCTACGCGCGTAGGTGCGGGACGCAAGGTATGGCACACCGAGTCTCGTAGTGCGGTGCGTGATTTTGTATGGAATGAGTCAGAGCCGCCATGAATCCACAAAACGCAACTACGCGCGTGAGTGCGTAAAAAACCCGCACGATGATGCAGATCTGCACACCCGCAAGTACGCTCGTAGGTGCGTCACACGCACCTACGAGCGTAGGCGCGTGGCAGTGTGATAATCGCCTTATTGTAACTATCATCTGGTACATAAAAATATGTGCTTCTTTTGTCATGGAGGAATGGTATCCCATTTCGTGCAACTTATGTTTTGGGAAAACTTTCAAAGATAAATTTTAACTAACGCTCAAATATCCATAAAATACCTATAATCATTCATTTAACTATTAACTTTCGCCGGCAGTTTACGAATTCTTCCCGTTATTAACAGCTTTTTCTGGGATAAAAAATACAAACCAGGGCAAGCGAGTTTGCCCTGATGCCCGTAACGTTAATTAGGAAGATATTCCGGTTGATTTAGTAGTGAAAGAAAATAATGTAGGGCGATCGAAGTCAATTAACGCGAACCCGAAGCTTGGGAAACTAGAGCTGTCGGAAGTTAAGTATGACTAATAGTAAAATAAAAGGAAAAATCTTGAAGACATACTGTAGTTCTCTTATTGCATTACGGTTTATAAAAATAGCTTGATCTCTGCGACATACTGTATGACTCATATTAAAATTAGCCTTATGCTAAGGTTTATCTGTGTCATCATAAAATCAACCACAGATTAAACAGATGAACCTTATTTTAAAGCTATAAGGTTAATTTTCATATAACTCAAACAACTGTCGCAGAGATCAATCTTTTATAAACCATAGATGATTTAAATTCTAGGAACACCCAGTTTTAAATAACTATATATATTTATATTTCTAACGTTTCTAAAAACATAAGCAAAAGCTTGAAGTAGCGCTCGTGTCTGAAAAATTGAGAGGGAACCGCCTTTTCTTATCTAATCTGTGGGGAACCGTTTGTCGTGGTATGGACATGTTATAAGGAATGTTAGCTACGTCACTAAAAGAGTTATGAATATGAAAGTGGATGGATATATACGGGAAGAGTAAGAAAAAGAGATTGATGGATGGTGTGAGAGATGATATTGGTACGATAGAGTGAACGGTGGTATGACGGGTAGAAGAGCCGTGTAGGTATATATTGCGCTGACCCCAAATGATTGATTGAGAACAGGGCAGAAAGATGAGATGATGATATTATTGTTTCTAACACGGTCCGTCGTGAACAGAGAGATGTCATAACTAGAGAAGATGCCACACATCACAACTGCGTCCAGGGGGCCGACCACCATCTTTTACAAAACAAAGAGGTTGTTAGGTAAAAAGCTGTGTCAGTTCTGTAGTCAGCGCAGTTTAGTCTATATTAGTGACAAGTTGAAGCAGAGCGTTGAACGAAACGCGTAAGCGTGTATGAAAATCACGGCGCTTTCGACCTTTCAATCGCGAGAAAACTACACCTTTGAAAGCATTCTAGCGCTGCGTGTTTATTCCGTCTGGGTACTCGAGTAATTATTGTTTCAGCGCTGTAGCGGATTTTAGTTAAAACTTTTGAACAAAATGGACATTACCTTTGCTGAGGATAGCGACTCTATTTATGACATCTCTCTGGTCGTGAAACAATCCTAGGTCCGCGTTGTACGATGAAGTCTGCCGTCACATATAAAAACCGGCCAAGTGCGAGTCGGACTCGCAAACGGAGGGTTTCGTACAATATTAAGTAACTCATTATGCTATGAAAACAAAACACCAAAAAAGAGACGTTTGTTGTATGGGCGCCCCCTTTAGTTTTTAATATTATTTCATTTTTATTATTTGTCGTTATAGCGGCAATAGAAATACATGTTCTCTGAATATTTCAGCTGTCTACCTATTACCGTTCATGAGATACAGCTCACTGACAGACGGACGGACGGACGGACAGCGGAGTCTTAGTAATAGGGTCCCGTTTGGCACTCTTCGGGTACGGAACCCTAAAAATGACGCAGAACTTTATTTATGACGTAACATTCCTAGTCTGTGTCGTGGCACAAGATATAGCAACTGAAAATGTGAAAAGTGAGTGTAGTTTACTATATTGATACGTCGGCTTTACAGGAAAAATGGGGTGTATATTTTTATTTTATATTCCAGTCTTTCCACATAAATCCTTCTGCGCCCTGCCGGGTATCCGTCGAGCAAACAATCATGTTGATCCGTTGTACTCTATGTGATGGAAAACAAAAAACTCGCTTTTCACATAATATTAGTTGGTGTAGTAGAATCTTTGTCTATTTGGGGTTCCATATAAATACTATAAATATCCTCACACACGGTCATCTGATCCCACACTAAGCAGAGCTTGTACTATGGAAACCAGACAACTGATATAATACGTATGCTACTTTTTGTTTGTAAATACATACATAATATACACCCAGACTCAGGACATACAGACATGTTCATGCACACAAATGCATGTCCTGTGTGGGAATCGAACCCAGGAAGGTGGAACGCCAGCTGGCCCGTCATGTATTCGTATAATCAACGGTGTTTTCAGTTGTTGTTGTTTAAATACAGTGTATATATAGTTGCTTAATTTCTGAAATATACACCCCGTAACTAAAATGGTCCAATATCAACGATATTATAAGTAAAAAGTCTAATATTGACAAAATTTAATCATTTTCAAGACAAAAATTAATAAAAAATATATTATGTGTAGTTTACTCAATATATAATCACTTGCCAGGTTAGGAAAAAATAATATTTTTCTGCTACTTTGTTCGACACCCTCTGAAAAACAATTTGATCGATTTTTTTATTCAATATTCAGTTTTCAATATTCGACACAAAATATTCAAATCAGATCTGTAGCCCATGCCGTTTACAAGCTATATCCTCTCTCACTCTGCCATCTGTATAGACAATAATAGCCATATATTTGCCATTTAAATACGAACATGTCTGTATGTCCTGTGTGGGACTATGTATATTAAGTGTGTATTTACAAACAAAAAGTAGTATATGTATTATATCAGTTGTCTGGTTTCCATAGTACAAGCTCTGCTTAGTTTGGGATCAGATTACCGTGTGTGAAGAATGTCCTAAGATATTTATTTATTTATCCGATTTAACAACAAACTTTATTTAGCTAACGACGTAATAGGTTTAGGAAAATCGGAAAAAAAATCTCGTTTCCCATAAAAAACAACGGAAACGGGACGCCGACACCAGTTTATTGGTTTAGCAGTCGACAAGGTGTTTAAACTTCGTTACAACTAGCAGAAATAACTTTTTTGACACCCTAGCTAGATATATAGGTACAGTATATACACTTCATTGGATATTTTTACCTGATTACGAACCACAGGAAATTATTATGGACTTCTAGGCGAAAATTATGAATCAAAATTGGTCGTGTAGTTGCTACAACGGCTTATGTTTTGAATAAACGTATTTGTGTAGATCACAGAGCAAGGAGTTCCACGCGCTTGTCATCTATATGTTAACCCTGGTATGTAGAAGGGTGCCGCCCACTGACACGGTTGAATAGTATATATTATGGTATCTGTGGAGCAGCGCGTCTCTGATAGAGGGCGCATCTTTTTTCAATGGTCTGTGATGTAAATAATTCTGATAGTGATATCGAATGGTCGAAGGTGTCGGGTTCAAATCCTACAATGAGCTTGAACTATCAAGGAAGGAAATATCGCGAGGAAACCATATCACGGTGATATAGGAATACTTTGTAATACCTGCTTGCCTGTCTGGTTACCATTCTCAAGTTGAAAATCTGTCGCCAAGCTCCGATGAGTTCTGACAATTGCACTTGAGAACGAGTTGCCGTATTAACGTCAACATATTGGCAATCTTATTGCTAATGTCCATCAGCAATGGTAACATTACCATAGTTTTTATAAAAACATCAAGCTGCTTCCAAACTAATTGCTTTGTTAAGTTGAACCTGTTTGTCGCAGTACACAACTCGCACTCAACTAGAATTGAATGCCGCGAGCTGTGGAGAACTTTCCAATTGAAAAATATTTCATACGGTTTCCAATCCTCTTATGCGAGCAAAATTGTTGAATTGTAAATGTTATACAAAGCGCTCGTGGTGTAGCATGATTAGCCGTTCTTAATCGATCGGCAAAGTTAAGCTACGCCTGTCGTGGTCGGTACCTGGATGGGTGACCGCCTCGTGGTATTTCATATCGAGCGTTTCCGTGCTTCGGAAGGCACGTAAAGCCGTTGGTCCCGGTTATCACTTAATTGTGATAGTCGTTAAGCTAGTTGGATGCCTCCTAAGCGGCTTGAAAAATTCCAACAGTAGGTTGACCACTAGCCTACCTCCACCGATCCGCAGTGGGCACGCGTGGTGGAGTATTGCCCATTCCCTTTCACCTTCATTTGTGAAAGGAGGCCTGTGCTCAGCAGTGGAACATTATAGGCTAATGATGATGATGATGATGATGAAATTTTATACACGTTTTGGTTTAAACTTAAATGCATATCATGCCGCTTACGCCTCTAACTAACTAAATCACAACCGGGACCAACGGCTTTACGTGCCTTCCGAAGCACGGAAAACGATAGAGTTGAAATACCAATAGGCAGTCACCTATCCAGGTGCTGGCTTCACCGGTAGTAGCTTAACTTTGCCGATTGATTAAGAACGGTTGGTTAATGATACCACACCACGAACGTTAAAAAAGATTATTTAAAGTTAATAGCAGACGTTAATCATCCTATAAATTAAATGTCGGGCGTTCAAGACCGAAGTGAAAAAAATTTTTTTGAGCTCCATCTTCTGGCTCGTCAACATTTTTTATACGTTAGGAAACACGTAACATTAAAAATTCAAAACCTATCACGAATCTTATGTATACAATTCGTTTGGTTGTCTTTTCTGGATCCGAAGTTAAAGATAGTATATTTTGCATGGCTTTGGCAGGACGGGAAGGATATAGGTTGCTGTTTATCCCGGGACATCGACTAGTACGGAATTTAATAAGGCAGGCGGCCTTAATATGTACGGAGATTCTGGCACTAAAAAAATATAAAAAAAAATTGTTTATAGACCTTTGTTTGACTGCAATCTCACCATGGTAAGTGATGATGTGGACGAAGGTGGTGCACACACAGAGCCTAGAAGGAACTGGCTCTCAAGTGTAGCTGCCGGAACACATAGGTGCTTGGCGACAGATTTATTAGATTTCGGCGCAAAAAAATTCAAACCGTACGCGGGTGAAACCGATGGGGTCTGCTAGTCCACGCATATAAATAAAAATTAAATACTGTTCCTCGGTAAACGCATCACTTGAGAATGGCTGTACCGATTTGGCAATGTTTAATGTTCGTAATAGTTCGAATAAGGTTATTACGGAAATAGAATTTGGAAAAGTTCCTCGGAAAATTGAAAAATTCGGGGGAAACCGATAGTGTTTTTTTTTCCATGGTATGTTGTATGAAATGATAGTAGGAGATCCCAGTGCCGCCAGACCTTCCTAATTTTCTGACAGACTAAATGTACAGAATTGAGAACTGTTGTTCTTTTTTGTTATTTTTTTTTTGTATTGAGTTAGTGTTTTTGTCAAGTTAGCAGGATTATCATCTAACGTCCATCCATTATTCTATAGATCAAAAATGCCAATTATCCTCTTATTTATGCATTATAATAGTTTCTTCACGCAATTACTCCAGCGACATTTTAATTGTGTTTAGGGGATGTTTGGCTGCTACGATTGGTCTGGCTGCTGCAAAAAGTATTGAAAAAGTTTCCTGAGTAACATATACAAAAATCAGCTCGCAGAATTTAAGAAAAGTACGTTATATGCATAACATACCTTTCATGCCTGGTACCTGAAAATTGGCCAACGGGATAAGTTAGCAGGCATGGGCGTACCCAGCTTCTGACCCTTCTATTCCAGAAATAATTTTAAGTTTTCTAATAAAATGTCAAAACACGTCAAAGCAAAAAAAAGGTTATGTTATGCATGAATGCAACTTAAACGGACGCGCCGCGTTTTTTAAAAAGTTAACGCCTAATATAATATTGTAAATTAAGAACTTTTATCGACAACAGTAGGTACGTAGGCATACGAAATCCAGGGGGGGCAGCTGCCATCCCCTGCCCCCCACCCCCTACCTGGGTACGCCCATGTTAGCAGGTATTCATACGTTTGAAGTAAGTACTAATACTACTAAATTATATACATTTTGTCCGTCAGAAAATAAGTAATGTCTGGCGGCCTTAGGATCTCGGTCTATGATAACGTCTGTCGGGTCAGCATGTCCTGTATATTGAGTATATACGACAGGAGTTATAATTAATGACGATCGTGAACTCATTAGCGACCTTCCGTTTGAGCTTTGAACTGAAACTATGCGACTACAGAGTCGGTAATCGATTACGTCGACAAAGGTTGACTGAGCACGTAAAGCTGCCGTCAACTTTGGAGCGGATGAATAAATATAATAGAGTACATTCCCCGTCCCGATCATTTGAAAGTCGGTGCTGCACTACTGTGTGGTAAGGATTACCGTAGTTTATAGACGATTGCAACACCAAGGATATCATTCACGAGCTGCTGACTGACTCTTTACACACTCTTCTTGAATTATTATGCTACTAGCTGTGTCCCGCAGTTTTACCCGCGTTCCCTGAAAAAGTCCATCCTATAACACTCGGGGATAATGTAGCTTTCTATTAGTGAAAAATATTTTTTAATACGGTACGGTAGTTCCAGAGATTAGCGCGTTTAAACAAACCAAAAAATCTAACAAACTTCCGCTTTATTATATTAGTAACTATAGGTATTCTAATCAACTCCTCTATCAGTAGTATCTGTACCTATTAACTTTTTCTCTAAGCATATCGTCCTTCAATCAATTAACCTGTCTCTTTCCAGCCTTTATCTTCCTGTACAGACTCTAGTTACGTAACTTTTACGATTGTAATTTTGGGCCCAATAAACTCTTATAGGCCCCCCGCGTATCAATGTGGTATTAAACTTTTATACCAAAAATCTGATCTGCCTAGCATAAAGAACCATGCAATATTTCAAGTTTCTGAAACCTACTGCTTAAGCTGTGCGTGAATCAGTTTCTGCTTTTACAGATACAAAGAAGATTTCCTCGCTGATCGCTTACATTACAACCGCAGCCTTACGTGTCAGTGTGCATCAACAATGCCGGAACATGTTCAATATAGGATAGCTATACCGGCTAATTGTCACTTCACGTCTCCTTTGTCACCATGTACCGGCATTCTATAATATTACTACGAGATCTTATATCAAAATTAATCACTTTATATGAAGGTAGCAAATTAGCGGTTATGGTAAGCTTTTACCGTAGCTTATAGACGCTTGCTGCACCAGGGGTATTTACTCGTGCGTTGCCGACCCAACTGCTAGAATAGAATAGAAACAAAATTTGTACAGAAAAAGTTTACATAATAATAGAAAGTAATTTAAATAAATTAAATCGACTTCAGAATACACTAAAAAGTATGAAATAACTCTAATCTGACACTGATTTGAAGTCAGCAAAATATTTACAATGGAATACGTCGTGCTCTTTTAGTTTTTCTTAAATGAACTATAATTTGACCAAGGTTTTGAGATGATTTCCTTTGACACCACACCCGTAGCTCGTATCAATAAGCCAGGCTGTCACACATATTTGTCCATATCTTGAAAACTACTGACCGGATTTCGATGACACTTGCACTGTTCCCTAAGTTGAAGTAAATGTAAACCAATAAAAAAAGAATGGTTACAATCCGTTAAATATCTTCGGAGATATGCGTGGGCAAACATACATACATACACCTATGAAATTTTGTATACTCGTTTGGAAGCCCTAATAGATCATCATATGTGAATATATTGCAGTTCCAATAATATTACATACATACGTGTCGAATTGATAATCTTCTTTTTTTGAAGTCGATTAAAAAAGAGGTAAATATTGCCACAAATCGGTCCTCCAACTCAGCATATTTTTGGCTATGGGTAGGAATATACGTATAAACAACGCTGATCTTCCGTTGGGGCCGGCAAATGAAAACACGGTAGGATAACTAATAATACATACACTACAACACTTGAAATGAATAAATAAACAACCAAAACAATAATTAAGTAAATATAACTAAAGCAAATAAAAGACAATAGAATAGAGGAGGGGTTCAAGAGGAGTTGAGAGGGTCTACGTTTGATACTACACAGCTAATCTCGAGCACCACAGCCCGTCCTCATGGAGCTTTGGCAACCCTACTCACCGCATGAACAGAACACCACATGTCTGCAATCTTTCGTAAGTTCCACAGAACAGACCTTATTTATCTATTCCGTGGTAAGTTCGATACTTCATCAGATTTAAAATTGCTTTAAATTTTGACCCATTATGCCCGGCCTCTAAATAGTATATCTAAAATAAATACTATGTCTTAGGGTTGTCACAACAGGTATCTACCACAACTATGTTCGTAACGTTTATTTTTACCAAAAATATACAGAAATTAATTCCCTCAATGCTTATTTTCGCCTCACTAAATCTATTTTCCGAAAAAATATATAGTTTGTATTCTTGATTACATTCAGAATAATTAATCCATTAAGGTTCTCTAAGTAAACTGAATAGACCTAGACCCTTATAATAGCATTAGGCCTGCGTATCCATCAGTTTGGGGCCTTTATTGTAATGATTGAATAATTTATTATAAGACAAATGAATAGTGTGTCTAAGAATTAATTTAATGTTTCAAATGGACCCATTATGGGGCTCAAGTGCCCATGTACCGAGAGCGCTACCCACGCTGCCCGGTACAGTACGGTACGGTAACGTAGTAACTGTAATCTAATTTATGGTAGGATGATGCTGCAGTCTAGAGTGTGATGAAGCAAAATCTCCGTATCGACATGCCTTGTCAGTGTGTTCATATAAATTATTCTCCACACGACCGACGCCGCGGAACATAGACATTCCACAAAAAATAGATAAAATCGTGCGCAAGAAGCTAGCTATGTATAATGCAGGTAACGTCATGATATTCTGAGCTTAGAAAATATATATGTCAAAGATTCTGAGAAACACTGTAATTTTACAAACTTTATATTAATTTGCAATGTATGTATGTATGTTGGGGTCAAATCTTGCATGTTGATTTAAACCACATTCAGTGGTCGGATTGACTTGATATTTGGTATAAATTGGTATTGGAAGACAATGCAAGTATAGTATAAGAAAAGTACAGTCACCAAAAAAAGCTTGTATTAAAAATTTATTGTTTAACAAAAACTTATTTTACTTGAAATTCTGAAAAATCCGTCTGTCAATTTCCATTTTCCTATGATAAACAAATGGTACAAGCAAATACTAAAGTTTATCTACGGTTTGATATCGTCAAACCTATCTCCTGTATCGTTTACTAGAAATACAGTTGACCTACAATTTGAAAATGGTAAAGGAAGCAAGGTAAAGGAGAAAATACGATAATTTATATCACATAAAAGTTAGTATATACGGAAGATTACGTTAATAGGCCACAAGGGTAACAAACAAAAGTTTGGGGTCACGCGATCCCCAGAAGTGGGGATAACTGAAACCGACTCAAACTAACAATTTCGTTTTACAATGAAACGTGGAGTTTGAAAACTCGACTCAGTTCCTGGCAATACTTGGCATAACACATGTGTAGGATCGAATGGAATTTGCCAAAGAGATGCCAAGCAAAGTCAAATATGTACATTGCTTGTGCATTGTGGTAGGATAACTTTGCAATTTCGTAACTGATTGACTAAATTAAAAAGGAGAGATAGTTTTAACGTCCTTTATTTAAAACAACAAAAAAAAAAAGAAGGGAAAGAAAGTTAGAGTATAGAATTCGTTCGCTCAAAGAGCAGCTCATCTGGGGAAGTATCTCCATCGTACAGAGTACCGCAGCCAAGTTCCTGTGCGTGTATAAAGTCGCCAGAGCTCATCAGTGAAGGGTGAGTCCTGCTCCGGTCGTTGCAAGCGTCTATCGGCTACGCTAACTGCTTTCCACCAGGCGGGCCGTATGCTTGTTTCCTTCCTTAGTATAATAAAAGAACACACACAAGAACACAATGTTTACCACCTTACGGTCTATAATCACTTGCACATTTCTGTTTCATAAGGTTGACTGGTAATAAAATTACTATGGACAGACGTGGATTGTATTTGATATGAAAAATTATTCAAAGAGCTGTTTGTTATACTAAGTATTGAGTTCTCTTGATATCGCACTAGATATAGAGTTACCAACCAACTTCATGCAAAAAAAACTGCTCTTTGCTGCAGGATTAAACTTGTGTAAGCAACTTTGAGCTGACCGGCTGTCGGGCGAACTCGGGTGTCGTCTCTCAGCGAGTGGCAACATTGACGGGTAGCTGTATTGGAGCAGGGACTAGCCACGAGCGGACACTTTGGCTCCAGCAGCGATCGAGGGCGCTTCATCTCGAACTATTTATCTTTCATACTATTTTGTAATCGACCACCATTTTGCAATTTGTTAACCTAATTTTATTAACTTATTAATAACGTATTGAATCTTGTTGTGTTTAAATTACTATCCCAGAGTCACAGCTAACACTTGACATTATTTAATTACCTTTGTATTTTTATTTGCTTACAAACGCTTGGTAAAAGTCATAATAAAAAAAATACATTTTATTAAATGAGTTCACATAATCAAAAACTCATTGACAGCCTTTTTGCTATGTACGATATTTTTACTATTTTACAATTTTTAAATGTAATATGTTAGTTGATATGACATTAAACCTTATTGCGCGCGGTATGAGATAGAATCGAGTTTGAAATCTCATAAATATTTTCAGTCCGCGACTGTACATATAGAGACCTTTGCTTGCACAGTACATCTTCTATTGATTCCTTTGCCTTCTCTCTCATCTCAAACTGATCCCTTCATAGAACCCGTAATCCTAACTACAAAATGTATAGTACCTCTACTTAGTTCAGATTGTCATCAGGTGGCGATGTGTGAAGAGTATTTCAGTATATTTATTTAATAGTATTTATCAATAAATCATCTATTTGCGCTCACATAAATACAATAAATATAATTAGTTTACTAAGCGTGCGTTGAGTGCTTATTACTAGTCTACAAACTAAGTACAAACTTTCATACTCACGCACGTGCTAACATAACTCGTTCCTAAAACGTTATTTAATTTTCACTTATTACTTAAAAGTCACGCGCATGAATTAATTTTAAGTTAGTGCTAAGTAGTTTTTAAGTAAAAGTGTTCGAGAACGCAATTTTTTTTCAAGATTTCATAATTTG
Organism: Polyploca ridens; assembly: GCA_951394255.1. NCBI lineage: Eukaryota > Metazoa > Arthropoda > Insecta > Lepidoptera > Drepanidae > Polyploca > Polyploca ridens. The sequence goes on from OX596263.1 coordinate 411,984, forward strand.
TTCCATAGTAAAACTTGTTCAGAATAACCAAAATAGGTTTCGAAAATATGTCATCTCGAAATCTCCACCCGGTATAGATAAGAAAGTTTGGATGTTTATACACGGCTGAACGGATTTGGACGAATCCTTTTACATAGATAGATAGATAGATCCCTTAGACGATTGAGAAATTTCCTACCTATGGACACTAAAATTGCGCTCTCACAGTCTTTACTCTTACCGCACCTCGATTGTGCTGATGTCAGCTACCTTGACCTTACAGAGGAGCAGTTGAATAAACTTGAGCGTCTCCAAAATTTTTGCATACGGTTCATTTTTGGCTTGCGCAAATATTACCACGTCTCCCAGTTCCGTAGTCAGCTCAAGTGGCTCCCTATTCGCCTTCGCCGGAATACTCACATACTTTCACTTCTATATACCATCCTATTTAATCCGAAATCCCCTCCCTATCTTAAGGAACACTACGAATACTATAGCTCCCAACATCACTCCCTTCGTACTTCTCTCGAACTTCGCCTCAAAACTCCTTTGCATACTTCTCAATTCTTAAGTAAATCTTTCTCTGTTCAAGCTGCTCGTCTGTGGAACGCCTTACCTCAGACCATCAGACAAGCTCAGACTATTAAATCTTTCAAGTCTCAGTTATTCTCCTACTATCACTCTCTTTAATTCCTTCTTATTTTCCTTTAGTTACTGTTATTATGTAATAGTAGTATTTAGTTTATTTACATATTTACTTTTATTTATTTTATGTATGTAAGTATTAGTATATAGCCTTAATATATCTCGAATTATTATAGTATTTGTGTATATATAGCATTAGTTTATTTCGTATTATTTCGTTCGTTATTCGTTATTCGTTTATTATTGTATTATTTGTAGGTAGACGTCAACCTGCCACCTTTAGAATTTTTTTCCTGTACCCAAAGGTTGCCTGGAAGAGATCGCTTAAGCGATAAGGCCGCCTACATTGTATAACTTCCCTAATGTAATACTTTTGTTATTTTTACTATGTCAGTGTATACAATAAAGAACATTTCATTCATTCATTCATTCATACCCTGGATTAACCATTCTTATCCCAGGTAAACATAGGTACTAATAATTAGTAAATAGTTAGCAAACATGTTTAAATGGCCTACTTGGATTACCAAAAAGGGTTGATGATGCCTATGGGTTGAGGGTTAAACTTGGGGATAATGAGGGAGGGGAGCTAAGGTGTGAATCTGACTGTCAGCTAGTTATATCCGTGGAGTTCTTAAGAAGTTTAGTAGTTTATTAAAAATGGCTTATATAGTTATGTACCTACCAAAATTAACATAAACAGTGATAAAATTTAATGGTAATGCATTTAATTATTAAAGTTTTGCTAATACACTAACCCCCTTATTCATAATAAAAAGTTATCAAACGTTGATTAGCTAAAATTCCGAAGTCTTTATCTGACAGGTGACATTTGGTGATCGAAAGAGTGAGACGGGGCACACTATTACACTGATTTAGTTAAGAGCACTCAATTCGTCATTCTTTTCATACAAAACCTCTGTCCTTATTATGGCGTTGTTAAACATTTTTCGTTAGATGTTTTGAACAAATTAGTATCTTGTGCACTATATCTAGCCGTGTATCAAGGCGAAATAAAAAAAAAGTGTGAAACAAATTCAGTAAAAGCCTCCGAAAAACAGCGTTTTTGCTCAAATTTTACCTGAACTTTGGCCATATCTAATGTATTTATAAATTTTAAAAGTAAAGGAAACATTTAGTCTCTCTCATGTCATGTCTCTCTTTTTTCGCAGTCAAACATTACGTTGGATGAAACAACAAGCTTTTAGACTATGCTTGCGTTGAAGTTGCGCCGGCCACAGAGGGCCACCTTAATACCGGTTCGGAAGGTTGCATTTGCTGAGAAGAGCCGGCAATAAACTTAGCAATTACTCTTTTCAAAACAAGCTTAGATTCATTACATAATCGCACTGACAACAATTGCGTGCCCCGGCGCGGCGGCAAAACTACAAAGTAGACTGAATCTATATTTAATAAGAAAATAAATAAATGGCGAACTTAAGCAGACCAGCCCCCACAAGCAGCACCTGTTCACAAGTATGACGCGTGTGGCAGCCATCGCCCTCCTCGCCATATTGGAGGGAAGTGAGCGACCCGTCACACGACGCCGCCGCAAGTTACTTTCAAATCCGTCCAGTCGCAAACATCTGAACTTTTACATCTATATTATTAGATGGATGAGTTTTTTCCTTCTCACAATCCATTAGTGAGACATATGTCTAACAGGAGACTGTAAGACAAACACGTCATGGCTCGCTAATCTGTCCTCTAGGCAGTACCGTCACGTAGAAATAATTTGTACTTAAGTAACTTTTACGTGCTTTTACCAAGTTGCCAAGTTACACGAACAACTATTAATGTCATTTGTGAGATGATTAATGACTATTTTATTGAAGCTACATGACGCTTAGGCTTTGGATTATATCATTTTATAGAAATGATCGGAGGTGGTAAGCTAGTTCAGAATTTTCTCTATATTTTTTAGACGCCTAAGGAAATGTTTTAATGTAATACCCAAATCATAATTTACTAGGTGTCTACTCCGCCCCGGAGTTTCACCTTTCCCGGGGGATTGTATATTTCTCGGGAAAACTTCCCTAGAAAAAAGTACCCTATGTGTTAAGCCCATCACAGACGTAGCTATAATATATATTTACAACAAATATGTACAAAATACAATCTATATATAGAAAATTTCCTCAAGCCTGCCGCTGCTTCCGATTAACGGCAGGGTTCCCAGAAGGCTGGCAGCGTTTCCTCTTTGGATAGCCAAGCTGACGTGTTGGCGGAAAAAGCTCCCCGCCCGCTGGTCTCCGGAGGTCTCGATCAATTTTGATGACGAGGTGCGAGCAAAACGGCGAGCCCACGGACCCCCACGGCCCCATGGTCTCGACCATATATATTAATATAAATCATAGCAAGGCATATTACAAATGATTTTCAACATTGAAATGATTTTCAATACTGCTACACACGCAGCTATAATATATATTTCTGTTTCTTCGCCAACCTGTACTGTAATTTATATTATAGCTCGGCATATTAATATAACAGGTGGAGATTTCGAGATGGCATATTTTCGAAACCTATGTTGGGTTAGTCATGCTGAACAACTTTTACTATGGGACCAACGATGAATTCTCAAAAAAAATTTTTACTTTTCATACATTATGATCGAGAAAGGTTGACATTTACTATGAAGAATATATTTTTTTTTGAGAATTCACCATTGGTCCCATAGTAAAAGTTGTTCAGCATGACTAACCCAACATAGGTTTCGAAAATATGCCATCTCGAAGTCTCCACCCAGTATATTATAGCTACGTCTGTGATGGGCTTTAATCCGGCATATATTCTATCTCTATAACAAATTTCAACATCAACTTTGTTTTCTGAACATGTCAAGATGACTACAGGTGTTGTTTTGGTCGGCGACAAGCGACCCAGGAGCGGTAGTACAAAATATATATTCCCCAAAAATGGACTTAATTCCATTAAATGCTGTAAATATGTTCAGAAATACCTAATTCAATTTGAAATAAAATTACCGCAAAGTATGGTTACTAGGCACGTGCACAGACTAGAGCTAGGCGCAAGCCGCCATCGCCCCACCCCTTTACTCCCTCGTACTCCCGTTGAGTATTATGTCTACACTTTAGCTTATTACATGATTTTCAAAATTTTAATTTTTTAATTTTTATTATTTAAAAAATATAAAGTATTTTTTTTATATTTTTTTTAGCACCAGTATCATTTGTATTATCGACCCTGAGTCGCTCGTCGCTGACCAAAACAACGACCTGTATATTCCACCGGCTCTTCATCGGTCTACTGTAAGTGGACGTCCAAGCAAAGTCGACGCCACACAGGCTGAATTAGTTCTAGAGCATTTTGAAGAAGAGCCGACCACAAGTACGAACGGAACAGAGAGTGATAGTTAACACGGGTACCCACTACAAAGTACTCCACCACCACAACAAAACTAGATAGTTCATAATTAGAACAACAGTTTTAAGAGCTGAGCTACGGAAACCGCCTGATGTGGCCTTATACTGTTTTCAGATGTATAAAATAACCGAATTACAATAATATCAAAGAATTTAAAACGTCCAGAAGGATAGTCGTCTCTATGGGAACACGAAATAAATAAGCCATAATTGACAGTATTTAAAAGTAATAAGTTTAGGTAATTAAAAGTGACGAAATCGCAATACTTACACATGGAAGGTTAGTTTTTTAGTTTTTCCTTGGTTTTTATAAGTGTTGTGACAGTATTTTAATACGCAAGTTGACATTTTTTATTTAATCAGTACAGCGAGTATGACGCGATGACAGCCGTGCGCAGTACGAACTGAGAGCGATTTGTTCAGGAGCCCCTCAAGCGGAGTGATATTAAATGTCATGCTTTAGTAAGGCTGACTATCCATCTGGGTAGAGGCAGGATGCCGTATGAAAATCTTTGAATAACATTATTAGGCCAATAATATGTATATCCGATCCCCTGTCAACATCTAACATATCTGTGTATCACTTTGGGCCGAAGTATAATCATCAGATTATGCTCAGACGCGAAATCATTTTCATAATCAAATTGGTTTGAAGCTCTGTGGGGTCGACAGTCGCCGCTTTATCGTTTGCATAGTTCAAGGCCTTATTTCAGCAACAAATGGACAAATGTCGTCCAAAGCTCGTTTGGGACATTGGGATTAGATGGTAATAAATATCCTACTTATGATATCTCTATGCCACACACAGTAAACAATTAAAGACAAAACTACGTTCAGAAAATATGTAGGGCAGGAGCCTCGGTTTTGGCCAGTACCCCGGTTGTGGCCAAACAATTTTGAAAGTTAATAAATAAGGCGTTGAAGCCTGACTCGTTTATTGTCTATAGTAAATAAAATCTTTGATGATAACGCTTGAGCAATTGTAGTGGTACCGTAAGTGTATAAGAACTTTTTTGTGACACTGTAAAAGCAAAAATAATAATTTCCGTTAATTTCTTAACAGACACGATTAGCGACCCTTGGTGGAATCAATAAATATCCTGCTCAAATTTCTATTTGTTGCGTGCATACTAAATGTCTAGGAGCTTGATTTTGATAGTCAATGAATTCCTCTACCCGGTAACTTAGGTGGAAATAGGTGGCCACAACTGGATCAATAGTGATTTTACACCTTTCATCTTTAATAATCTATACATATAATAAAACTGTAGAACCGGCGTGTCTGTACATTGAATGTATTTACCAAAAACTGATCGGGGGTGATTTGAGATGAGGAACTGAATACAAAAAACTAAAAAAAAAATTTTTTGTCTGTCTGTCTGTTTGAACACGCTAATCTCAGAATCCACTGAATGGATTTGCATGGAACTACCACGAGCAGATTCGACATTTTTTGGCGCTTCAACTAGGCTTTGTTTCATTAAAAATGGCTGACGGGAAGAAAAGATATCCCAATTTAATAATTTTGCAGGCCGTCTCACGGCTACACACAGATGTAAGTACTAAAATATTGATGACTAGATGGCGTTGTCTTTTTCCTGAATCGCACTATGGTTTCGTTCTCACGATTTTATGACACGTTCAATAATTTCTGAATAGGATTTTCTCCGTGTAAGGGAGGAAGGCACCAACAGCTTCTATCAAAAAGAAATTTAAGATGATTTCGGATGAAGAATATAAATTCATCAGAGACTCCCTCCCATTTAGTCCACTGAAAAAAAGCCAGTTTAGTTACATAGCAAAAGCTAAAAAAAAACACAGCTGTATTGATAGATTTTTTTTAAAAAGGCCCACCTAGGCATCGAACCAGCGAAATTAAAAATAAATCTTATTAAAAATACTTTTTCTCCAAGCAGCATGCTGAGGGACGACTTCCCACTGTTCCCGTTACAAAGGTGCCATAATAAACCGACTCAAAAAAAAAGAGAAGGTTCTTTGATCGACGCGTATGGGTCTTTTTTCCATGCATGTATGTAGGCGTCTCTTTTCACCGCCAAAAGGAGTCCTTTCCACCAAGCTCCTGCTTTCCAAAATATATCCTTGCCTATGTGCGATTGTGTTGATCTCCTCGGCATGAATTTAATAGCCAAAATAAACTTGGACTGTTCTATTGAGTCGAATGCATAAACAGCTGTTAGATAGCTGGGAACCTGTCTAAGATTAAGCGGTACTTCATGCCTGAACAGTAACAGGATATAATTGTTTCGAAGAGTGTGCGCAGGACCAATTATTCCACCATCCCCATTTTTAAACCGAACCACTAGACGCTGGGAAAATTTTCAGACGTATGTTGTTGACATACCGAAAGTACGGACACAGTAATTTATATATCCTCATGTATAATGCGGACAGCAAGGGAGTGGGAGTTGCGTCCAACGTCTAGGGACTTTCAAGGTGAGAGTGAATAGGTTTCTTCTGGGTAAGTGTGCTCCATCTTAGGCTTCGTCATCGTGCTTTATGGATTGGTCAGTGGCAAAACGCAACATCATTTTATTAAAAATAATATTCACCGATTCCTCAGAAATGGCTTAGGCGCTTCGCTCGCGTAGACTATAAGATTTTTACATTCGTGTAATCAACGCTAAAATGTTCGTTAAGATAAATTGTATCATGATCAGACCATACATTTTAAAAATATGATGTAATTCCTCGATAAACAAAATAGAAAACAAACAGAAAACAAATAAAAAGAAGTGAACAGCCGTTAACAAAGAGAAGAGCTGATCTACTATCAGTTGGTATTTGATCAGCTATTGAATCGCTACCAGCTGCCTGTAGCATGCCTAAAGCATTGCCGGCGCTGTATGGTGATGCTAATATACATTTGCGCTGCTTTAGATTTTAAGCACAGTCAGCTTCACTGCAGCTATTTTGACGGTCTCTTAAAGGTGTAACGGTGCGTGAGTATCGACACAAGTTACATCCCATATTAAAGGCTGTCCTTTCCTCTAGGACATTAATGTTATTCCATCAGACTTATTACCGTCAGCGTCGTCCCGCATCAAGCCACTCGATTCACGAATAGCTGACATGTGGGCACTGGCAAGAGCCCTATGAATGATGTCATTAAGATCGGTCGGAGTGGCGTGCCTGCGCTTCTTACGCACAATAGCATGTGGTGGGCAACAAAACTGATCAACAAAAGTACCATACTGGCATCGATGCAGCACATAAGTAAATAGGTGTACCTAGATGCAGATAAGATACAATTTTTCTTTAAGTGGCAAATATGCATACTGCCAGTCTGATAGTAGCCTATAGACGCTTGCACCGCCCTGGGTATCAATCGCGCGTTGCCGACCCTCACTTCACTTTTTTTAATGCGATGAAGTCGGTATACAAGCACACGGTCCGCCTGATGGTAAGCGGTTACCGTAGCCATATGGACGCTTGCATCACGCGTTAACAACCTTTCCTCCTCCCCCAACGAGCTTTGGTAACCTCACTGACGCGCACAAACACAACATTAAGTTATTTAGCTGCAGTATTCTGTAAGGTGGAGGTACTTTCCCATGCAGTACCTACCTCTCTTACTTCCATTCACTCGCTCTTCATTTTCCCTCAACATCATAAAAAACTAAGGGATCCTTGGCGTTGATATCTCTAACGTTCTGTTCTGTAGTCATCTAGAAGACAAAGTCAAACTGGTATCCAAAAAACACGGGAGTGCTTAATAGAGCGAAGCATTCTCATCGGGGCAAAGACTGCAACATTATAAGTCGCAAGTCCGACCCCATATGGAGTGCAGCTGTCATCTGTGGGTGGGAGCACCTTGATACCAGCTTGGGCCTCTAGACTCAGTTCAGCAACGTGCCATTAGAATTCTCGACGATCCCGAGCCGACAAGTGGTTTAGAGCCCCTTAGCCTGAGGAAAAACTTTATTTCCTTATGGAGCTCTGGCAACACTGACAATCGGGGAATCCTATAGCCTAGCCTATATAAATCCACTTTTGCGGGATAACAAAAGAAGCCTTTAATACTTGGGGAAAATGTAAAACCTATTAGTGAACGAATACCATAACACGGGGGTACTTTGTACTCATCTGGCTGGCTACCACCCTCAAATTGAAACTCTGCCGCCAAGCACCTGTCGGTGTGTTCCGACAGCTGCATTTGAGAGCCAGTTTCTTCTAGGCTTTGTGTGCTGCGTGTACCACCTTCGACCACATCGTCACTTACCATGGTGAGATTGTGGTCAAACAACAGGCCTACACTTAGTAAAAAAAATGATGCAATTTCTTGCCGCGTCCTCATCCCCTAAATACCCTTATACGGTCGGTACCGTCCACCGAAGTCCACAAGAATATACGAGTATTTTGACAACAACAACAACAATCTTCACGAACAATATATCGTTGATAACACGAATGTAAAGATCTTATAGTCTACGCGAGCGAAGCCGCGGGCAAAAAGCTAGTTATTAATATGTAGTTTACTGTGTAGTTTGAAATTAATCTCAACAAAGTCAATGAAGTACTTTTACATACTCGTTTGAACAGTTCGAATATTTCACGTAAATTGTATCCCGTTTTTAATAACAGTTATTTAACAATAAACTTTTTTATGCTATAATAAAATCAAGTGACTCAATATATTAATATGTATAATTTTAATCAATTTTATAAAACTTGCTTAGGTACTTTTATTCGTATTTTTTTACAAAAGAATATTTTACACTTTGTAAATTAAAAAGACCTATTTTGTAACTATATCTATACAAACTCATTTTAATAACAAATTCACTGTAAAAAAATAAGGTTCGCAAAACAAGCAAAACAAGTCACCTTAAAGTCCATTGAAAGTCGAGAACTAAGTCTGTGAGACACATTTAAAGTGAATAGACATTTCAACCTCTTTTCATGTGCAATGGAGCATGTGGAGACGATTGATGCAGCTTTAGCTTCGCTTCAGTGGACAGGAATCAGGTGATCCTATAACTCCCAGCCATCTTTTTCAGATAGGTAGATGAAGGATTTTTCCAGTATCCTTGTGTACAGGGTTGCCATCCGTCCGGGTTTCCCCGGATTTGTCCTAGTTAATAATAAATAAAATATTTGTCTCTCAATACACACTTCTACAAAACCTGAAAGCTAAATAAATGACCTACTTTAGTAATGTAACTAATCACAATATCCATTTTTGAGTTAGAGGCGAATTTTTTTATATAAAAATTTCCTTAAGTTGGCCAAAGTCGGGGCTCTTGTCCTATATTACGTACCAAATTTAATTTTTGATAAGTTTTACCGGTTCTACTCAGTTGAATACCGAACCGATCGGTGGTGACTTCAGTAGCTTTGACCTTCATAAGAACCCCAGAGTCAAACTGAATAATGTATTGTTGTCACTAAACTATTTTCAATTTGATAGAAGTGTCAAATAGCTGTCAAAATGGCATGATATAACAGAAATTATTTGTAATATTCGTGAACTGTCTAATAATTTCTGATTACATTCTGCACATCCAATTAGCAGCCTAAATTAATGGTGACACAAAGGTACAGAATTAGTTTGTAGGTAGTGTGTAACAAGCCTAGCTTGTGGAATCTATATAGTGATGGGCTGATAGTATCGATACTATTAATACCCAGGGTTTTAGCGCTAATTATTTTCAACATTTAATATGTGTTTTATTTAAGTTTTTTTTAATAAGACTAAGTCTGCAAATAAGCATACGGCCAGGCTAGTGAAAAGCAGTTACCGCAGCCGCGATGCCACGGGTGTTGCAATACAAGGGACACTTGCAACAAATCGAGCGTTTCCGTGCTTCGGAAGGCACGTAAACCCGTTGGTCCTGGTTATCACTTAATTGTGATAGTCGTTAAGCTAGTTGGATGCCTCCTAGGCGGCTTAAAAAATTCCAACAGTAGGTTGACCTCTAGCCTACATCCACCGATCCGCAGTGGGCACGCGTGGTGGAGTATTGCCCATTCCCTTTCATCCTCATTTGTGAAAGAGGCCTGTCCTCAGCAGTGGGACATTATAGGCTGATGATGATAATTCAGTATGGTAGTCGAGCTGCTCTTTAAGCTAAGAATGCTCTCTCTCTCTTAAAGTGGATTTATAGCAAATATATGTCTAAGAAATAAAGTCTCAACCAGTATGGGCGGTATCACCGAATTTAGGCCCAGGGGCCCAATTCTCACCCAATCGAAACTGATCGCTCGATCGAAAAAAGCACGAATTCTAACTTTTACGAACGTTACGTTATTCTGGCAATTTCAAGGCCGGCATATTTAGAAGGGAAACCAGTCAGCTAGAGCGTTGATTGGTCGGGACCGTTCGAATTGACTCCGCCCCTCGAAATTTTACAGTCGAATAGGACTCGAACCGTAAGTTCGATTCGAAGGCTAGTTCGAGGGAAGTGAGAATTGGGCCCCAGGTGTCCAACCACCATCTCATAAAACAATAATATTACCACAATACAATCCTCTGTGATATTACCTTACTTGAAAGATGGAAGACAAGTAATGGTTACGACACAGTTGGACCGCGGTCCCCAGCCACGATGACCCAGCCTGGCGGAAGATCTTCCCTTTTCAATGGAGGTGTCATCCACCTTGCACCTCCATAAACTTACAGGCATTTCCCCACACTACCCAAACCGATCAGCGCCGATGGGTCGTCGTGACATGTGTTAATCTAAGTTCGACAGTCGTGACAACTAAATCGGTTTTGCCATGTGTTACTTCCGGCCAGAGACACACTTGAAATTGTATACTTATACTAGCTTCTGCTCGCGGCTTCGCCCGCGTGGCGTACAGGAATCAAATGACATATTTTTCTACAACAATAAATCAAAACAAAACAACTTCATCCCGCTTCGAGAGTGGAATTATTAAAAACGCTGAAACACGTATACATTAATTTTCAATCTTCAGCCTAAACACAAAATTTGAAGATCCTAACTTCGAAACTGACGGACTTTCATACAAACTTTCATCCCCTACTTTACCCCCTTAGGGGTGGAATTTCGAAAAAACCCTTAGTGGATACCTACTCTTCACAAAGAATATACCCTCTACATTTCATGTCTCTAGGACCAGTGGTTTAGGCTGTGCGTTGATATATCAGTCAATCAGTCAGTCAGGACTTTGAATTTTATATATATAGATGGGTTCGTCTAATAGCCTATAAGTAGAAAAGTTTTTATGAAATTCCATTCCAAAGGTGGTAAAGAAGGGGGCGCGGGGCGGAAAGCTATTAGTTTGAAATGAAATGAAAAATGAAATGAAAAATATTTATTCTTGCGCGCCATTCGACGCAAATAGAACTAACTAAAACACACACAGATAACACAACACAGAAGTTATTCTATAGTTTCATATAGATAAATACGTTTCACAGTGACACCCCTAAGTGCGACTCCCGAGAGTCGCGCGATATTGCCTCTTCAGCTCACCCCCTAACGATCCGATAGTGTCCTAATGCTTTTTATCACGGGAAATGGTTTTTCAATGACCTTCCATGCATTTCACACTTGAAAGTATGATAATTTTAGCATTTTTGTGAATAAATGCGAACTTACGCGTCTTTATTAGTTGGGTTACTATCTATGTATATACATACACGCTATCGTTGACGAAATGGTGTAGGAACCTAGTCATATTTATAAGTGTAATCAGGTACCTACTTATCAAAGTGAATACCTTACTTTGGATCAACTTTAAAGTAGCGAAAATGTCAAAGTCAAAGCCATTTAGGCCCTAGTAGGGCACTTATGAAGGTCAAGGCTACTGAAGTTACCACCAGTTCGTAAGTCGGCTTTCAACTGAGAAGAACAGGCAAGAAACTCAACAAGGCGCGTTTATAGTACCTACATCAAAAAACCGAAATACCGACAAGCTGAGAATAATTATTATAACAGAGATCCTATACTTAGTCCTTTTAATACTCATTACCTATTTCAAACAAAATTTGCACTCTATTGTACTGTTTATGAACGGTTTGGTCACAATGTAAGATCGTAGGTGTTCTTATTGACAAAATAACCGTTTTACTTTATACATACAAACTGAAGCACGTATCACTAATGGATATCCTACACAATAGGGTTGCCATCTCTAAAATCTGGCAACCATGACAAGAAGCGTGAAAACCCCGGATTTTGGAACTTGGAACCCGGACATGTTAACAGAGCTTTTTTTTTAAATTACTCAGTAAAATAAAAAATAGTTTTGATTGAAAAACCCGGACAGAAAATGAAACCCCTCCCGAACGCTCTCCGGACGCCCTCTAAACTAGGACAAATCCGGGGAAACCCGGACGGATGGCAACCCTGTACACAAGGATACTGGAAAAATCCTTCATCTACCTATCTGAAAAAGATGGCTGGGAGTTATAGGATCACCTGATTCCTGTCCACTGAAGCGAAGCTAAAGCTGCATCAATCGTCTCCACATGCTCCATTGCACATGAAAAGAGGTTGAAATGTCTATTCACTTTAAATGTGTCTCACAGACTTAGTTCTCGACTTTCAATGGACTTTAAGGTGACTTGTTTTGCTTGTTTTGCGAACCTTATTTTTTTACAGTGAATTTGTTATTAAAATGAGTTTGTATAGATATAGTTACAAAATAGGTCTTTTTAATTTACAAAGTGTAAAATATTCTTTTGTAAAAAAATACGAATAAAAGTACCTAAGCAAGTTTTATAAAATTGATTAAAATTATACATATTAATATATTGAGTCACTTGATTTTATTATAGCATAAAAAAGTTTATTGTTAAATAACTGTTATTAAAAACGGGATACAATTTACGTGAAATATTCGAACTGTTCAAACGAGTATGTAAAAGTACTTCATTGACTTTGTTGAGATTAATTTCAAACTACACAGTAAACTACATATTAATAACTAGCTTTTTGCCCGCGGCTTCGCTCGCGTAGACTATAAGATCTTTACATTCGTGTTATCAACGATATATTGTTCGTGAAGATTGTTGTTGTTGTTGTCAAAATACTCGTATATTCTTGTGGACTTCGGTGGACGGTACCGACCGTATAAGGGTATTTAGGGGATGAGGACGCGGCAAGAAATTGCATCATTTTTTTTACTAAGTGTAGGCCTGTTGTTTGACCACAATCTCACCATGGTAAGTGACGATGTGGTCGAAGGTGGTACACGCAGCACACAAAGCCTAGAAGAAACTGGCTCTCAAATGCAGCTGTCGGAACACACCGACAGGTGCTTGGCGGCAGAGTTTCAATTTGAGGGTGGTAGCCAGCCAGATGAGTACAAAGTACCCCCGTGTTATGGTATTCGTTCACTAATAGGTTTTACATTTTCCCCAAGTATTAAAGGCTTCTTTTGTTATCCCGCAAAAGTGGATTTATATAGGCTAGGCTATAGGATTCCCCGATTGTCAGTGTTGCCAGAGCTCCATAAGGAAATAAAGTTTTTCCTCAGGCTAAGGGGCTCTAAACCACTTGTCGGCTCGGGATCGTCGAGAATTCTAATGGCACGTTGCTGAACTGAGTCTAGAGGCCCAAGCTGGTATCAAGGTGCTCCCACCCACAGATGACAGCTGCACTCCATATGGGGTCGGACTTGCGACTTATAATGTTGCAGTCTTTGCCCCGATGAGAATGCTTCGCTCTATTAAGCACTCCCGTGTTTTTTGGATACCAGTTTGACTTTGTCTTCTAGATGACTACAGAACAGAACGTTAGAGATATCAACGCCAAGGATCCCTTAGTTTTTTATGATGTTGAGGGAAAATGAAGAGCGAGTGAATGGAAGTAAGAGAGGTAGGTACTGCATGGGAAAGTACCTCCACCTTACAGAATACTGCAGCTAAATAACTTAATGTTGTGTTTGTGCGCGTCAGTGAGGTTACCAAAGCTCGTTGGGGGAGGAGGAAAGGTTGTTAACGCGTGATGCAAGCGTCCATATGGCTACGGTAACCGCTTACCATCAGGCGGACCGTGTGCTTGTATACCGACTTCATCGCATTAAAAAAAGTGAAGTGAGGGTCGGCAACGCGCGATTGATACCCAGGGCGGTGCAAGCGTCTATAGGCTACTATCAGACTGGCAGTATGCATATTTGCCACTTAAAGAAAAATTGTATCTTATCTGCATCTAGGTACACCTATTTACTTATGTGCTGCATCGATGCCAGTATGGTACTTTTGTTGATCAGTTTTGTTGCCCACCACATGCTATTGTGCGTAAGAAGCGCAGGCACGCCACTCCGACCGATCTTAATGACATCATTCATAGGGCTCTTGCCAGTGCCCACATGTCAGCTATTCGTGAATCGAGTGGCTTGATGCGGGACGACGCTGACGGTAATAAGTCTGATGGAATAACATTAATGTCCTAGAGGAAAGGACAGCCTTTAATATGGGATGTAACTTGTGTCGATACTCACGCACCGTTACACCTTTAAGAGACCGTCAAAATAGCTGCAGTGAAGCTGACTGTGCTTAAAATCTAAAGCAGCGCAAATGTATATTAGCATCACCATACAGCGCCGGCAATGCTTTAGGCATGCTACAGGCAGCTGGTAGCGATTCAATAGCTGATCAAATACCAACTGATAGTAGATCAGCTCTTCTCTTTGTTAACGGCTGTTCACTTCTTTTTATTTGTTTTCTGTTTGTTTTCTATTTTGTTTATCGAGGAATTACATCATATTTTTAAAATGTATGGTCTGATCATGATACAATTTATCTTAACGAACATTTTAGCGTTGATTACACGAATGTAAAAATCTTATAGTCTACGCGAGCGAAGCGCCTAAGCCATTTCTGAGGAATCGGTGAATATTATTTTTAATAAAATGATGTTGCGTTTTGCCACTGACCAATCCATAAAGCACGATGACGAAGCCTAAGATGGAGCACACTTACCCAGAAGAAACCTATTCACTCTCACCTTGAAAGTCCCTAGACGTTGGACGCAACTCCCACTCCCTTGCTGTCCGCATTATACATGAGGATATATAAATTACTGTGTCCGTACTTTCGGTATGTCAACAACATACGTCTGAAAATTTTCCCAGCGTCTAGTGGTTCGGTTTAAAAATGGGGATGGTGGAATAATTGGTCCTGCGCACACTCTTCGAAACAATTATATCCTGTTACTGTTCAGGCATGAAGTACCGCTTAATCTTAGACAGGTTCCCAGCTATCTAACAGCTGTTTATGCATTCGACTCAATAGAACAGTCCAAGTTTATTTTGGCTATTAAATTCATGCCGAGGAGATCAACACAATCGCACATAGGCAAGGATATATTTTGGAAAGCAGGAGCTTGGTGGAAAGGACTCCTTTTGGCGGTGAAAAGAGACGCCTACATACATGCATGGAAAAAAGACCCATACGCGTCGATCAAAGAACCTTCTCTTTTTTTTTGAGTCGGTTTATTATGGCACCTTTGTAACGGGAACAGTGGGAAGTCGTCCCTCAGCATGCTGCTTGGAGAAAAAGTATTTTTAATAAGATTTATTTTTAATTTCGCTGGTTCGATGCCTAGGTGGGCCTTTTTAAAAAAAATCTATCAATACAGCTGTGTTTTTTTTTAGCTTTTGCTATGTAACTAAACTGGCTTTTTTTCAGTGGACTAAATGGGAGGGAGTCTCTGATGAATTTATATTCTTCATCCGAAATCATCTTAAATTTCTTTTTGATAGAAGCTGTTGGTGCCTTCCTCCCTTACACGGAGAAAATCCTATTCAGAAATTATTGAACGTGTCATAAAATCGTGAGAACGAAACCATAGTGCGATTCAGGAAAAAGACAACGCCATCTAGTCATCAATATTTTAGTACTTACATCTGTGTGTAGCCGTGAGACGGCCTGCAAAATTATTAAATTGGGATATCTTTTCTTCCCGTCAGCCATTTTTAATGAAACAAAGCCTAGTTGAAGCGCCAAAAAATGTCGAATCTGCTCGTGGTAGTTCCATGCAAATCCATTCAGTGGATTCTGAGATTAGCGTGTTCAAACAGACAGACAGACAAAAAATTTTTTTTTTAGTTTTTTGTATTCAGTTCCTCATCTCAAATCACCCCCGATCAGTTTTTGGTAAATACATTCAATGTACAGACACGCCGGTTCTACAGTTTTATTATATGTATAGATAAGTACCCTTGTGTAGGTTAAAATAAGGGCATAGACAATACAAGTCCCTATGTAGAAAGGACAAGCAGAAGTAGCATAATAAAAGTAGCCTAGTTTATTAGATAAATAATGTACTCACGCCTCAGAAATAAGTGCTCTCAGCTTGCAGAATATGATGCCCAAGCTGTACGGGTACTGATGCCAGCATACTGACAAGTCATTAGGAAGACCTGGAACAAAGTTTAAAATAAGTATTTAGGTTCATTTTAAATGACAGACAATTTGTTAACCTCAGATTCAGTTAGCCTACGGAGAGGATGAGCGGGGTTGGAAGATTTTAGTATGGAAAAATCTTATTACCCCTTTGTGAATAGTATAGGTTTTTTTTAATAGTTGCCATTTCTCCCGATCCTATACTTTGCCTACGTCCCTACAACTTATCTGTATTCAGGAGAGGGAGGCAACACCATCGACAATATTGCCTACATTTTGGTAGAGAGGGAGTCCATCCTCACACATTTGAGCCAAAATGGTTTTGTACTGTGCAGTTTCAATGGAGCTTCCTACCGCGGATGCTCAGGCTGTGGAATTAGCTCCCCGCCGTGGTTTTCCCAATGGAGTACAGCATGTGGTTCTTCAAAAATGGCGTGAAGAGATTTTTGCAGGGTCGGCAACGTGCGAGTGATACCCAAGGTGTTGCAAGCGTTCATAGGCTACGGTAACCGCTTATCATCAGTATGCTTGTTTGCTGCCTTAGTGGAAAAAACACATTTTCAAATGAGAGCTTAAGTACCAATTTTGACCACCTAAACAGATGGTTGCCCTTTTACTGCACTTCAACTGTCAGCTCATCGTTTTACCTCCACCATGCTTAAATTTAATATAGATAATCAGCGTTTGATTGTTTGTTCGTATTTTAAGTGCTACCGTTCATCCGATTGCGAATTTTATTTTTTTATTTATTTTTTATCAACTTATTGCTTGCTCTTGCGCGAAGGTTATAGGGGAAACAATTGGAAAAGTCGGATATTTCACCCGGGGGGCGCCGGGCACGAACATCCAGTTACTTTTATATGTATCTTTTGTTAGTAACGTTTTTATAAACGCCAAAAGCAATACGCAAAATGTTGTATAATTCTTTTTTTTTATACCACAGTGGTAAACAAGCATACGGCCCGCCTGATGTTAAGCGGTTACCGTAGCCTATGGACGCTTGCAACACCAGGGGTATCACTCGCGCGTTGCCGACCCTGCAGAAATCTCTTCACACCCTTTTTGAAGAACCCCATGCTGTACTCCATTGGGAAAACCACGGCGGGGAGCTCATTCCACAGTCCGAGCGTCCGCGGAAGAAAACTCCTTTTAGCCCGCACAGTTCGAAACAATTCTGGTTTCAATGTGTCAGGATGGACTCCCCGTCGATGGCGAGAGTTGGTTCTATTGGTCTATTGGTTTATATTTAAAAACGATGGTCGGACTACGGTATACCCTTTTGGAGTAGGCCCTTATAAACGTCTAGTACGTAATTATCATAGAGCCCCGCAGGGGCAAGTTATTTTTGTCAATATTAGTCATGTACTTATTAGATATTTATGTCTGATTGACAAAAATTACGAACATAGCAGATTCAAGTGACTGGTCCACCGAATGCATGCAGCACTTGTCACCAAGTATGACACGTGTGGCAGCCACTGTTCTCATTCTAACGTTTTTGTTAAAATATTACCATTTAAAAATACCCAGTAAAGTTTATTTATAAAATTTGTTTTAAATTCATACATAAATTAATTACGTGCTGAAATAAATTGATTGATTTAATTTAATCTTCAGATTAGTTAAACATTAATTTGAATCGCTCCAATTTGATTTCGCTTCGCAAATCCTTCTTTTAATCTACGCAACACTGGATTATAACAGTCGGGTAACTTTGTTGATGTAATTTGTATTTTATTATGTAATATAAAAAATCCTATAAACAACCCAACTTTTCCAAATCAACTTCGAAAAAAAGTGTGTTAAAATGGCAGTTCAATCCACCCATTTCTCCACCAGCGCTAAAATACCTACTCAAATACTAAAATATCCAGTAGAAAAGAACGTCTGGTCGAAGCTTCACGTGACCAAAATGCTGGTTTTTATTTTGGGCACAGATTAAGCATTGCCATACAACGTGGCAATGCAGCCAGTATTTTGGAAACATTGCCTACTGTTAGCGGCAGTTATTTAAGGGGGGGTCTATGCTCAAATGCACAAAAATGGGTTTCTTTGAGAGTCGAGTATGACGTAACGCAATGAAAATACCTAACACAAAAAATAATGTGGACAGAAGAGGGTTTTGAGAAAAATGTTAACCGAATAGAATATTAAAAAGTGCTTTGATATTCCCAAAAAAAAATTCGTAAGTTACGTCTAAAAAAATCTTTCGCGTCGAAATTCTCCGTATTTTCAGCGATGACAACAATTTTATTTTTAAGAATATATAAGATACAGAGTTATATTAGAATGTTAACCGGACACTTATTCAATTTAATGTGTATATTCTGTATAATCTAAAGAAAACCCGTAAATAATAGTCCATTTCATAGAGTCGACACATTTATGATTTTCCATTTTCAACCTTATTCCAGTGAAGAACGAGTGCTGTCAAAATCGTAGTCAGTCCGCGCCTTAAGTAGTTAGTTTTTAAAAATCCGCAATGTATTAATTACATCTTTTCTTATTATTAAAAACTTATTTAATGTGCAGGTTATGATTGTATGAGCGACCCACTATTTGGTATGTTCGGATAACACACGTACGTATAGATTTATGCCACAGAAAATAGAAAAAAAAACTCGCTCTCTACTAGTCCCACACCGTTTCTTCATCCGCGTTCCTGAAATAAAAAGAAACCTATGTCCCTCTCCCCCTATATCATACGCATGCATGCCTGACATAGAGTTATTATCGGATTTAAATAACCTGGCACTTTCGGATTTATAAACCAGTATGGATAAGCGTACAAACTAAGAGAAAAAGGAAATTTGTATTATACTATTTAGAAATAGGAGGAAAGAAGAATTGTACTGAAATCAATGCACGTTCCGTGTTTTTTATTTTCAGTACGACAGAAAAATAATGAACTAACATCAAAAATATGAATTATTACTATTATTAAAGAAAAACTTAGATGTGTATTAGCTAAAAATAAAAATATATGGTTGAAATAAATAACGCAATTCAAGCAATTAAATATTTTATCAACATTTATAATTAATTATCTCGTTTTTAACAAAAATAGTACAATGGCTATTACTGAGTAATCTTTTTTTAGAGACACAACTTAGGTGACTCGAAATTGCCTTTTAGATTTTATGCAATTAAGTTTTGTAGATGAACGAGATTCAAATTACGAGTTAAATTGTAACTTAAATGAAATTCGCAATTGAAATACGGTATATATTTTATTCTGAGGTAGCGTTATTTCGCTCAAAGAGCAGCTCGATTGAGGAAGTACGTCCACCTTAAAGAATACCGCAGCCAAATAATTTTATGTTGTGTTCCTGCGCGTATTCCGGTGTGTTATTAAGTGTATTCTGAACCGGTGGTAAATTCAACTGTATGTACCAATTTAACGTTCATAAGTGCCTTACTAGGGCCTAAACTGAATAAATGACTTTTTGATTTTGATTTGATTTTGCGCGTGAGTAACGTCGCCAGAGCTCATCGGGGAGGCAATGGTAACCGCTTACCTCCACGTGGGCCCTAGCTATGCTTGTTTGTTGACTTAGTTGTATAAAAAATAAATAGATCATAAAAAACCGGCCAAGTGCGAGTCGGACACGCACACGGAGGGTTCCGTGTATTATTAACTTTGCTATGAAAAAAAAACGCCAAAAATATTGAATAAAAGGTAAATTGCGGTTTACGATTTATGACGTATTAAAAAAAAACAGTCTCTACCCATGGTCCACCTACATAGTTCACCTGGACATCCAGGACATTTTCGGTGGAAGTTTGCATGGTAATGTACATTATATATTTTTTTTTATGTTGTCATTTTCTTATTTTAGAAGTTACAGGGGGGGGACACACATTTTACCACTTTGGAAGTGTCTCTCGCGCAAACTATTCAGTTTAGAAAAAATGATATTAGAAACTTCAATATCATTTTTGAAGACCTATCCATACCCCACACTTATGGGTTTGATGAAAAATCATTTTTTGAGTTTCAGTTCTAAGTATGGGGAACCCCCAAAATTTTTATGTGAAAATCTTAATGCGGTTCTCAGAATACATCTACTTACCAAGTTTCAACAGTATAGTTCTTATAGATTCGGAAAAAAGTGGCTGTGACATACGGACGGACAGACAGACAGACAGACATGACGAATCTATAAGGGTTCCGTTTTTTGCCCTTGGCTACGGAACCCTAAAAAAAAGCAAAGCTTTTTTTTTTTTTTTATACCACTAAGGTGGCAAACAAGCATACGGCCCGCCTGATGGTAAGCGGTTACCGTAGCCTATGGACGCTTGCAACACCAGGGGTATCACTCGCGCGTTGCCGACCCTGAAGAAACCTCTTCACACCCTTCTTGAAGAACCCCATGCTGTACTCCTTTGGCTTTAAAGCTACAAATTTTATAGAGACTAGTCGTAAATTCCATGTAGATATGGTCAACTTGAGCGAAAACATTTTCTTCGAATATAGCACTGTGACAGACGGACAGAAACACAGACAGAGTCACACCATAAGGGACATCTTTTGGACCTTTTGGTTCGGAACCCTTAAAAGGCGTAAAAATCTAAGTCCGACTTTTGCCGCAACTTGTAGCGCTGTTACGTTCTCATAATGTACAGTACAATACATTCACATCTATAGTATCTGATATATCATTCATTCTTATAATAAATGTAAAAGTATATTGAATACTCAATCAAGCAAAAAGCTTTTTTTTGGTTCAATATGAAATATGATGTGCTGCCATGAAATTTATATGAATTCTTTAAAAATGTTATACAAGTTACAAGCATAGACTCTCCATACAAGTCAAAAAATCGAGAGTCAAGGTGGCGAAGGCGTTCGATCGGGTTTGGCACTGGGGTCTTCTAACGAAGTTACCAGCATAAGGGTTTCCCGAGGGACTATGAAAATGGGTCGCCAATTTTTTGTCCAGCAGGTGCATACGAGCTGAGAGACATAAATGCTGGCGTCCCGCAAGGGTCTGCACTGTCCCAAACACTGTTCCTGCTGCATATCAATGAAATGCTGTCTATTGACGGCATTCATTGTACAGAGGACGCTCATTGCAAATACTCCTCGTTTCGTGGTGGAGGAAAGCCGCGAACGGCTTGTGTCTGAAATCGAGAGCACACTAACTAGTGTCTCCGATTACGGTCGACTAAACCTAGTCCATTTCAACCCCACTAAGACTCAAGTCTGCGTGTTCACCGCTAAGAAAACCCTATTTGCTGTGAACTCACAATTCCAGAACACGAACATCAGTGAAAGCATCGGGATCCTCGGCATCGACATTTCGAACGACGTCAATAGGCCGTCTAGAAGACAAGGTTAAGCTGGCATCCAAAAAACTCGAAGTGCTCAACAGAGCGACGCAGTACTTCACATCGGGGCAAAGGCTGCAACTTTATAAGTCGCAAGTCCGGCCTTATATGGAGTATTGCTGTCATCTATGGGCGGGAGCATCTGGATACCAGCTTGGGCCTTTAAACTCGGTTCAGCGACGTGCCATCAGAATCGTTGACGATCCCGAGTTCACAAGCGGATCTTTTCCTGGATATCAGTTTGGGCCTTTAGACTCGGTTCAGCAACGTGCTATTAGAATTGCCGACGATCCCGGGCTCTCAAGCGGGTTAGGGCCCCTCAATCTGAGGAGAGATTTTTCCTCCTTATGTGTGTTCTACCGCTTGTACAACGAACAGTGTTCTGTAGAATTGTTTAACCTGATGCCCACATATTATTTGACCACAGTTTATTGCTTAAAAACAAGAACATAAATTGTACTTAATCAACTTTAAACTATTGTCATTCTTCTCATATTATTTATACATCGATATTCCAAAATCTCGGTAACATTATATTTTAAGACAAGTATTGTCATTTTTGTTTAATAACGGGGACATGGAAAACAAGTTAACCACTACGCTCCGAGCTACTTTACAACATTGTGTTTCATTGCGAATATAGCGATGCGGTTTAGTAGGTAACCAATTAATGAATATTGTTTTTTCGAGCTATTTGTTTTGCTATATTCTAATAAAAAGTTAAATCAACCTGGGAACTATTATTTGAATACAATCTAATGCATATAAACACGTAATAAGTTCATTTTTAATGATTTTCGTTATTCTCATATGGCGATCTTTACCTCCAAATATCTCGGAAACGTGACACTTTAGGTTACCATATTGATTAACATTTTTTGTTTGTATAAGTCTCCTCTACCCAAATATACCACTTACACCGTGCGCCGCCACATTGAAAAAAAATCAGAATGGCGGCGGGTGGCTATGCCAGCTCCCATACAAAAATGTTCGTACCCCTTAGGACAGACGATAATAAGGTCATATTTTTTAAGAGATGGTGGTTTGGCTAGTTTAAATTGGCGATCAAAATCTAAAGGTTTTATACTCTCTCTCTCTCTCTCTCTAAGAGAGGAAGCGAATAAACGCTATGCTCTATTATTCGCTCCTAGGGCAGCTCGACTGGGGAAGTACCTCCACCCTACAGAATACCGCAGCCAAATAACTTTTTATTGTGTTCCTGCGCGTGAGTAAGGTCACCAGAGCTTATTGGGGAGGGGGGAAGGGTCGGTAACGCGTGAGTGATGCCCCGTGTGTTACAAGCATCAATATAGCTATGGTAACCGCTTACCATCAGGGGTCTGCACGCTTGATTACCGACATCGTCGACCATAAACTCACGATGTTACGTGATGGCTTCACCGAAGGTGGCAAGTACGTGAAGCTAATAAAGTCACTACTGCTCCAACTTGAGGGTGGTAGCCAGTCAGACGATGACTGCAAAGTACCCTACCATGGTTTTCTTCTCTCACGATGTTTTCCTTCAACAAAATCTTGAACTCATTGTAGGATTTGAACGACCTTTATCACTGATTTCAAAGTCAGTATCACCTTAGCTATTATCCCATACAAAAGCTGTTTGTCTATTTACGAAAACAATTAGTTTAGTCGCCTTCCATCTTGTGTAGACAGCTGTAATAAATATTCTATGTCACCCGGAGATTTACCTCAAAGCCCAAAAGTAAGCATCACTGAGACAGTTCATGAATTAAGTACCAAACGTACAATAGAAGTAATAAATTATAATAAATGCATAGCTTAATTTAATACAACTAGACTAAGACCCTTATTGTAGAACCAGAATCTGTGTAAAATATAATAAACCTTATGACTTAGGTTCAGGTTTCAAATTCAATTGTTTCAATAGTGACCCTAATCATTCTATTAACATTAGAGTCTAGGGTTTCGTTCCCGGTTCCCGGGAATCGGGAATTCCCGGGAAATACGTTGTTCCCGAAGTCGGGTTTTTTTTTTGCGATTTCCCGGGAATTCCCGGGAATTTCTTTATTGATTGAATGCTCTAAAATACCTGCAAATATTGGTCAAAATTAACGAAAAATATTTAAAAACAAAGATGTTGCATAAATTCTCAATACAAATGTCTACATCTACCGAAATCGAATGAATTGAACTACAAGCTTAAGAGAAATCGCTGAAAGGAACTGTAGGAAGTGTGTATTTACAGATATAACGTTGTTTTCTTTGAAAAATTTCAACATCTCCGAAAATACACATAAAACATTTTTGTTTGTTACCTATCAAAAGTCAAACGTAATTTAATTTAATTACCTATTTGTGTCTCACAAACACAAGCAGAAAATTAAAAATTATCACATCAATCTACAGGTGATAGTTACTATGGGTGGTTTCTAAAATGCCGATCTTAGAGAAAAATTCTGAATGAGCTTAATTTTGAAGAAAATTAAAGTTTCATTAATATTTTTTTTTAATGTGTATTTTGGAGATAAAGCTTATCAGCGTTTTTGTATTGGAAAAAATTTATATTGCCGAATAAGCATTTTTTAAATAATTAGTTTTCTTATTTTTACCGATTAAAAGTCAAGTAATACACATCATCATCATATCAGCCTAAGGATGTCCACTGCTGAACAAAGGCCTTCCCATTAACTTCCACTTCGAACGTTTTTGGGCCGCATCTAGCGGTGCCCAGCGACTCTGAATAGGTCGTCGATCCGCCTGGTGGGAGATCGTCCTGCACGGACCTATACGTGGTCGCCACTCGCATCGTCTTCGAGCAATGTGGCCTACCCATTGCCACTTCAGCTTACTATCTCTACGAGCTATATCGGTAATTTTTGTTCTCCTACGAATGTCGTCGTTTTCCTTTCTCGTAGAGAAATTCCGAGCATAGCTTGTTTCTTGTGAATTGGTAATTTTATTTTTCAATACACTTGCTCTTAAAGTGACATTTATTGCACCGTTTTCAGTATCATAATTTAGCTTATTACGATCTAGTGCTTTTTACTTTACATTACCGCAGTTTTATGATAGGTATAATCCCGATTATGTTAAGTTTGTAACTCAATACAATTGATATGTGCGTAGATGAAGCATTCTTAATTTAAAAGGATAAAAAGATTCGTTGTCAAAAAAAAACTTGCGCACCATATTTGTTGACGTTCTCATTGACTATTATCAAAAAATCTACTTAAAAAAATACAAGTTTGTCTTTTTACTCACAAGTGTGTTGCAAAAACGTCGTGTTACATGCGTGTGCATTGATCATTACACTCTCGGGTTAATAGGTACCACCTTATGTGTGATTATCAACTTTGCACACATGTCTCATAATGTACTAGGTATTATCTACTTCTGAGACAAATTAACTGCTAATTTAAGTAAATTACGTGTTTTACTTGACTTTTGATACGTTAAAATAACAAAACTAACAACTTTTAAAAATTTCCCGGGAATCGGGAGTTCCCGGGAAATCATTTTTTTCATTCCCGGGTCCCGGGAATGGAAAAGGGCCGGGAAAAACGAAACCCTACAGTGTACTCGTATTTTTTTAAGTATAAGGACCACAGAGGAATATATAGTTATGTTAGGCATTTATTCATTATAAGACCTAAGTCCTGTACTATTAGAGAAAGAGAATTAAAAATCAAGAATATATTGTTGTAATTAAAATAAATCTTATTTATTAGGTACAGAATTTAAATTGAATTGTTTCAATCGTGGCTCAAAACTTGACTATCGCGTTGATTAATGGTCTACAGCAGACCTTCATCAATGTACTCGTATTTTAACTATACGACCAGAGAAGGTATTCCAGTTGCCTGTCTGTCTGTTAGGTATGTAAGCACTTAACCCTAGCCGTCCCATTCATCTTGGATGACGGGTACAGGCGTACCGTTTCGGTACGTTCCCGGCGACCGGTGACCCCCGAGAATCTGACTCACATGCACGCACAAATAAAAACGCAGTGCCTAAAAAAATTGTACACACTGGTTTCTGATATATTTAGGCATCCTAAAGTATAAATAAAAACAGGCCAAGAGGGTTCCGACCTTCCTTACTTCTCGACGTATAATTTCTTGGTATGGGCCATAACTGTAGAAAAAAACCGGACTGCATAACTAAATTTGTTTGTGAAGGAATTTTGATGATTTAGAAAAACTATGCTTGTTAGAAACATCGTTCTATTTTTCCTGAAATATTTTCTTGCATGTGTCTACTGTAATTATTTCTGATTTTTAGTTTTATGAACTTCGGAGATAAGGGGAATGGTATTTTTATGTAATTTTTCATCATATTTCATTTAAACAAGTAGCCCCACTTTGAAATTTCGGACCCCCATTTAGGCCCCTTTTGCAAATAAACTAAAAATATATTTTAATTTTTTCATCTGCTATAAGATTGGGTAAGCAATATTATAACTATTCCAAATTTCAAATCAATAGTATCAGTGATTGCTGAAATATACCGCTGTAACAGACGGACAGATTGGCACCATAAAGGTTCCTTTTTACCTTTTTGGTTCGGAACCCTAAAAAGGAGACTACCTTTTTGGTTCGGAACCCTAAAAAGGAGACCCCTTGTGAAAACATGAGCCGTTAACCAAGTGAAATGTATGCGAACAAAAATATCTGTGAAAATCTGACAATATTGACAAATTCAAATTCAAAATTATTTATTCAATATAGGCACGTAATAAGGCACTTACGAACGTTACAATTGATTTTACCACCGCTTCGTAATACACATGAACTAGGGTTTCGTTTTTCCCGACCTTTTTCCGTTCCCGGGAAAGAAAAAAATGATTTCCCGGGAATTCCCGTTTCCCGGGAAAAGTTGTTTTTTTTATTTTTATCTGTCAAAAGTCAATTAGAACACGTAATTTAATTAAATTGGTTATTTATTTGGCTCAAAAGAATTGGTGGCAAACAAGCATACGGCCCACCTGATGGTAAGCAGTTACCGTAGCCTATGGACGCTTGCAACACCAGGGGTATCACTCGCGCGTTGCCAACCTTAAAAGATTATGATATTTTAAATCTCACACTCCTCTAAGTGTAGCCCAATAGGCTAAAAAAAAGGAGCGAAAGTATAAAATAGTATAATGAAAGCGCATTAATATAATAGTTACGTGTTTTACTATCCTTTTGATAGATAAAAATAATAACTTATTTTTTATCAAAAACACATAAAATAGGAAATATTGAAATTTAAAAAAAAAAAAATGACGCTGTTCCGCATTATCTCCGAATTTCATAAATATGAAATGAAATTAAATAATTGTATTCATTCTAATAGGCCTTCACAGGCACTTATGAATAGTCAAACTCTATAATACTCTAATAAATTTGAATGTCACTTTTATTTTTTCCTAAATTAAGCTAAATCAGCGTTTTCCTCTAAAACCTGCAGTTCAGAACCCACCCACACCTACCCAGTGCGAGTCGAACTTGCACACGAAGGATTCCGTAAAGACATTTATTGGCAAATTTTTAATTTCATTTAATTGTTATTATTTGTTGTTATAGCGGCAATAAAAATACATATTTTGTGAAAATTTCAAATGCCTATCTTTTACGGTTCATGGGATACAGCCCACTGACAGACAGACGGACGGACATTGCAGGCTTATTAATAGTGTCCCGCTGGCACGGGACCTAAAATATCACTACAATAAACTTAATTTATGTTTAACAAAATGTGTACGCTGATTCACTTTATCTCCAAGATACTATAATTATATATATTACTATATTTTTAAAATAAATTTTAATGTCACTTTTATTTTCCTCAAAAATCTGTTCATGGTTCGTTTCAGCTTTTATCTGTAGTTCAGAAAAAACCTAATTTTGGTTGCGAAATTTACCGATACAGAAAATTTACGTTCGATTTCGGTGGATGTAGACATTTGTTTTATGATTTTATGCAACATTTTCGCGTAACAAAGGTTTTTCGTTAATTATGATCAAAATTTGCAGGTGTTTTAAAGCATTCTATCTACTAAAGAAATTCCCGGGAAACCGCAAAAAAACCCGACTTCGGGAACGACCTATTTCCCGGGAATTCCCGATTCCCGCAGAAACCCAGCAAGGACATCGTTGAATTGCAACATTTGCAACTAATACGTTGCCCGAGGTAAGCGCTAGCTTGTTGTATCAATTAGGCGTCTCGAAATTGCGCACCTCCAGACCCCAGGGACCCATTGTTTCAACTCCAAATGGAAGATATATGTAACTGTCTTCAAGAGTAACATATTTCCTCCGTTTGAGGTTTTCCGTAGAGGCTTTCTGTGGGTGTTACTGGCGAGATGTAAGTGTTATGGTGGTGAGAGGGCGCCAGGGTGTCAGCACATATTGCGTCCCATACCAGCAGCCTCCCACGACTCCATTTTACATATTTAAATGTAGTTTTGTTGTATGGATAGTATCTTCCCAATCCTGTCATCCTTATTAGCTTGAAACACAAAGGTCAGCATGTAAAGCTTTTAGGCAGTCTTTGGCGATTGTATACGATCAGCAACATAAGTTTAGCTGCTTATGTTACTGGCCGTACAAGCAAAATATGACTGTTTCGTTCGACCTTTTACTCTTTCTTTTTGCGAAACTCTCTTGCAATATTTGCATGTGTTATGAATGTTGTTTTAGGTATTTATGAACTGTCCACGGATCCACTGGTTAGTAAAACAACCGTTTACAAAAAGGTCTTTAGTTTCGTCGTGAGTAGACCTACATCAATCTAAATAAATTGCCGAAAAACATACAAAATAAAAATGTCACTCAAATAAACCTTACAAAATGAAACGGTTTCAGAAATTGAAAGCACGAAACTCCGTCACGCAATGAATTCTCTTATACATAGGTACAAAATGCGAACATTAGTCAGCACTGAATAGGATTTTCTGATTGGATTGGAACAAAGTTCAATAATTGCTCTTTTTATTCTTTTGTGGAACGCTTTTATGTCTCAATTTGAGTCTAAACTGCTAGATTGGTTTGAGATTTAGGCGATAAACATTGTTTTGGCGAGAATTATTTTATTTAAAGCTGTTACAGCCTAAATAACAGCTTGTAAATCGCCCAATAGGGTATAGCGCAACCACGACTTCTAATATTATCTTTCCACCCTGCAGTTTTATCCATGAACCCTTATTTCACCACCATGGGGTTGTATTTTGATAATCCTTTCCTTAGTCGCCAAAAGACTGGTAACGTTACTTCGCTGGATGATGAACCTTATTCTCTGGCCGAGGTACGAGCAAGCCCTTTGGTCTCAGAAGGTCTCTAACCATCACAATCAACCCAAAGAATCGCAATGACGTACATTTTGCTTGAAATCTATTCCGCCAATTTTCAACCACAGAAAATGCAGAGATTGGCTTAATCAAGGACACATACGCTCTGATTGACCATGCCAAGAACACACGATGCAGTGATTTGTCCATACTTTTCAATATCAGTGCAAAATCACTGACTAGTTGCGGAATTGGGTTGCTCGGTGTTACTACTCTAAAGGGATTATTCGTCGATGTCTCTAAATGCGCCTACGGAACACCCGATACGTAGAGTCGATCAGTCAGGCCAATCTCTCTTGTCATACAAACTTTGCGTCAAACTGCTTCCTGACATGCCAATTTCACACCAATTTGTAGGGGAGGACAATCTGCCCTAAATATCAGGTGCCACGCGTCAATAGGTCATTAAGGCCCGGTTTCAATAATTTACGGACCGGTATCGGTTAAGATTTATTTAAATTAAGACTTATATCTTTACTAATAATGAAGCAAAGACCTCAAAACTTTGCATAGCAGACCCTCCCATATGGAAGTAGCTATCACAGGTAAAATTAGCTTACGAAATGATCTATCTATATGCCCAGTTTTGCAATAAAAAAACCTACCATTGGTAAGCAAACGATTCGTTTTTGTTTATTGAAACCGGGCATTATTCGACGTTCAACATCGTCCGACTTTCATTTTAAATAGATACAAAGCTAACTATAAAACTAACCTAATACAATAAACGTGAAAGTGAGATTGTTTGTTTGTTACGCCTTCACGCCTCAACTACTCAATGGATCGTCATGAAATTTGGCATGCAGATAGCCTATGGTACGGAGAAGGACACACGCATTTTTCATCTCGGAAACGCGGGTGAAACCGCGGGGGACTTCTAGTTGATAAATAATTAATCAAGTAACTTTATTCTACATCGCCAACTCTGTTTAATTAACTGTTCTGATTGTATCGTTGTAAAGGGCTAGTTTGTACCACAGAAGAGCGTAATCAAGCCACATTTAATTGTGTTAAAACAAATATAAGATAGGGTGAAAAAGCTAGATTATATAATTATTGTTCGTATTATTTTGCTTATGATACCTACACTTGAAATGAAAAGCGGTGGGTGCCAATTCTCACCCTATCGAAATTGATCGCTCGATCGAAGAAGAAGATTTATCGAGTGTAAATCGTTACGTTATTCTGGCAATTTAAAGAGAAAACCAGTCAACTCGAGCTTTGATTGGTCGGGCCCGTTCGAATTGACTCAGCCCCTCGAAATTTTTCACTCGAATAGGATTGGAACCGTAAGTTCGATCCGAAGGTTATTTCAAAGGTAACGAAAATTGGGTCCCAGGTGTAAGCTACGAATCTCATACTTGAACTATTGGATTATTAAAATATCTCGAGTGTGATATGTGCCTTACATCCCTTGGTTAATTTAATATAATAAATCTGACTAAATTCTACGGAACACAGTCCGTGCATTTTCTGCTGTTATTTCTCAAGGGATATTTATATGCACAACAACTAATTTCGGACCCGCAGTTTGAACCGCGTTCCCGCTGGATCTAACGTTAGGTTATTTCGGCGTGTTTAATAACCATAAAACCGTAACGCGGCGCTTTCGCTAATTTTGTTGATATTTACGACACTTATTCGCTCACCACCAGGTACACTGCTAGAAGCATCATGACAAGGCTAGTTGTATATCAATGCTTTTGCAATACTTTCCTCTTCATTCATTCTTACTGAATGAGCTACTACATCATTGTCGCGGGGTAGGTGCCTGGTGATCTGTGGTACAGGTTTACCTAGTACAGACACCAGTCTCTCACAAATTGTATCTTATGGCATTTTTTTTTATACGACTAAGACTTGCCATACTAAAATGCTCATTATTGTTTTTATTTACACATAATTTGTGAAGAGAGAATAAATGATTCTTACTTAAATTAAATAAACTGTTTAAAGTTTTTACTTAGTCAAAATGATATGAAACTTATCACTTGCAATAATGGCAAAAACAATTTAAAAACCTATTGTAAGAAGTCATCTCCGGAACTGCTCCGGTCCGATTCTGATAATTCATTCATCAATCCAGGGTCAGTTGGCGCGGTTGGTTAAAATTCCACCTATCACTATTGTGGGTGCGATTCCCACACAGGACATGCATTTGCGTGCATGAACATGTCTGTATGTACTGAGTCAGGGTGTAATTATGTATATTAAGTATGTATTTACAAACAAAAAGTAGTATATGTATTCTATCAGTTATCTGGTTTCCATAGTACAAGCTCTGCTTAGCTTGGGATCAGATAACCGTGTGTGTGGAATGTCCCAGGATATTTATAAATAGGAAGCTACATTATCTCCATATGCTATAAGGCTACTATTCATCCCGAGAAACCGCGGGAGACAGCTAATGTCTTATAAATCACGCAATCCCGCTCGCAGTGCTCACTGAGAGATCGGATTTTAATACCCCTCTCTTAACGTAAGTAGCTACGTGCTCCCCTACAGTCAACAATTAATTCCTTCGATAGAAAGGGCTTATATCTGTATTTATATTGAATCATTCTTTTAACCAAAAAAAAGAGGTCTTTTTCAACGAGTACGTTTTTTTAAAGTTTCAGTTTGATAGATCAAGCAATTATTATGTTTTCCATGTTTTTGTCAAAAACCGTTAACCGAGCCAAAGCTCGACCTTTGGATGTGTTTGGGACTAATGTCCTAAGTATAATTACATAAGAAAACCAACTGGTTTCGTGCTGGAACCAGTCGGTATTGTGCACAGTGACGGCAAGAGGCTAGTTGGTATATCTGATCCTGTGGAGTGTAGATATCGCTGGTGTGGAAGAAACTTTTGGTCAGCTCAAAAATACGTATCCAACAATGTATAAAATTCTCGCGTCCTTCGAAATAACGTTCGAATCGAACTTACGGCTTAGAGTCCTATTCGACTATAAAACGAAGGGCGGAATCCATTGGTACGGTCCCGACCAATCAAAGTTCGGGTTCTTATCTAATCTAGTTGACTATCCTTCTAAATATGGTGGCCTCGAAATTTCCATAATAACGTAACGTGACGTTACACTCGATAACAATTCGAATACGTACTTTTTTCGATCGAGCGATCAATTTCGATTGGGTGAAAAATGGCTCCCATGCAGCTATTGGAGGGTGGAAAAATTGGCATCCTCCTTTTTTAATAAAAGTATCAAGTCTCAAGTAGTAATTCACACAGTGAGGCTATGAACGTCAATAATTGTATCTCGTCCCATTTTACTCGTACTGTGCCGTAAAAGTCACATTATTGAAATTGAAACGCATTCAATTATTCTATATGGAAGGTGCGCCAGTATCTCATACGAATAATGTGAATTGGCTTTGAAAATAAAATCAAATGTACCATACGACTATTATGTATTCGGTTTGATAACATTTTCACAATGAATTTTCTAGATTTTTTTTTACTAGCAACTTTTGACCGAGATGTTCAAGATACATATATTTTTTAGTATTGTAACTTAGAAGCAAAAAATAGAAAAAAAAAACATCTTCGAAAATACAGTTTTTTTTTTAAATTAACTTTAATACCTCTTTTATTTTCTAAATTCAGCTCAAGACGCCTTTCAGCGATTTTCTCTAAGACCTGTAGTTCAAAATTTGCCCACATTGGCTAGAAAAAAAAAACACACACTGTATACATGTATATGCCTTATAAAGATTCTAAACATTTATTTTACATATTTACAATAGTTTTATTGTACTCCCGCGGTGTATAAGTCCTGGCGAGATCCATGAGGCGTTGTGCAAGCGTGTATAAGCTACGGTAATCGCTTACCATCTGTGGGTCATTTGATTGTTTACTTGTTAGCATAGAGTAAGAATGTTAATAGAGTAGCGTTAATAACATTTAGTCCGTGGTAGAAGAGCACAGGCTCCGGCTTAGCTTGGATACCAGTTTCTCCTACAAACTTGTGTATCGTATAAATTGTTATTCTAGTTTGTAAGGAGAAAGAATATAAATTTATTATTATTCTCTTTATTCATTGTGTATCTTAAAATTACCTTTTTTTATAAATTTAATGTATGAAATCAAAAAAATATTATAAAAAACCTAATCCTATACATAAATATGATTATTTTTTTTACAATATTTCTATAAAATCAACTAAAAATGTTATAAAAAAAAACCTAATTCTAGTGTGCCGCCGGCAGCAGGGTAGGGCCCAGGCTACCGGTGGTTAGGGCTGCAGAGAGAGGAATCTCCTGACGATGCGCGCCGTGTCCAGGAGTACCGCCTTCTGTATCTGACCCTTGATCCTATATTATTATTTTTGTTTTTGTTCCTTTTTTTCTCAGTTCAGACTGGTAAGAAATGATAATCACGGGCCTAAGCCAAGTGAAGATCACGTGGGGTCTGTTCCTCATTATAAGAACTATATTATTATCATTACCTTGCGCGAAGCGTGAGCACTTTGCATAAAGATTCCTTCATAGATTCCTAAACTGGGCCCCTAGACAAGATGGTTGTCGACAGTGGTCATCGTTAGTAAACGATCAACCTTTGTATGGAATTGACATAAGAGATTGTTAAAAATCACGTGATATTTCGACTTGAAATGACGATTGTCCATAGCCATCTTGTCAACAAGCCCTGGTGATTAGTAGTCAGAAAAAAATTCAATACCAGTTCCTTGTCATTTTTAACCGACTTCAAAAAAAGGAGGAGGTTCTCAATTCGAAAGTATTTTTAACCGACGAAAAAACGGAGGAGGTTTACAAGTCGACGCGTATTTTTTTTTTTTTATGTATGATCACGCATAACTTTTTACAGAGTTGTCCGATTTTGATAATTCTTTTTTTATTCGATAGGGTATACCTCGAGGTTGCTCCCATATAAATTTGGGTGCAAAAAACCTACCCTAAGGGTGGGAAAATAGGGGTGACCTACAGATTTTAATGCTGAATTGTGTATTAAATCAAAAGAAATCAAACATTTAGCATTTAGTAATTAGTAGATTATTATAGCCACAAAAAATTATAAAATAAAAACTTTTTAACAAAAAATTAAACCACCGAAAAAACTGAAAAACAAAAAATAATTTTGAATATACTTAACTTGAATTTTATAAGGTTTTGCAGTCGGGGATAAATAAATATTACAAAAAAAATACATACCTACGTAGGTTATTGGTTTATCCCCGACTGCAAAACCTTATAAAATTCAAGTTAAGTATATTCAAAATTATTTTTTGCTTTTCAGTTTTTTCGGTGGTTTAATTTTTTGTTAAAAAGTTTTTTTTTTAACCGACTTCAAAAAAGGAGGAGGTTCTCAATTCGAAAGTTTTTTTTTTATGTTTGTTACCTCATATCTCCGTCGTTTATTAACCGATTTGGAAAATTCTTTTTTCATTTGAAAGGGTACGCTTCCCGTTTGGTCCCATTGTCATCAGATCAGGATTTGATTACTTCTTAGTGTACTTTGAAGTCGTTTTAAGGTTTTTGTAAAACAGTCCAATTATTTCTCGGTTTATCGATAAAAACGAGAAACTATAAACGTTCTAACTATGAAATCGCAGTCAAATAAGTATAGTATAAGCATGAAATCTACCTAATATCTTACTCTACTTACGTATTTAGGCTTTGTTATATAATGATTCTAAAATTAAAGCTCCTCAAAGCGCGTCGCAACATATTTCATGGAATATTTTGGCCATTCTTTCTTCTTTTATTATTAAATTACAAGCGAATTCCGTACATTAATGAATTTTAATATATGTACCCCAGATTGAAATAAGCGAAGTAGCAAAGGCAATTAAAGCTCTAAAATCAGAGAAAAGCCCAGGTTCTGACGGCATCACAAATGAATTACTAAAAACTGGTTCAATAACTCTTACCGCCCACCTGACTGAACTGTTCAATCTCATTATTAAAACTGGAGAGACACCCACCCAATGGTCTGAATCTGACATTATTATTATTTACAAAAAAGGCGACCCAAAAGACATAGGGAACTACAGACCAATAAGCCTGCT